>JAECWK010000122.1:0-457954 GCA_018150405.1 Drosophila varians | reverse complement strand
CTTCCTTTTGGGCTTGGAGGGCCTTGGCCACAGTTTTGGGCTTCCTTTTCTTCCTTTCGTCCTTCGTTTCGTTTCGATACGTTTCCTTTTCGTTTTCCTTTTTTTTATTGTTGTTTAATTTCAGTTTTGATTACTTGGGTTCGGTTACGGGCTTGGGGTTTTTTTTTGCTGTCGGGGAGGTATTAGTAGGATTTGGGCTTTGCCAGAGGACCAGGGATTGGTGTTGTTCGGTCTGTTTTTGGGTTGCTCTCGAGGCGTTTATCGTCCCCGGCTCTATTTGCATGTCGAAGTGCGAAAAAAAACCTTGTTTTCTCCTTTTCAACGAGTGCCAGATTACGTATACGGAATGTGTGCTTACATGTATTACATTGTGTTATGTTTGTTTGGACAAATTATGCAAATCGCATGGCCACAATGAAGAAGAAATATACAAGTGGCAAAAAGCATTTTGGCCAGGATGTCTTCTCTTTCACCAACCAAACACAGTCGAAAAAAAGAGAAAAGGAAAAACGATTTCCAGGTATTCCTTTGGCTATTTCATTAAAGCACGCCCCCATTTTTATGACTTAATTTGGTTTGCGTGTCGGCCAAAGGCTTCTCCATCAACAAAAAAAAAAATTAATAAAGGAAACACCCATCCCTACCCGCATTTTTCCCATAAACAGCTTCACACAATAAGCTTGTTGGAATTACGCTGGTGCGAAAAAGTCAAACAACCCTTCATTAGTAGTAGCCGCAGTTGTATTTGTTTATAACTTAATCTACCCAAATGTCAACACGAAGCGCCCCTGGAAAATTTCAATGAGTCCTGGTCGCGCACATTTTCGGGATACCCCAAAAAGGCAACTGTTTATTAAAAGGATATGTTTAGACAAAGTTCTCTTAATTTGTTTATATTCGCCCGGAACTGCAACACAATTTCGCCGAGTTCGTTTTAAAGCAAGGATATAATCTAGGATATAATTTAGACTATTCCGGGCGGGTAATAAAACGCAGCCCGAAGATATAGGTGATGTATGGAGGCGACAACTCCAGAGTTTATTGCAGGTACGTGTCTTGAATTATTGTCAACACTTTGCTAGGTTGCAGATTAACAAACATTCACGCCTGACGTTTGACTGCCTGGCCCCACTCCTGGCAGACCTGGTAGTCCTGCTCTGCCGCTCCTGCCACATATTCTCTATTCGCCTTAGCCTGGAAAAATTGATGAGCGTGTAAACATGTGTCTGTGTGCTTTTATTTATGGATTTCCATAACAATCCAGCGGAACATATGTGTCTGAGCCGATGATTGAAGCTCTTTCCAGCCACGAGGGATGTTTGTCTAGCTCAGGCCATGTCTAAACTGGGTCAGGATAATTTCTTAAAGCCACTTTCAGGCGGTTTGGGCCCAAGTCTTACGTCGTGAGTTGTTTACCTGTCGCTCATTTTTGCACTTGGCTTGTCTTTAAAAGAAAACGCTATATTTAAGGATGAATAAGAGTCGTAGTTAAGAAAAAAAAGCCTTTGCCAATGGACAATCAAATTATAGTATATCCTTAATCACATTCGTGACACTGCGACACATATAACTATGAAAAACGACCTCTTCCCTGTGGTTCCTCCAAACTTTTTTTTTTCACTTCCGCGTAAAAAGTTACGCTTGCCTTTTGGCTTGGAATTAACATGGCCCGGGTCCGTTGTCAACACGGAAAAAGAGACGGGGTTGGGGTTCAGCAGGTGTCAAAATAGTTTTGGCGAAGTTTGTGGCTGCTTTTAGGGCCACGCTTATTTTTGTTAAGCATTTCATGCACCCGGGGAGGCGCCTCCCCCCAACGAGTTACCTTGGTTAAGTGGTACAGTGGAGCAGGCGACGACGCTGTCGCTCTGAATGGAAACGTTCTGGCTTGCAACAAAAGCGTAACAAAAAGCAAAAGGAAAATATGGTGGGAATTTTTTAACGCTTTCAAGTTTGCACGACGACGACGACGACAGCTTGCCACCCAATGGAATAAATGGACGGGGCAAGGAGCCGGGATAGAGTAAACTTTTACATAACACGCATAATACAAAAGGTGCCTAGAAACATCTTTTTTTTACGCCCCGTATGGTTCAAGTTCAAAGCGCTTTTTTCACCAAAAATTTTTGCGAAGGCTCTTTATGCGAAGGCAAAGGCTCCTGCGCCCAAGGCCAAGATGCGGTGGAAAGTAAACAAAAATGTAATTTGCGCCACTTAGCAGGCAGCGAATGGACAGTGCCATTAATAATTCCATTTTTCCCGGGTATTACGAGGGCGCCGTGGCACAGCTAAAAAGGAAAAATGGAAACTCTTCACCAGGACCCCTGCTTAACCGCAAAATTAAACGTGAAAAGAAAAAACCCAAAAGTAAAAAGTGAAGCCAAAATTATAGAAAATTCTCAGCCAGTCTCGAAAAATCGAACTAGAATTTTTTAACCATTTAATAACAATCTAAGAGTGGCAAATCTTTTGCTTTGTTTCGTTCTCCGGCATGAAAATTCAATTAAGGTGACAAAATGTCCACATTTGTGACGTGGGACGCCCGCATTACCCCAAAGGACAAAAGGAGCATGAGTGCGTTTGAGACACACTGGGAAGAGGTGGCCATCCTACCCTCAAACGCATACGTATCTTTTATGCATATTCATGGGCACGGTCGTCCTGGCGGGTTATGAATTATGTAATGTAATTGAATGAAATTGAATAATGACGGGGACCGGTGTCAGTTGACAAGAAAATTTTGACAGCCGCAAAATGTCAAAACCAATCCGAGTGAATAATGCATCGGACAAAAGGGATAATAGGTATGACTATATAAGGATCAAGCCCAAAAAATGTGAGCTGCAAAACGTGATGTATTTTTGGACACTCTTATTGTTGGCCTCGTCCTGCCGGGGATTCCAAGCGGAGCTGGATTTGGACTACGGCGTGGCAGAGCCGCTGCGAACCGCCCTCCTCCAGAACAGCTTCATGGTACAATTCGCTCAGCACCATAAGCGCATCCCCCGTCTAACCTACTTCACGTGCCGGAAGCCTCATTCCGCGGGATCAGAACTTCGCGGCGTTTTCGCAGCCAAGAATGCTCAGCTGATTAAACGCCTCTACCAGAGCGAGCTCTTTGTGCGGATTGTGCAGCTGGATGTCCTGGCTCCCAGTCCAGCAGCAGGGGGCGGCCCAGGTGGCGGCGGAGGTATCCGGGGCCGGGGACCGGGCGGAGGCTTTAGCCAGACGCCCACCTAGGCGCAGAGCAACGCCGAGTGGCTGGACAGCGTGCTGCGGATGGAAGCCCTCAGGCAAATTGCGGTCGTGGATCTGGCATGTGGCTCCCTTAGTCGTCGGTTTCTCGACTTGGTAAGATGAATGATGGGTCAGCGAACGAGGTGCGCTTTATAGAGAGTTGGGTACTCAGAAAAAATATATTAATCAAGTCGAAGAAGAGGTCCCCTATCACTTTATGAAAGTAATACTTAAAGTTAGTGAAAATTTCTTCAAGTGCAAATACCTTTTGCCCTGTCTGGCTTTTGACAAGTCCGCTTATTAAGTACTCAAGTACAATCATTCCAAAGGCTTCCACCAAGAATCTCTACAGCGAGAAGTTTCACTGGCTATTTAGGATAGAGGATTTTGCTTGGCAAGGAGGCGAGTCCGAAGCTCACAAGGCTGGAAGCCAGGAGGCGGGGGAGGAAGCTCCTCCAGGACAGCAACTGCAGGCGACGGCCAATGAAGAGCTGCCCTCCATCGAGAGTTTTATGAGGGGCATGAACCTGTATATGATCACCGAACTGACACTGGCCAAACGGATGTCGAAGGCAGCCCATTAGACTCTGTTCGATGTCTGGTGAGAGATTACCTGGAGCCATATTCTTTTCCCTTTGAACCCGTTCCATACCCCTATAATCAGCATAACCTAATTAATATCCGATTCCTTCAGTGCATCAACATTTTACCAAACTTCTGCCCAAGTGCAGTCAACACATCAGCCATGATTTCCCGTCTGCTAATTCCCACAATGACACTTGCTCCCGTTTTCGGTTACTGGCCGCTTAGGAATCCCGGACTCAACTACGGCGGACACGTCAATCTGACCTAAATTGCCAGCTTCACGCCGTCCGGAGGCATCCAGTTGCACGCCTGGTTTCGAGCCACGTCCACTGTGCGTCGTCGAATGGATATGCAGCATGCGAGGGTCCGTTGCATGGTTGTGGTGAGGCATCTGGGGGCAGATTCGATGGGATGATTGGCGCCCTCATTCGCAACGAGACGGACATTGGCGGAGCTCCGATATTCTATTGGCTGGAGCGGCACAAATGGATCGATGTGGCTGGAAGGAGTCAATTCCCCGGAATTCCAAATTCTGATGGCATAGACAACTGAGCGGCAAAGGCCCTTCCACCCAAAAGAGTGCTAGCGCTGGTGAAAATTTTCAACGCCATGCTAAACCTGGGACACTTCCCAAGACAGTGGAAGCAAGCCCGGATTATTATGATCCCACAGCCAAGCAAGCCATTATCTCAAATTGATTCCTACCGCCCAATCAGCCTACTATCCACGTTTTCAAAAGTGTTTGAGCGGATACTACTCAGTCGACTGCTGGAACTGCCACAAGTAGAAGGACATATACCTCAACACCAGTTCGGGTTCAGAAAATCCCATGGCTGCCCAGAACAAGTCCATCGCCTGGTCAACACATCACCTACGGGCTCGAGAATAAACTGGACACTATAGGCGTCTTCCTGGATGTAAAACAAGCCTTTGACAAGGTGTGGCACGAGGGCCTTCTACGGAACTCTAAGATTCACTGGAGTTGTCTAGATTATCACCTCACAATTTGCAGTTAAAAGTAGGACACGCAAAGTAGGACAAAGGATTTAGGTGGGAGAACAAGGAACATTGGCAGCGAAAAATTAAGATGTCGAGCAACTCAAAGCGATTGTTCAGAATTTTTATCCAGGACAGTAGGTTCCTTCATACTTGTCGACACCATTATGAAGCAGGTTGACATAGTCAACTAAACTACGGAATTCTTAGATTCACTGGAGTTGTCTAGATTATCACCTCACAATTTGCAGTTCAAAGTAGGACACGCTGTCATTATGGTATTTTATATCCTCGACTTTGGAATGGAACAAAACTGACATGGAAAAAGCTGATGAATAACGTCATTGAGGCAACACGCATTAGAGGAAAATACATAGGAGAGGATATCTTAATAATACAGGTACCGACGATTCCAAAGGATCTAGGTGGGAGAACAAGGAACATTTGCAGCGAAAAATGAAGATGTGGAGCAACTTAAAGCGATTGTTCAGAATTTTTATCCAGGACAGTAGGTTTCCTTCATACATGTCGACACCATTATGAAGCAGGTTGACATAGTCAACTAAACTACGGAACTCTTAGATTCACTGGAGTTGTCTAGATTATCACCTCACAATTTGCAGTTAAAAGTAGGACACGCTGTCATCATGGTATTTCCCATTAACCAACCTCGACTTTGCAATGGAACAAAACTGCGGGGAAAAGGCTGATGAATAAGGTCATTGAGGCAACACGCATTAAAGGAAAATACATAGGAGAGGATATCATAATCATAGAAGTACCGACGCTCCCAAAAAATTTAGGTGGCAGAACAAGGAACGTTGGCAGCGAAAAATGAAGATGTGGAGCAACTCAAAGCGATTGTTCAGAATTTTTATCCAGGACAGTAGGTTTCCTTCATACATGTCGACACCATTATGAAGCAGGTTGACATAGTCAACTAAACTACGGAACTCTTAGATTCACTGGAGTTGTCTAGATTATCACCTCACAATTTGCAGTTAAAAGTAGGACACGCTGTCATCATGGTATTTAACATTAACCAACCTCGACTTTGCAATGGAACAAAACTGCGGGGAAAAGGCTGATGAATAAGGTCATTGAGGCAACACGCATTAAAGGAAAATACATAGGAGAGGATATCTTAATCATACAAGTACCGACGCTCCCAAAAAATTTAGGTGGCAGAACAAGGAACGTTGGCAGCGAAAAATGAAGATGTGGAGCAACTTAAAGCGATTGTTCAGAATTTTTATCCAGGACAGTAGGTTTCCTTCATACATGTCGACACCATTATGAAGCAGGTTGACATAGTCAACTAAACTACGGAACTCTTAGATTCACTGGAGTTGTCTAGATTATCACCTCACAATTTGCAGTTAAAAGTAGGACACGCTGTCATCATGGTATTTAACATTAACCAACCTCGACTTTGCAATGGAACAAAACTGCGGGGAAAAGGCTGATGAATAACGTCATTGAGGCAACACGCATTAAAGGAAAATACATAGGAGAGGATATCTTAATCATACAAGTACCGACGATCCCAAAGGATTTAGGTGGGAGAACAAGGAACATTGGCAGCGAAAAATTAAGATGTCGAGCAACTCAAAGCGATTGTTCAGAATTTTTATCCAGGACAGTAGGTTTCCTTCATACATGTCGACACCATTATGAAGCAGGTTGACATAGTCAACTAAACTACGGAACTCTTAGATTCACTGGAGTTGTCTAGATTATCACCTCACAATTTGCAGTTAAAAGTAGGACACGCTGTCATCATGGTATTTAACATTAACCAACCTCGACTTTGCAATGGAACAAAACTGACAGGGAAAAGGCTGATGAATAACGTCATTGAGGCAACACGCATTAAAGGAAAATACATAGGAGAGGATATCTTAATCATACAAGTACCGACGATCCCAAAGGATTTAGGTGGGAGAACAAGGAACGTTGGCAGCGAAAAATGAAGATGTCGAGCAACTCAAAGCGATTGTTCAGAATTTTTATCCAGGACAGTAGGTTTCCTTCATACATGTCGACACCATTATGAAGCAGGTTGACATAGTCAACTAAACTACGGAACTCTTAGATTCACTGGAGTTGTCTAGATTATCACCTCACAATTTGCAGTTAAAAGTAGGACACGCTGTCATCATGGTATTTAACATTAACCAACCTCGACTTTGCAATGGAACAAAACTGACAGGGAAAAGGCTGATGAATAAGGTCATTGAGGCAACACGCATTAAAGGAAAATACATAGGAGAGGATATCTTAATCATACAAGTACCGACGATCCCAAAAAATTTAGGTGGAAGAACAAGGAACATTTGCAGCGAAAAATAAAGATGTCGAGCAACTCAAAGCGATTGTTCAGAATTTTTATCCAGGACAGTAGGTTTCCTTCATACATGTCGACACCATTATGAAGCAGGTTGACATAGTCAACTAAACTACGGAACTCTTAGATTCACTGGAGTTGTCTAGATTATCACCTCACAATTTGCAGTTAAAAGTAGGACACGCTGTCATCATGGTATTTAACATTAACCAACCTCGACTTTGCAATGGAACAAAACTGACAGGGAAAAGGCTGATGAATAAGGTCATTGAGGCAACACGCATTAAAGGAAAATACATAGGAGAGGATATCTTAATCATACAAGTACCGACGCTCCCAAAAAATTTAGGTGGCAGAACAAGGAACGTTGGCAGCGAAAAATGAAGATGTGGAGCAACTCAAAGCGATTGTTCAGAATTTTTATCCAGGACAGTAGGTTTCCTTCATACATGTCGACACCATTATGAAGCAGGTTGACATAGTCAACTAAACTACGGAACTCTTAGATTCACTGGAGTTGTCTAGATTATCACCTCACAATTTGCAGTTAAAAGTAGGACACGCTGTCATCATGGTATTTAACATTAACCAACCTCGACTTTGCAATGGAACAAAACTGCGGGAAAAGGCTGATGAATAAGGTCATTGAGGCAACACGCATTAAAGGAAAATACATAGGAGAGGATATCTTAATCATACAAGTACCGACGCTCCCAAAAGATTTAGGTGGGAGAACAAGGAACGTTGGCAGCGAAAAATGAAGATGTCGAGCAACTCAAAGCGATTGTTCAGAATTTTTATCCAGGACAGTAGGTTTCCTTCATACATGTCGACACCATTATGAAGCAGGTTGACATAGTCAACTAAACTACGGAACTCTTAGATTCACTGGAGTTGTCTAGATTATCACCTCACAATTTGCAGTTCAAAGTAGGACACGCTATCATCATGGTATTTAACATTAACCAACCTCGACTTTGCAATGGAACAAAACTGACAGGAAAAAGGCGGATGAATAACGTCATTGAGGCAACACGCATTAAAGAAAAATATATAGGAGAGAATATCTTAATCATACAAGTACCGACGATCCCAAAGGATTTAGGTGGGAGAACATGGAACATTTGCCGCAAAAAGATGTCGAGCAACTCAAAGCGATTGCTCAGAATTTTTATCCAGGACAGTAGGTTTCCTTTATACTTGTCGACACCATTATGAAGCAGGTTGACATAGTCAACTAAACTACTGAACTCTTAGATTCACTGGAGTTGTCTAGATTATCACCTCACAATTTGCAGTTCAAAAGTAGGACACGCTGTCATCATGGTATTTAACATTAACCAACCTCGACTTTGCAATGGAACAAAACTGACAGGAAAAAGGCGGATGAATAACGTCATTGAGGCAACACGCATTAAAGAAAAATATATAGGAGAGAATATCTTAATCATACAAGTACCGACGATCCCAAAGGATTTAGGTGGGAGAACAAGGAACATTGGCAGCGAAAAATGAAGATGTCGAGCAACTCAAAGCGATTGTTCAGAATTTTTATCCAGGACAGTAGGTTTCCTTCATACATGTCGACACCATTATGAAGCAGGTTGACATAGTCAACTAAACTACGGAACTCTTAGATTCACTGGAGTTGTCTAGATTATCACCTCACAATTTGCAGTTCAAAGTAGGACACGCTGTCATCATGGTATTTAACATTAACCAACCTCGACTTTGCAATGGAACAAAACTGACAGGGAAAAAGCTGATGAATAAGGTCATTGAGGCAACACGCATTAAAGGAAAATACATAGGAGAGGATATCTTAATCATACAAGTACCGACGCTCCCAAAGGATTTAGGTGGGAGAACAAGGAACATTGGCAGCGAAAAATGAAGATGTCGAGGAACTCAAAGCGATTGTTCAGAATTTTTATCCAGGACAGTAGGTTTCCTTCATACATGTCGACACCATTATGAAGCAGGTTGACATAGTCAACTAAACTACGGAACTCTTAGATTCACTGGAGTTGTCTAGATTATCACCTCACAATTTGCAGTTAAAAGTAGGACACGCTGTCATCATGGTATTTAACATTAACCAACCTCGACTTTGCAATGGAACAAAACTGACAGGGAAAAGGCTGATGAATAACGTCATTGAGGCAACACGCATTAAAGGAAAATACATAGGAGAGGATATCTTAATCATACAAGTACCGACGATCCCAAAAGATTTAGGTGGGAGAACAAGGAACATTTGCAGCGAAAAATGAAGATGTCGAGCAACTCAAAGCGATTGTTCAGAATTTTTATCCAGGACAGTAGGTTTCCTTCATACATGTCGACACCATTATGAAGCAGGTTGACATAGTCAACTAAACTACGGAACTCTTAGATTCACTGGAGTTGTCTAGATTATCACCTCACAATTTGCAGTTAAAAGTAGGACACGCTGTCATCATGGTATTTAACATTAACCAACCTCGACTTTGCAATGGAACAAAACTGACAGGGAAAAAGGCTGATGAATAACGTCATTGAGGCAACACGCATTAAAGAAAATACATAGGAGAGGATATCTTAATCATACAAGTACCGACGATTCCAAAGGATTTAGGTGGGAGAACAACGAACATTGGCAGCGAAAAATGAAGATGTCGAGCAACTCAAAGCGATTGTTCAGAATTTTTATCCAGGACAGTAGGTTTCCTTCATACATGTCGACACCATTATGAAGCAGGTTGACATAGTCAACTAAACTACGGAACTCTTAGATTCACTGGAGTTGTCTAGATTATCACCTCACAATTTGCAGTTCAAAGTAGGACACGCTGTCATCATGGTATTTAACATTAACCAACCTCGACTTTGCAATGGAACAAAACTGACAGGGAAAAGGCTGATGAATAACGTCATTGAGGCAACACGCATTAAAGGAAAAATACATAGGAGAGGATATCTTAATCATACAAGTACCGACGATTCCAAAGGATTTAGGTGGGAGAACAACGAACATTGGCAGCGAAAAATGAAGATGTCGAGCAACTCAAAGCGATTGTTCAGAATTTTTATCCAGGACAGTAGGTTTCCTTCATACATGTCGACACCATTATGAAGCAGGTTGACATAGTCAACTAAACTACGGAACTCTTAGATTCACTGGAGTTGTCTAGATTATCACCTCACAATTTGCAGTTAAAAGTAGGACACGCTGTCATCATGGTATTTAACATTAACCAACCTCGACTTTGCAATGGAACAAAACTGACAGGGAAAAAGCTGATGAATAACGTCATTGAGGCAACACGCATAAAAGTAAAATACATAGGAGAGGATATCTTAATCATACAAGTACCGACGATCCCAAAGGATTTAGGTGGGAGGACAAGGAACATTTGCAGCGAAAAATTAAGATGTCGAGGATCTCAATGCGATTGTTCAGAATTTTTATCCAGCACAGTAGGTTTCCTTCATACATGTCGACACCATTATGAAGCAGGTTGACATAGTCAACTAAACTACGGAACTCTTAGATTCACTGGAGTTGTCTAGATTATCACCTCACAATTTGCAGTTCAAAGTAGGACACGCTGTCATCATGGTATTTAACATTAACCAACCTCGACTTTGCAATGGAACAAAACTGACAGGGAAAAGGCTGATGAATAACGTCATTGAGGCAACACGCATTAAAGGAAAATACATAGGAGAGGATATCTTAATCATACAAGTACCGACGATCCCAAAGGATTTAGGTGGGAGGACAAGGAACATTGGCAGCGAAAAATGAAGATGTCGAGGATCTCAATGCGATTGTTCAGAATTTTTATCCAGCACAGTACGTTTTCTTCATACATGTCGACACCATTATGAAGCAGGTTGACATAGTCAACTAAACTACGGAACTCTTAGATTCACTGGAGTTGTCTAGATTATCACCTCACAATTTGCAGTTCAAAGTAGGATACGCTGTCATCATGGTATTTAACATTAACCAACCTCGACTTTGCAATGGAACAAAACTGACAGGGAAAAGGCTGATGAATAACGTCATTGAGGCAACACGCATTAAAGGAAAATACATAGGAGAGGATATCTTAATCATACAAGTACCGACGATTCCAAAGGATTTAGCTGGGAGAACAAGGAACATTGGCAGCGAAAAATGAAGATGTCGAGGATCTCAATGCGATTGTTCAGAATTTTTATCCAGCACAGTTGGTTTCCTTCATACATGTCGACACCATTATGAAGCAGGTTGACATAGTCAACTAAACTACGGAACTCTTAGATTCACTGGAGTTGTCTAGATTATCACCTCACAATTTGCAGTTAAAAGTAGGATACGCTGTCATCATGGTATTTAACATTAACCAACCTCGACTTTGCAATGGAACAAAACTGACAGGGAAAAAGCTGATGAATAACGTCATTGAGGCAACACGCATAAAAGGAAAATACATAGGAGAGGATATCTTAATCATACAAGTACCGACGATTCCCAAGGATTTAGCTGGGAGAACAAGGAACATTGGCAGCGAAAAATGAAGATGTCGAGGATCTCAATGCGATTATTCCGAATTTTTTCCAGCACAGTGGGTTTCCTTCATACATGTCGACACCATTATGAAGCAGGTTGACATAGTCAACTAAACTACGGAACTCTTAGATTCACTGGAGTTGTCTAGATTATCACCACACAATTTTCAGTTCAAAGTAGGATACGCTGTCATCATGGTATTGAACATTAACCAACCTCGACTTTGCAATGGAACAAAACTGACAGGGAAAAAGGCTGATGAATAACGTCATTGAGGCAACACGCATTAAAGGAAAATACATAGGAGAGGATATCTTAATCATACAAGTACCGACGATTCCAAAGGATTTAGGTGGGAGAACAAGGAACATTGGCAGCGAAAAATGAAGATGTCGAGGATCTCAATGCGATTGTTCAGAATTTTTATCCAGGACAGTAGGTTTCCTTCATACATGTCGACACCATTATGAAGCAGGTTGACATAGTCAACTAAACTACGGAATTCTTAGATTCACTGGAGTTGTCTAGATTATCACCTCACAATTTGCAGTTCAAAGTAGGATACGCTGTCATCATGGTATTGAACATTAACCAACCTCGACTTTGCAATGGAACAAAACTGACAGGGAAAAAGCTGATGAATAACGTCATTGAGGCAACACGCATTAAAGGCAAATACATAGGAGAGGATATCTTAATCATACAAGTCCCGACGATCCCAAAGGATTTAGGTGGGAGGACAAGGAACATTGGCAGCGAAAATTAAAGAAGTCGAGGATCTCAAAGCGATTGTTCAGAATTTTTATCCAGGACAGTAGGTTTCCTTCATACATGTCGACACCATTATGAAGCAGGTTGACATAGTCAACTAAACTACGGAATTCTTAGATTCACTGGAGTTGTCTAGATTATCACCTCACAATTTGCAGTTCAAAGTAGGACACGCTGTCATCATGGTATTTAACATTAACCAACCTCGACTTTGCAATGGAACAAAACTGACAGGGAAAAAGCTGATGAATAACGTCATTGAGGCAACACGCATAAAAGGAAAATACATAGGAGAGGATATCTTAATCATAAAAGTACCGACGATCCCAAAGGATTTAGGTGGGAGAACAAGGAACATTGGCAGCGAAAAATGAAGATGTCGAGGAACTCAAAGCGATTGTTCAGAATTTTTATCCAGGACAGTAGGTTTCCTTCATACATGTCGACACCATTATGAAGCAGGTTGACATAGTCAACTAAACTACGGAATTCTTAGATTCACTGGAGTTGTCTAGATTATCACCTCACAATTTGCAGTTCAAAGTAGGATACGCTGTCATCATGGTATTTAACATTAACCAACCTCGACTTTGCAATGGAACAAAACTGACAGGGAAAAGGCTGATGAATAACGTCATTGAGGCAACACGCATTAAAGGAAAATACATAGGAGAGGATATCTTAATCATACAAGTACCGACGATCCCAAAGGATTTAGGTGGGAGAACAAGGAACATTGGCAGCGAAAAATGAAGATGTCGAGGAACTCAAAGCGATTGTTCAGAATTTTTATCCAGGACAGTAGGTTTCCTTCATACATGTCGACACCATTATGAAGCAGGTTGACATAGTCAACTAAACTACGGAACTCTTAGATTCACTGGAGTTGTCTAGATTATCACCTCACAATTTGCAGTTCAAAGTAGGATACGCTGTCATCATGGTATTGAACATTAACCAACCTCGACTTTGCAATGGAACAAAACTGACAGGGAAAAAGGCTGATGAATAACGTCATTGAGGCAACACGCATTAAAGGAAAATACAAAGGAGAGGATATCTTAATCATACAAGTACCGACGATTCCCAAAGGATTTAGGTGGGAGAACAAGGAACATTGGCAGCGAAAAATGAAGATGTCGAGGATCTCAAAGCGATTGTTCAGAATTTTTATCCAGGACAGTAGGTTTCCTTCATACATGTCGACACCATTATGAAGCAGGTTGACATAGTCAACTAAACTACGGAATTCTTAGATTCACTGGAGTTGTCTAGATTATCACCTCACAATTTGCAGTTCAAAGTAGGATACGCTGTCATCATGGTATTGAACATTAACCAACCTCGACTTTGCAATGGAACAAAACTGACAGGGAAAAAGCTCATGAATAACGTCATTGAGGCAACACGCATAAAAGGAAAATACATAGGAGAGGATATCTTAATCATACAAGTACCGACGATTCCAAAGGATTTAGCTGGGAGAACAAGGAACATTGGCAGCGAAAAATGAAGATGTCGAGGATCTCAAAGCGATTGTTCAGAATTTTTATCCAGGACAGTAGGTTTCCTTCATACATGTCGACACCATTATGAAGCAGGTTGACATAGTCAACTAAACTACGGAATTCTTAGATTCACTGGAGTTGTCTAGATTATCACCTCACAATTTGCAGTTCAAAAGTAGGATACGCTGTCATCTTGGTATTGAACATTAACCAACCTCGACTTTGCAATGGAACAAAACTGACAGGGAAAAAGCTCATGAATATCGTCATTGAGGCAACACGCATTAAAGAAAATACAAGGAGAGGATATCTTAATCATACAAGTACCGACGATTCCAAAGGATTTAGCTGGGAGAACAAGCAACATTGGCAGCGAAAAATGAAGATGTCGAGGATCTCAAAGCGATTGTTCAGAATTTTTATCCAGGACAGTAGGTTTCCTTCATACATGTCGACACCATTATGAAGCAGGTTGACATAGTCAACTAAACTACGGAATTCTTAGATTCACTGGAGTTGTCTAGATTATCACCTCACAATTTGCAGTTTAAAGTAGGATACGCTGTCATCATGGTATTGAACATTAACCAACCTCGACTTTGCAATGGAACAAAACTGACAGGGAAAAAGCTGATGAATAACGTCATTGAGGCAACACGCATAAAAGAAAATACAATGGAGAGGATATCTTAATCATACAAGTACCGACGATTCCAAAGGATTTAGCTGGGAGAACAAGCAACATTGGCAGCGAAAAATGAAGATTCATACATGTCGACACGATTATGAAGCAGGTTGACATAGTCAACTTAACTACGGAACTCTTAGATTCACTGGAGTTGTCTAGATTATCACCTCACAATTTGCAGTTCAAAGTAGGATACGCTGTCATCATGGTATTGAACATTAACCAACCTCGACTTTGCAATGGAACAAAACTGACAGGGAAAAAGCTGATGAATAACGTCATTGAGGCAGCACGCATAAAAGGAAAATACATAGGAGAGGATATCTTAATCATACAAGTACCGACGATTCCAAAGGATTTAGGTGGGAGAGCAAGCAACATTGGCAGCGAAAAATGAAGATGTCGAGGATCTCAATGCGATTGTTCAGAATTTTTATCCAGGACAGTACGTTTTCTTCATACATGTCGACACCATTATGAAGCAGGTTGACATAGTCAACTAAACTACGGAACTCTTAGATTCACTGGAGTTGTCTAGATTATCACCTCACAATTTGCAGTTCAAAGTAGGATACGCTGTCATCATGCTAGTTAACATTAACCAACCTCGACTTTGCAATGGAACAAAACTGACAGGGAAAAAGCTGATAAATAACGTCATTGAGGCAACACGCATAAAATTAAAATACAAAGGAGTGGATATCTTAATCTTACAAGTACCGACGATTCCAAAGGATTTAGCTGGGAGAACAAGCAACATTGGCAGCGAAAAATGAAGATGTCGAGGATCTCAAAGCGATTGTTCAGAATTTTTATCCAGGACAGTAGGTTTCCTTCATACATGTCGACACCGTTATGAAGCAGGTTGACATAGTCAACTAAACTACGAAAGCCTTAGATTCACTGGAGTTGTCTAGATTATCACCTCACAATTTGCAGTTCAAAGTAGGATACGCTGTCATCATGGTATTGAACATTACCAACCTCGACTTTGCAATGGAACAAAACTGACAGGGAAAAAGCTGATGAATAACGTCATTGAGGCAACACGCATAAAAGGAAAATACAAAGGAGAGGATATCTTAATCATACAAGTACCGACGATTCCAAAGGATTTAGCTGGGAGAACAAGCAACATTGGCAGCGAAAAATAAAGATGTCGAGGATCTCATTGCGATTGTTCAGAATTTTTATCCAGGACAATAGGTTTCCTTCATACATGTCGACACCGTTATGAAGCAGGTTGACATAGTCAACTAAACTACGAAAGCCTTAGATTCACTGGAGTTGTCCAGATTATCACCTCACAATTTGCAGTTTAAAGTAGGATACGCTGTCATCATGGTATTGAACATTACCAACCTCGACTTTGCAATGGAACAAAACTGACAGGGAAAAAGCTGATGAATAACGTCATTGAGGCAACACGCATAAAATTAAAATACAATGGAGAGGATATCTTAATCATACAAGTACCGACGATTCCAAAGGATTTAGCTGGGAGAACAAGCAACATTGGCAGCGAAAAATGAAGATGTCGAGGATCTCAAAGCGATTGTTCAGAATTTTTATCCAGGACAGTAGGTTTCCTTCATACATGTCGACACCATTATGAAGCAGGTTGACATAGTCAACTAAACTACGGAATTCTTAGATTCACTGGAGTTGTCTAGATTATCACCTCACAATTTGCAGTTCAAAGTAGGATACGCTGTCATCATGCTAGTTAACATTAACCAACCTCGACTTTGCAATGGAACAAAACTGACAGGGAAAAAGCTGATGAATAACGTCATTGAGGCAACACGCATAAAAAAAATACAAGAGAGGATATCTTAATCATACAAGTACCGACGATTCCAAAGGATTTAGCTGGGAGAACAAGCAACATTGGCAGTGAAAAATGAAGATGTCGAGGATCTCAAAGCGATTGTTCAGAATTTTTATCCAGGACAGTAGGTTTCCTTCATACATGTCGACACCGTTATGAAGCAGGTTGACATAGTCAACTAAACAACGGAACTCTTAGATTCACTGGAGTTTTCTAGATTATCACCTCACAACTTGCAGTTCAAAGTAGGATACGCTGTCATCATGCTAGTTAACATTAACCAACCTCGACTTTGCAATGGAACAAAACTGACAGGGAAAAAGCTGATGAATAACGTCATTGAGGCAACACGTACCGACGATTCCAAAGGATTTAGCTGGGAGAACAAGCAACATTGGCAGCGAAAAATGAAGATGTCGAGGATCTCAAAGCGATTGTTCAGAATTTTTATCCAGGACAGTAGGTTTCCTTCATACATGTCGACACCATTATGAAGCAGGTTGACATAGTCAACTAAACTACGGAATTCTTAGATTCACTGGAGTTGTCTAGATTATCACCTCACAATTTGCAGTTCAAAGTAGGATACGCTGTCATCATGCTAGTTAACATTAACCAACCTCGACTTTGCAATGGAACAAAACTGACAGGGAAAAAGCTGATAAATAACGTCATTGAGGCAACACGCATAAAATTAAAATACAAGATATCTTAATCTTACAAGTACCGACGATTCCAAAGGATTTAGCTGGGAGAACAAGCAACATTGGCAGCGAAAAATAAAGATGTCGAGGATCTCAAAGCGATTGTTCAGAATTTTTATCCAGGACAGTAGGTTTCCTTCATACATGTCGACACCATTATGAAGCAGGTTGACATAGTCAACTAAACTACGGAATTCTTAGATTCACTGGAGTTGTCTAGATTATCACCTCACAATTTGCAGTTCAAAGTAGGATACGCTGTCATCATGCTAGTTAACATTAACCAACCTCGACTTTGCAATGGAACAAAACTGACAGGGAAAAAGCTGATAAATAACGTCATTGAGGCAACACGCATAAAACTAAAATACAAAGGAGTGGATATCTTAATCTTACAAGTACCGACGATTCCAAAGGATTTAGCTGGGAGAACAAGCAACATTGGCAGCGAAAAATGAAGATGTCGAGGATCTCAAAGCGATTGTTCAGAATTTTTATCCAGGACAGTAGGTTTCCTTCATACATGTCGACACCATTATGAAGCAGGTTGACATAGTCAACTAAACTACGGAATTCTTAGATTCACTGGAGTTGTCTAGATTATCACCTCACAATTTGCAGTTCAAAGTAGGATACGCTGTCATCATGCTAGTTAACATTAACCAACCTCGACTTTGCAATGGAACAAAACTGACAGGGAAAAAGCTGATGAATAACGTCATTGAGGCAACACGTACCGACGATTCCAAAGGATTTAGCTGGGAGAACAAGCAACATTGGCAGCGAAAAATAAAGATGTCGAGGATCTCAAAGCGATTGTTCAGAATTTTTATCCAGGACAGTAGGTTTCCTTCATACATGTCGACACCATTATGAAGCAGGTTGACATAGTCAACTAAACTACGGAATTCTTAGATTCACTGGAGTTGTCTAGATTATCACCTCACAATTTGCAGTTCAAAGTAGGATACGCTGTCATCATGCTAGTTAACATTAACCAACCTCGACTTTGCAATGGAACAAAACTGACAGGGAAAAAGCTGATGAATAACGTCATTGAGGCAACACGTACCGACGATTCCAAAGGATTTAGCTGGGAGAACAAGCAACATTGGCAGCGAAAAATAAAGATGTCGAGGATCTCAAAGCGATTGTTCAGAATTTTTATCCAGGACAGTAGGTTTCCTTCATACATGTCGACACCATTATGAAGCAGGTTGACATAGTCAACTAAACTACGGAATTCTTAGATTCACTGGAGTTGTCTAGATTATCACCTCACAATTTGCAGTTCAAAGTAGGATACGCTGTCATCATGCTAGTTAACATTAACCAACCTCGACTTTGCAATGGAACAAAACTGACAGGGAAAAAGCTGATAAATAACGTCATTGAGGCAACACGCATAAAATTAAAATACAAAGGCATAGATTTCTTAATCTTATAAGTACCGACGATTCCAAAGGATTTAGCTGGGAGAACAAGCAACATTGGCAGCGAAAAATGAAGATGTCGAGGATCTCAAAGCGATTGTTCAGAATTTTTATCCAGGACAGTAGGTTTCCTTCATACATGTCGACACCATTATGAAGCAGGTTGACATAGTCAACTAAACTACGGAATTCTTAGATTCACTGGAGTTGTCTAGATTATCACCTCACAATTTGCAGTTCAAAGTAGGATACGCTGTCATCATGCTAGTTAACATTAACCAACCTCGACTTTGCAATGGAACAAAACTGACAGGGAAAAAGCTGATGAATAACGTCATTGAGGCAACACGTACCGACGATTCCAAAGGATTTAGCTGGGAGAACAAGCAACATTGGCAGTGAAAAATGAAGATGTCGAGGATCTCAAAGCGATTGTTCAGAATTTTTATCCAGGACAGTAGGTTTCCTTCATACATGTCGACACCATTATGAAGCAGGTTGACATAGTCAACTAAACTACGGAATTCTTAGATTCACTGGAGTTGTCTAGATTATCACCTCACAATTTGCAGTTCAAAGTAGGATACGCTGTCATCATGCTAGTTAACATTAACCAACCTCGACTTTGCAATGGAACAAAACTGACAGGGAAAAAGCTGATGAATAACGTCATTGAGGCAACACGTACCGACGATTCCAAAGGATTTAGCTGGGAGAACAAGCAACATTGGCAGTGAAAAATGAAGATGTCGAGGATCTCAAAGCGATTGTTCAGAATTTTTATCCAGGACAGTAGGTTTCCTTCATACATGTCGACACCATTATGAAGCAGGTTGACATAGTCAACTAAACTACGGAATTCTTAGATTCACTGGAGTTGTCTAGATTATCACCTCACAATTTGCAGTTCAAAGTAGGATACGCTGTCATCATGCTAGTTAACATTAACCAACCTCGACTTTGCAATGGAACAAAACTGACAGGGAAAAAGCTGATGAATAACGTCATTGAGGCAACACGCATAAAGAAAATACAAAGGAGAGGATATCTTAATCATACAAGTACCGACGATTCCAAAGGATTTAGCTGGGAGAACAAGCAACATTGGCAGCGAAAAATGAAGATGTCGAGGATCTCAAAGCGATTGTTCAGAATTTTTATCCAGGACAGTAGGTTTCCTTCATACATGTCGACACCATTATGAAGCAGGTTGACATAGTCAACTAAACTACGGAATTCTTAGATTCACTGGAGTTGTCTAGATTATCACCTCACAATTTGCAGTTCAAAGTAGGATACGCTGTCATCATGCTAGTTAACATTAACCAACTTCGACTTTGCAATGGAACAAAACTGACAGGGAAAAAGCTTATGAATATCGTCATTGAGGCAACACGCATGAAAAGAAAATACAAAGGAGAGGATATCTTAATCTTACAAGTACCGACGATTCCAAACGATTTAGCTGGGAGAACAAGCAACATTGGCAGCGAAAAATAAAGATGTCGAGGATCTCAAAGCGATTGTTCAGAATTTTTATCCAGGACAGTAGGTTTCCTTCATACATGTCGACACCATTATGAAGCAGGTTGACATAGTCAACTAAACTACGGAATTCTTAGATTCACTGGAGTTGTCTAGATTATCACCTCACAATTTGCAGTTCAAAGTAGGATACGCTGTCATCATGCTAGTTAACATTAACCAACCTCGACTTTGCAATGGAACAAAACTGACAGGAAAAAAGCTGATGAATAACGTCATTGAGGCAACACGCATAAAATGAAAATACAAAGGAGAGGATATCTTAATCTTACAAGTACCGACGATTCCAAAGGATTTAGCTGGGAGAACAAGCAACATTGGCAGCGAAAAATGAAGATGTCGAGGATCTCAAAGCGATTGTTCAGAATTTTTATCCAGGACAGTAGGTTTCCTTCATACATGTCGACACCATTATGAAGCAGGTTGACATAGTCAACTAAACTACGGAATTCTTAGATTCACTGGAGTTGTCTAGATTATCACCTCACAATTTGCAGTTCAAAGTAGGATACGCTGTCATCATGCTAGTTAACATTAACCAACCTCGACTTTGCAATGGAACAAAACTGACAGGGAAAAAGCTGATAAATTACGTCATTGAGGCAACACGCATAAAACTAAAATACAAAGGGGTGAATATCTTAATCTTACAAGTACCAACGATTCCAAAGGATTTAGCTGGGAGAACAAGCAACATTGGCAGTGAAAAATGAAGATGTCGAGGATCTCAAAGCGATTGTTCAGAATTTTTATCCAGGACAGTAGGTTTCCTTCATACATGTCGACACCATTATGAAGCAGGTTGACATAGTCAACTAAACTACGGAATTCTTAGATTCACTGGAGTTGTCTAGATTATCACCTCACAATTTGCAGTTCAAAGTAGGATACGCTGTCATCATGCTAGTTAACATTAACCAACCTCGACTTTGCAATGGAACAAAACTGACAGGGAAAAAGCTGATGAATAACGTCATTGAGGCAACACGCATAAAAGGAAAATACAAAGGAGAGGATATCTTAATCATACAAGTACCGACGATTCCAAAGGATTTAGCTGGGAGAACAAGCAACATTGGCAGCGAAAAATGAAGATGTCGAGGATCTCAAAGCGATTGTTCAGAATTTTTATCCAGGACAGTAGGTTTCCTTCATACATGTCGACACCGTTATGAAGCAGGTTGACATAGTCAACTAAACTACGGAATTCTTAGATTCACTGGAGTTGTCTAGATTATCACCTCACAATTTGCAGTTCAAAGTAGGATACGCTGTCATCATGCTAGTTAACATTAACCAACCTCGACTTTGCAATGGAACAAAACTGACAGGGAAAAAGCTGATGAATAACGTCATTGAGGCAACACGCATAAAATTAAAATACAAAGGAGTGGATATCTTAATCATACAAGTACCGACGATTCCAAAGGATTTAGCTGGGAGAACAAGCAACATTGGCAGCGAAAAATGAAGATGTCGAGGATCTCAAAGCGATTGTTCAGAATTTTTATCCAGGACAGTAGGTTTCCTTCATACATGTCGACACCATTATGAAGCAGGTTGACATAGTCAACTAAACTACGGAATTCTTAGATTCACTGGAGTTGTCTAGATTATCACCTCACAATTTGCAGTTCAAAGTAGGATACGCTGTCATCATGCTATTTAACATTAACCAACCTCGACTTTGCAATGGAACAAAACTGACAGGGAAAAAGCTGATGAATAACGTCATTGAGGCAACACGCATAAAAGGAAAAATCTTAATCCTACAAGTACCGACGATTCCAAAGGATTTAGCTGGGAGAACAAGCAACATTGGCAGTGAAAAATGAAGATGTCGAGGATCTCAAAGCGATTGTTCAGAATTTTTATCCAGGACAGTAGGTTTCCTTCATACATGTCGACACCATTATGAAGCAGGTTGACATAGTCAACTAAACTACGGAATTCTTAGATTCACTGGAGTTGTCTAGATTATCACCTCACAATTTGCAGTTCAAAGTAGGATACGCTGTCATCATGCTAGTTAACATTAACCAACCTCGACTTTGCAATGGAACAAAACTGACGGAAAAAGCTGATAAATTACGTCATTGAGGCAACACGCATAAAACTAAAATACAAAGGGGTGGATATCTTAATCTTACAAGTACCGACGATTCCAAAGGATTTAGCTGGGAGAACAAGCAACATTGGCAGCGAAAAATGAAGATGTCGAGGATCTCAAAGCGATTGTTCAGAATTTTTATCCAGGACAGTAGGTTTCCTTCATACATGTCGACACCATTATGAAGCAGGTTGACATAGTCAACTAAACTACGGAATTCTTAGATTCACTGGAGTTGTCTAGATTATCACCTCACAATTTGCAGTTCAAAGTAGGATACGCTGTCATCATGCTATTTAACATTAACCAACCTCGACTTTGCAATGGAACAAAACTGACAGGGAAAAAGCTGATGAATAACGTCATTGAGGCAACACGCATAAAAGAAAATACAAAGGAGAGGATATCTTAATCATACAAGTACCGACGATTCCAAAGGATTTAGCTGGGAGAACAAGCAACATTGGCAGCGAAAAATGAAGATGTCGAGGATCTCAAAGCGATTGTTCAGAATTTTTATCCAGGACAGTAGGTTTCCTTCATACATGTCGACACCATTATGAAGCAGGTTGACATAGTCAACTAAACTACGGAATTCTTAGATTCACTGGAGTTGTCTAGATTATCACCTCACAATTTGCAGTTCAAAGTAGGATACGCTGTCATCATGGTATTGAACATTAACCAACCTCGACTTTGCAATGGAACAAAACTGACAGGGAAAAAGCTGATGAATAACGTCATTGAGGCAACACGCATTAAAGGCAAATACATAGGAGAGGATATCTTAATCATACAAGTACCGACGATTCCAAAGGATTTAGCTGGGAGAACAAGCAACATTGGCAGCGAAAAATGAAGATGTCGAGGATCTCAAAGCGATTGTTCAGAATTTTTATCCAGGACAGTAGGTTTCCTTCATACATGTCGACACCATTATGAAGCAGGTTGACATAGTCAACTAAACTACGGAATTCTTAGATTCACTGGAGTTGTCTAGATTATCACCTCACAATTTGCAGTTCAAAGTAGGATACGCTGTCATCATGCTAGTTAACATTAACCAGCCTCGACTTTGCAATGGAAGAAATCTGACAGGAAAAGAGCTGATGAATATCGTCAATGAGGCAACACGCATAAAAGGAAAATACAATGGAGAGGATATCTTAATCATACAAGTACCGACGATTCCAAAGGATTTAGCTGGGAGAACAAGCAACATTGGCAGCGAAAAATAAAGATGTCGAGGATCTCAAAGCGATTGTTCAGAATTTTTATCCAGGACAGTAGGTTTCCTTCATACATGTCGACACCATTATGAAGCAGGTTGACATAGTCAACTAAACTACGGAATTCTTAGATTCACTGGAGTTGTCTAGATTATCACCTGACAATTTGCAGTTGAAAGTAGGATACGCTGTCATCATGGTATTGAACATTAACCAACCTCGACTTTGCAATGGAAGAAAACTGACAGGAAAAAGCTGATGAATAACGTCATTGAGGCAACACGCATAAAATTAAAATACAATGGAGAGGATATCTTAATCATACAAGTACCGACGATTTCAAAGGATGTAGCTGGGAGAACAAGCAACATTGGCAGCGAAAAATGAAGATGTCGAGGATCTCAATGCGATTGTTCAGAATTTTTATCCAGGACAGTAGGTTTCCTTCATACATGTCGACACCATTATGAAGCAGGTTGACATAGTCAACTAAACTACGGAATTCTTAGATTCACTGGAGTTGTCTAGATTATCACCTCACAATTTGCAGTTCAAAGTAGGATACGCTGTCATCATGGTATTGAACATTAACCAACCTCGACTTTGCAATGGAACAAAACTGACAGGGAAAAAGCTGATGAATATCGTCATTGAGGCAACACGCATAAAAGGAAAATACAAAGGAGAGGATATCTTAATCTTACAAGTTCCGACGATTCCAAAGGATTTAGGTGGGAGAACAAGCAACATTGGCAGCGAAAAATGAAGATGTCGAGGATCTCAAAGCGATTGTTCAGAATTTTTATCCAGGACAGTAGGTTTCCTTCATACATGTCGACACCATTATGAAGCAGGTTGACATAGTCAACTAAACTACGGAATTCTTAGATTCACTGGAGTTGTCTAGATTATCACCTCACAATTTGCAGTTTAAAGTAGGATACGCTGTCATCATGGTATTGAACATTGACCAACCTCGACTTTGCAATGGAACAAAACTGACAGAGAAAAAGCTGATAAATAACGTCATTGAGGCAACACGCATAAAGCAAAAATACAAAGGGGAGGATATCTTAATCATACAAGTTCCGACGATTCCAAATGATTTTACTGGGAGAACAAGCAACATTGGCAGCGAAAAATGAAGATGTCGAGGATCTCAAAGCGATTGTTCAGAATTTTTATCTAGGACAGAAGGTTTCCTTCATACATGTCGACATCGTTATAAAGCAGGTTGACATATTCAACTAAACTACGGAATTCTCAGATTCACTGAAGTTGTCTAGATTATCACCTCACAATTTGCAGTTCAAAGTAGGATACGCTGTCATCATGGTATTGAACATTAACCAACCTCGACTTTGCAATGGAACAAAACTGACGGAAAAAGCTGATAAATAACGTCATTGAGGCAACACGCATAAAACTAAAATACAAAGGAGAGGATATCTTAATCTTACAAGTACCGACGATTCCAAAGGATTTAGCTGGGAGAACAAGCAACATTGGCAGCGAAAAATGAAGATGTCGAGGATCTCAAAGCGATTGTTCAGAATTTTTATCCAGGACAGTAGGTTTCCTTCATACATGTCGACACCATTATGAAGCAGGTTGACATAGTCAACTAAACTACGGAACTCTTAGATTCACTGGAGTTGTCTAGATTATCACCTCACAATTTGCAGTTAAAAGTAGGACACGCTGTCATCATGGTATTTAACATTAACCAACCTCGACTTTGCAATGGAACAAAACTGCGGGGAAAAGGCTGATGAATAACGTCATTGAGGCAACACGCATTAAAGGAAAATACATAGGAGAGGATATCTTAATCATACAAGTACCGACGATCCCAAAGGATTTAGGTGGGAGAACAAGGAACATTGGCAGCGAAAAATTAAGATGTCGAGCAACTCAAAGCGATTGTTCAGAATTTTTATCCAGGACAGTAGGTTCCTTCATACTTGTCGACACCATTATGAAGCAGGTTGACATAGTCAACTAAACTACGGAATTCTTAGATTCACTGGAGTTGTCTAGATTATCACCTCACAATTTGCAGTTAAAAGTAGGACACGCTGTCATCATGGTATTTAACATTAACCAACCTCGACTTTGCAATGGAACAAAACTGACAGGGAAAAGGCTGATGAATAACGTCATTGAGGCAACACGCATTAAAGGAAAATACATAGGAGAGGATATCTTAATCATACAAGTACCGACGATTCCCAAAGGATTTAGGTGGGAGAACAAGGAACATTGGCAGCGAAAAATGAAGATGTCGAGCAACTCAAAGCGATTGTTCAGAATTTTTATCCAGGACAGTAGGGTTTTCCTTCATACATGTCGACACCATTATGAAGCAGGTTGACATAGTCAACTAAACTACGGAATTCTTAGATTCACTGGAGTTGTCTAGATTATCACCTCACAATTTGCAGTTAAAAGTAGGACACGCTGTCATCATGGTATTTAACATTAACCAACCTCGACTTTGCAATGGAACAAAACTGACAGGGAAAAGGCTGATGAATAACGTCATTGAGGCAACACGCATTAAAGGAAAATACATAGAGAGGATATCTTAATCATACAAGTACCGACGATCCCAAAGGATTTAGGTGGGAGAACAAGGAACATTGGCAGCGAAAAATGAAGATGTCGAGCAACTCAAAGCGATTGTTCAGAATTTTTATCCAGGACAGTAGGTTTCCTTCATACTTGTCGACACCATTATGAAGCAGGTTGACATAGTCAACTAAACTACGGAATTCTTAGATTCACTGGAGTTGTCTAGATTATCACCTCACAATTTGCAGTTAAAAGTAGGACACGCTGTCATCATGGTATTTAACATTAACCAACCTCGACTTTGCAATGGAACAAAACTGACAGGGAAAAAGCTGATGAATAACGTCATTGAGGCAACACGCATTAAAGGAAAATACATAGGAGAGGATATCTTAATCATACAAGTACCGACGATCCCAAAGGATTTAGGTGGGAGAACAAGGAACATTGGCAGCGAAAAATGAAGATGTCGAGCAACTCAAAGCGATTGTTCAGAATTTTTATCCAGGACAGTAGGTTTCCTTCATACTTGTCGACACCATTATGAAGCAGGTTGACATAGTCAACTAAACTACGGAATTCTTAGATTCACTGGAGTTGTCTAGATTATCACCTCACAATTTGCAGTTAAAAGTAGGACACGCTGTCATCATGGTATTTAACATTAACCAACCTCGACTTTGCAATGGAACAAAACTGACAGGGAAAAAGCTGATGAATAACGTCATTGAGGCAACACGCATTAAAGGAAAATACATAGGGGAGGATATCTTAATCATACAAGTACCGACGATCCCAAAGGATTTAGGTGGGAGAACAAGGAACATTTACAGCGAAAAATAAAGATGTCGAGCAACTCAAAGCGATTGTTCAGAATTTTTATCCAGGACAGTAGGTTTCCTTCATACTTGTCGACACCATTATGAAGCAGGTTGACATAGTCAACTAAACTACGGAATTCTTAGATTCACTGGAGTTGTCTAGATTATCACCTCACAATTTGCAGTTAAAAGTAGGACACGCTGTCATCATGGTATTTACCATTAACCAACCTCGACTTTGCAATGGAACAAAACTGACAGGGAAAAGGCTGATGAATAACGTCATTGAGGCAACACGCATAAAAGGAAAATACATAGGGGAGGATATCTTAATCATACAAGTACCGACGATCCCAAAGGATTTAGGTGGGAGAACAAGGAACATTTACAGCGAAAAATAAAGATGTCGAGCAACTCAAAGCGATTGTTCAGAATTTTTATCCAGGACAGTAGGTTTCCTTCATACTTGTCGACACCATTATGAAGCAGGTTGACATAGTCAACTAAACTACGGAATTCTTAGATTCACTGGAGTTGTCTAGATTATCACCTCACAATTTGCAGTTAAAAGTAGGACACGCTGTCATCATGGTATTTACCATTAACCAACCTCGACTTTGCAATGGAACAAAACTGCGGGAAAAAGCTGATGAATAAGGTCATTGAGGCAACCATAAAGGAAAATACAAAGGAACAATAAAGGATTTAGGTGGGAGAACAAGGAACATTGGCAGCGAAAAATGAAGATGTCGAGCAACTCAAAGCGATTGTTCAGAATTTTTATCCAGGACAGTAGGTTTCCTTCATACTTGTCGACACCATTATGAAGCAGGTTGACATAGTCAACTAAACTACGGAATTCTTAGATTCACTGGAGTTGTCTAGATTATCACCTCACAATTTGCAGTTCAAAGTAGGACACGCTGTCATCATGGTATTTAATTAACCAACCTCGACTTTGCAATGGAACAAAACTGACAGGGAAAAAGCTGATGAATAACGTCATTGAGGCAACACGCATTAAAGGAAAATACATAGGAGAGGATATCTTAATCATACAAGTACCGACGATCCCAAAGGATTTAGGTGGGAGAACAAGGAACATTGGCAGCGAAAAATGAAGATGTCGAGCAACTCAAAGCGATTGTTCAGAATTTTTATCCAGGACAGTAGGTTTCCTTCATACTTGTCGACACCATTATGAAGCAGGTTGACATAGTCAACTAAACTACGGAATTCTTAGATTCACTGGAGTTGTCTAGATTATCACCTCACAATTTCCAGTTAAACGTAGGACACGCTGTCATCATGGTATTAAACATTAAACAACCTCGACTTTGCAATGGAACAAAACTGACAGGAAAAAAAGCTGAAGAATAACGTCATATAGGCAACACGCATTAGAGGAAAATATATAGGAGAGGATATCTTAATCTTACAAGTACCGACGATTACAAAGGATTTAGGTGGGAGAACAAGGAACATTGGCAGCGAAAAATGAAGATATCGAGCAACTCAAAGCGATTGTTCAGAATTTTTATCCAGGACAGTAGGTTTCCTTCATACTTGTCGACACCATTATGAAGCAGGTTGACATAGTCAACTAAACTACGGAATTCTTAGATTCACTGGAGTTGTCTAGATTATCACCTCACAATTTGCAGTTAAAAGTAGGACACGCTGTCATCATGGTATTTAACATTAACCAACCTCGACTTTGCAATGGAACAAAACTGCGGGGAAAAGGCTGATGAATAAGGTCATTGAGGCAACACGCATTAAAGGAAAATACATAGGAGAGGATATCTTAATCATACAAGTACCGACGATCCCAAAGGATTTAGGTGGGAGAACAAGGAACATTGGCAGCGAAAAATTAAGATGTCGAGCAACTCAAAGCGATTGTTCAGAATTTTTATCCAGGACAGTAGGTTTCCTTCATACTTGTCGACACCATTATGAAGCAGGTTGACATAGTCAACTAAACTACGGAATTCTTAGATTCACTGGAGTTGTCTAGATTATCACCTCACAATTTGCAGTTCAAAGTAGGACACGCTGTCATCATGGTATTTAACATTAACCAACCTCGACTTTGCAATGGAACAAAACTGACAGGGAAAAAGCTGATGAATAACGTCATTGAGGCAACACGCATTAAAGGAAAATACATAGGAGAGGATATCTTAATCATACAAGTACCGACGATCCCAAAGGATTTAGGTGGGAGAACAAGGAACATTGGCAGCGAAAAATTAAGATGTCGAGCAACTCAAAGCGATTGTTCAGAATTTTTATCCAGGACAGTAGGTTCCTTCATACTTGTCGACACCATTATGAAGCAGGTTGACATAGTCAACTAAACTACGGAATTCTTAGATTCACTGGAGTTGTCTAGATTATCACCTCACAATTTGCAGTTAAAAGTAGGACACGCTGTCATCATGGTATTTAACATTAACCAACCTCGACTTTGCAATGGAACAAAACTGACAGGGAAAAGGCTGATGAATAAGGTCATTGAGGCAACACGCATTAAAGGAAAATACATAGGAGAGGATATCTTAATCATACAAGTACCGACGATCCCAAAGGATTTAGGTGGGAGAACAAGGAACATTGGCAGCGAAAAATGAAGATGTCGAGCAACTCAAAGCGATTGTTCAGAATTTTTATCCAGGACAGTAGGTTCCTTCATACTTGTCGACACCATTATGAAGCAGGTTGACATAGTCAACTAAACTACGGAATTCTTAGATTCACTGGAGTTGTCTAGATTATCACCTCACAATTTGCAGTTAAAAGTAGGACACGCTGTCATCATGGTATTTAACATTAACCAACCTCGACTTTGCAATGGAACAAAACTGACAGGGAAAAGGCTGATGAATAAGGTCATTGAGGCAAAACGCATTAAAGGAAAATACATAGGAGAGGATATCTTAATCATACAAGTACCGACGCTCCCAAAGGATTTAGGTGGGAGAACAAGGAACGTTGGCAGCGAAAAATGAAGATGTCGAGCAACTCAAAGCGATTGTTCAGAATTTTTATCCAGGACAGTAGGTTTCCTTCATACTTGTCGACACCATTATGAAGCAGGTTGACATAGTCAACTAAACTACGGAATTCTTAGATTCACTGGAGTTGTCTAGATTATCACCTCACAATTTGCAGTTAAAAGTAGGACACGCTGTCATCATGGTATTTAACATTAACCAACCTCGACTTTGCAATGGAACAAAACTGACAGGGAAAAGGCTGATGAATAAGGTCATTGAGGCAACACGCATTAAAGGAAAATACATAGGAGAGGATATCTTAATCATACAAGTACCGACGATCCCAAAGGATTTAGGTGGGAGAACAAGGAACATTGGCAGCGAAAAATGAAGATGTCGAGCAACTCAAAGCGATTGTTCAGAATTTTTATCCAGGACAGTAGGTTTCCTTCATACTTGTCGACACCATTATGAAGCAGGTTGACATAGTCAACTAAACTACGGAATTCTTAGATTCACTGGAGTTGTCTAGATTATCACCTCACAATTTGCAGTTAAAAGTAGGACACGCTGTCATCATGGTATTTAACATTAACCAACCTCGACTTTGCAATGGAACAAAACTGACATGGAAAAAGCTGATGACTAACGTCATTGAGGCAACACGCATTAAAGGAAAATACATAGGAGAGGATATCTTAATCATACAAGTACCGACGATCCCAAAGGATTTAGGTGGGAGAACAAGGAACATTGGCAGCGAAAAATGAAGATGTCGAGCAACTCAAAGCGATTGTTCAGAATTTTTATCCAGGACAGTAGGTTTCCTTCATACTTGTCGACACCATTATGAAGCAGGTTGACATAGTCAACTAAACTACGGAATTCTTAGATTCACTGGAGTTGTCTAGATTATCACCTCACAATTTGCAGATAAAAGTAGGACACGCTGTCATCATGGTATTTACCATTACCCAACCTCGACTTTGCAATGGAACAAAACTGCGGGGATAAAGCTGATGAAAAAGGTCGTTGAGGCAACACGCATTAAAGGAAAATACATAGGAGAGGATATCTTAATCATACAAGTACCGACGCTCCCAAAGGATTTAGGTGGGAGAACAAGGAACATTGGCAGCGAAAAATGAAGATGTCGAGCAACTCAAAGCGATTGTTAAGAATTTTTATCCAGGACAGTAGGTTTCCTTCATACTTGTCGACACCATTATGAAGCAGGTTGACATAGTCAACTAAACTACGGAATTCTTAGATTCACTGGAGTTGTCTAGATTATCACCTCACAATTTGCAGTTAAAAGTAGGACACGCTGTCATCATGGTATTTACCATTACCCAACCTCGACTTTGCAATGGAACAAAACTGCGGGGAAAAGGCTGATGAAAAAGGTCGTTGAGGCAACACGCATTAAAGGAAAATACATAGGAGAGGATATCTTAATCATACAAGTACCGACGCTCCCAAAGGATTTAGGTGGGAGAACAAGGAACGTTGGCAGCGAAAAATGAAGATGTGGAGCAACTTAAAGCGATTGTTCAGAATTTTTATCCAGGACAGTAGGTTTCCTTCATACTTGTCGACACCATTATAAAGCAGGTTGACATAGTCAACTAAACTACGGAATTCTTAGATTCACTGGAGTTGTCTAGATTATCACCTCACAATTTGCAGTTAAAAGTAGGACACGCTGTCATCATGGTATTTACCATTAACCAACCTCGACTTTGCAATGGAACAAAACTGCGGGGAAAAGGCTGATGAATAAGGTCATTGAGGCAACACGCATTAAAGGAAAATACATAGGAGAGGATATCTTAATCATACAAGTACCGACGCTCCCAAAGGATTTAGGTGGGAGAACAAGGAACGTTGGCAGCGAAAAATGAAGATGTGGAGCAACTTAAAGCGATTGTTCAGAATTTTTATCCAGGACAGTAGGTTTCCTTCATACATGTCGACACCATTATGAAGCACGTTGACATAGTCAACTAAACTACGGAACTCTTAGATTCACTGGAGTTGTCTAGGTTATCACCTCACAATTTGCAGTTAAAAGTAGGACACGCTGTCATCATGGTATTTAACATTAACCAACCTCGACTTTGCAATGGAACAAAACTAGCAGGGAAAAAGCTGATGAATAACGTCATTGAGGCAACACGCATAAAAGGAAAATACATAGGAGAGGATATCTTAATCATACAAGAACCGACAATCCCAAAGGATTTTGGTGGGAGAACATGGAACATTTGCAGCGAAAAGATTGTTATATTTTTGATGAAAATCGATATGGCAAATAATTTTGTTCTGCAAATTCCATAATTTAGATGGAAATTTATTGAATTTGGAGTTCAAGGACTGCATCTTGGGATGGCTTCCTCGGCTTCCAATTACAGCCTGTCAATTGGCCTATTAATTGGCACTAAAATTGGTCTAATATTACCTGATTGCACGGAAATGTATGTTATTATCTAATTCGGATACTGTTTTCTATCAATTAAATTGACAAGCTTAGATTTTGTTAATTTTTATGGATAAATATCAATAAATAAGCCTAAGGAAACCATATCATGTATTTTTTATTTATGATCGACTTTTTTTATAAACAACTCGATGCATTAAATTTCTTGCTAATATAATTAAGTTATTTGTAAATTCCCATCGATAATTTCGATAATTTTGTTAGAATATTACCCACAATCAAATATTTATCATATCCTTGTTCAAATAACTCATTCAACCGCATTCGAAGACTAGAAACTCCAAACACTTTCGACCTTTCTCCACTGATGATTTGTTACTTGCTATAGATAAATTACCCAAACACTTTGGTGTGGTCAGTACAGTCCGACAACACAACAGACTCCTTGCAACACTCACACACTGGCATTGGAAACAGCGAGGATGCTATTTTGCTTCCGTTTTCCGTTTTCCTTTTTGCTTTCTGATTTTCCTTTTTGGGCTCTTTGCCCGACCCCAACTTGATCCGTTTGGTAGAAATTGTTCAGGTATATGTACATTTACCGTTATTTCCATTCGTATTCAGTTGAGAAAGGTATTAAGCCGGAAAAACACGGTGCACATCGATGTTGCCATGTATTTCTGAGACAGGTTGCCAAGAGTTTGAAAAAAAGGATCAAGTCTTGAAAAGGAAGTCCCGATATACTGGGATCAAAGTTGAAGTTTTTGTCTTTATTGTAAATTTGGTAGAGTAGCAAGGTCACACTATGTGGATTAAAGTGACCAAAACTGCAAAATTTTTTATCTAAATAATGCTGCTTTCTTATCGTATTTTTATACCCTTGGAGAGGGTATTATAATTTTGGTCAGAAGTGTGCAACGCAGTGAAGGAGACATCCAGGACCCCATAAAGTATATATATTATATATATTATATATAAGTCGGAGGTTGTTAAATACCATGATGACAGCGTGTCCTACTTTTAACTGCAATTTGTGAGGTGATAATCTAGACAACTCCAGTGAATCTAAGAATTCCGTAGTTTAGTTGACTATGTCAACCTTCTTCGTAATAGTGTCGATAAGTATGAAGGAAACCTACTGTCCTGGATAAAAATTCTGAACAATCGCTTTGAGTTGCTCCACATCTTCATTTTTCGCTGCCAACGTTCCTTGTTCTCCCACCTAAATCCTTTGGGAGCGTCGGTACTTGTATGATTAAGATATCCTCTCCTATGTATTTGCCTCAATGACCTTATTCATCAGCCTTTTCCCCGCAGTTTTGTTCCATTGGAAAGTCGAGGTTGGTTAATGGTAAATACCATGATGACAGCGTGTCCTACTTTTAACTGCAAATTGTGAGGTGATAATCTAGACAACTCCAGTGAATCTAAGAATTCCGTTGTTTAGTTGACTATGTCAACCTGCTTCATAATGGTGTCGACAAGTATGAAGGAACCTACTGTCCTGGATAAAAATTCTGAACAATCGCTTTGAGTTGCTCGACATCTTAATTTTTCGCTGCCAATGTTCCTTGTTCTCCCACCTAAATCCTTTGGGATCGTCGGTACTTGTATGATTAAGATATCCTCTCCTATGTATTTTCCTTTAATGCGTGTTGCCTCAATGACGTTAGTCATCAGCTTTTTCCATGTCAGTTTTGTTCCATTACAAAGTCGAGGTTGTTAAATACCATGATGACAGCGTGTCCTACTTTGAACTGCAAATTGTGAGGTAATAATCTAGACAACTCCAGTGAATCTAAGAATTCCGTAGTTTAGTTGACTATGTCAACCTGCTTCATAATGGTGTCGACAAGTATGAAGGAACCTACTGTCCTGGATAAAAATTCTGAACAATCGCTTTGAGTTGCTCCACATCTTCATTTTTTGCTGCCAATGTTCCTTGTTCTCCCACCTAAATCCTTTGGGATCGTCGGTACTTGTATGATTAAGATATCCTCTCCTATGTATTTTCCTTTAATGCGTGTTGCCTCAATGACGTTAGTCATCAGCTTTTTCCATGTCAGTTTTGTTCCATTACAAAGTCGAGGTTGTTAAATACCATGATGACAGCGTGTCCTACTTTGAACTGCAAATTGTGAGGTAATAATCTAGACAACTCCAGTGAATCTAAGAATTCCGTAGTTTAGTTGACTATGTCAACCTGCTTCATAATGGTGTCGACAAGTATGAAGGAACCTACTGTCCTGGATAAAAATTCTGAACAATCGCTTTGAATTGCTCAGCTTTTTTCGAGTTGTTCTCCCACCTAATTCGTACTTGTATGATTAAGATATCCTCCTATGTATTTTCCTCTAATACAAGTCCTTATGACAAATCATATGGTTCATCATTTTACAAAACCTGACAAAATTCTTAAATCGTCATCTGAGTTGTCTAGATTATCACCTCACAAATTGCAGTTTAAAAAACGCTGTCATCATGGCAATACGCATTAGGAGGGAATATATAGGTGGAGATATTTAGGATTTAGTTAGAAGAACAAGGAACATTTGCAGCGAAAAAAAAGATGTCGAGCAACTCAAAGCGATTGTTCAGAATTTTTATCCAGGACAGTAGGTTTCCTTCACACATGTCGACACCATTACGAAGCAGGTTGACATAGTCAACTAAATTACGGAATTCTTAGATGCACTGGAGTTGTCTAGATTATCACCTCACAAATTGCAGTTAAAAGTAGGACACGCTGTCATCATGGCAATACGCATTAGAGGGAAATACATAGGTGGGGATATCTTAATCATACAAGTACCGACGATTCCAAAGGCTTTAGGTGGGAGAACAACGAACATTTGCAGCGAAAAATGAAGATGTCGAGAAACTCAAAGCGATTGTTTAGAATTTTTATCCAGGACAGTAGATTTCCTTCACACATGTCGACACCATTACGAAGCAGGTTGACATAGTCAACTAAACTACGGAATTCTTAGATTCACTGGAGTTGTCTAGATTATCACCTCACAAATTGCAGTTAAAAGTAGGACACGCTGTCATCATGGCAATCATATACGCATTAGAGGGAAAAAATATATAGGTGGGGATATTTAAAGGATTTAGTTAGAAGAACAAGGAACATTTGCAGCGAAAAATAAAGATGTCGAGCAACTCAAAGCGATTGTTCAGAATTTTTATCCAGGACAGTAGGTTTCCTTCATACTTGTCGACACCATTACGAAGAAGGTTGACATAGTCAACTAAACTACGGAATTCTTAGATTCACTGGATTTGTCTAGATTATCACCTCACAAATTGCAGTTTAAACTAGGACACGCTGTCATCATGGTATTTAACAACCTCGATTTTGCAATGAAACAAAACTGACATGGAAAAAGCTGATGAATAACGTCATTGAGGCAACACGCATTAGAGGAAAATACACAGGAGAGGATATCTAAATCATACAAGTACCGACGATTCCAAAGGATTTAGGTGGGAGAACAAGGAACATTTGCAGCGAAAAATGAAGATGTCGAGCAACTCAAAGCGATTGTTCAGAATTTTTATCCAGGACAGTAGGTTTCCTTCATACTTGTCGACACCATTACGAAGAAGGTTGACATAGTCAACTAAACTACGGAACTCTTAGATTCGCTGGAGTTGTCTAAATTATCACCTCACAATTTGCAGTTCAAAGTAAGACACGCTGTCATCATGGCAATACGCATTAGAGGGAAATATATAGGTGGAGATATTTAGGATTTAGTTAGGAGAACAAGGAAAATTTGCAGCGAAAAATAAAGATGTCGAGCAACTCAAAGCGATTGTTCAGAATTTTTATCCAGGACAGAAGGTTTCCTTCATACTTGTCGACACCATTACGAAGAAGGTTGACATAGTCAACTAAACTACGGAATTCTTAGATTCACTGGATTTGTCTAGATTATCACCTCACAAATTGCAGTTAAAACTAGGACACGCTGTCATCATGGTATTTAACAACCTCGATTTTGCAATGAAACAAAACTGACATGGAAAAAGCTGATGAATAACGTCATTGAGGCAACACGCATTAGAGGAAAATACACAGGAGAGGATATCTAAATCATACAAGTACCGACGATTCCAAAGGATTTAGGTGGGAGAACAAGGAACATTTGCAGCGAAAAATGAAGATGTCGAGCAACTCAAAGCGATTGTTCAGAATTTTTATCCAGGACAGTAGGTTTCCTTCATACTTGTCGACACCATTACGAAGAAGGTTGACATAGTCAACTAAACTACGGAATTCTTAGATTCACTGGAGTTGTCTAGATTATCACCTCACAAATTGCAGTTAAAAGAAGGACACGCTGTCATCATGGTATTTAACAACCTCGATTTTGCAATGAAACAAAACTGACATGGAAAAAGCTGATGAATAACGTCATTGAGGCAACACGCATTAGAGGAAAATACATAGGGGAGGATATCTTAATCATACAAGTACCGACGATTCCAAAGGATTTAGGTGGAAGAACAAGGAACATTTGGAGCGAAAAATGAAGATGTCGAGCAACTCAAAGCGATTGTTCAGAAATTTTATCCAGGACAGTAGGTTTCCTTCATACATGTCGACACCATTATGAAGCAGGTTGACATACTCAACTAAACTACGGAATTCTTAGATTCACTGGATTTGTCTAGATTATCACCTCACAAATTGCAGTTAAAACTAGGACACGCTGTCATCATGGTATTTAACAACCTCGATTTTGCAATGAAACAAAACTGACATGGAAAAAGCTGATGAATAACGTCATTGAGGCAACACGCATTAGAGGAAAATACACAGGAGAGGATATCTAAATCATACAAGTACCGACGATTCCAAAGGATTAAGGTGGGAGAACAAGGAACATTTGCAGCGAAAAATGAAGATGTCGAGCAACTCAAAGCGATTGTTCAGAATTTTTATCCAGGACAGTAGGTTTCCTTCATACTTGTCGACACCATTACGAAGAAGGTTGACATAGTCAACTAAACTACGGAATTCTTAGATTCACTGGAGTTGTCTAGATTATCACCTCACAAATTGCAGTTAAAAGTAGGACACTCTGTCATCATGGCAATACGCAATAGAGGGAAATATACAAGTGGAGATATTTAAATTTAGTTAGGAGAACAAGGAAAATTTGCAGCGAAAATAAAGATGTCGAGCAACTCAAAGCGATTGTTCAGAATTTTTATCCAGGACAGTAGGTTTCCTTCATACTTGTCGACACCATTACGAAGAAGGTTGACATAGTCAACTAAACTACGGAATTCTTAGATTCACTGGAGTTGTCTAGATTATCACCTCACAAATTGCAGTTAAAAGTAGGACACGCTGTCATCATGCAATACGCATTAGAGGGAAATATATAGGTGGAGATATTTAGGATTTAGTTAGAGAACAAGGAACATTTGCAGCGAAAAATAAAGATGTCGAGCAACTCAAAGGATTGTTCAGAATTTTTATCCAGGACAGTAGGTTTCCTTCACACATGTCGACACCATTACGAAGCAGGTTGACATAGTCAACTAAACTACGGAATTCTTAGATTCACTGGAGTTGTCTAGATTATCACCTCACAAATTGCAGTTAAAACTAGGACACGCTGTCATCATGGTATAACACATTTAAACAAAACCAGGAAACAACCAACACGCATTAGAGGAAAATACACAGGAGAGGATATCTAAATCATACAAGTACCGACGATTCCAAAGGATTTAGGTGGGAGAACAAGGAACATTTGCAGCGAAAAATGAAGATGTCGAGCAACTCAAAGCGATTGTTCAGAATTTTTATCCAGGACAGTAGGTTTCCTTCATACATGTCGACACCATTACGAAGCAGGTTGACATAGTCAACTAAACTACGGAATTCTTAGATTCACTGGAGTTGTCTAGATTATCACCTCACAAATTGCAGTTAAAAGTAGGACACGCTGTCATCATGGTATTTAACAACCTCGATTTTGCAATGAAACAAAACTGACATGGAAAAGCGATGAATAACGTCATAGGCAACACGCATTAGAGGAAAATACACAGGGGAGGATATCTAAATCATACAAGTACCGACGATTCCAAAGGATTTAGGTGGGAGAACAAGGAACATTTGCAGCGAAAAATGAAGATGTCGAGCAACTCAAAGCGATTGTTCAGAATTTTTATCCAGGACAGTAGGTTTCCTTCATACATGTCGACACCATTACGAAGCAGGTTGACATAGTCAACTAAACTACGGAATTCTTAGATTCACTGGAGTTGTCTAGATTATCACCTCACAAATTGCAGTTAAAAAGACACGCTGTCATCATGGCAATACGCATTATTGAGGGAAATATATAAGATATCTAAATCATACAAGTACCGACATTCAAAGGATTTAGTTGGGAGAACAAGGAAAATTTGCAGCGAAAATAAAGATGTCGAGCAACTCAAAGCGATTGTTCAGAATTTTTATCCAGGACAGTAGGTTTCCTTCATACTTGTCGACACCATTACGAAGAAGGTTGACATAGTCAACTAAACTACGGAATTCTTAGATTCACTGGATTTGTCTAGATTATCACCTCACAAATTGCAGTTAAAACTAGGACACGCTGTCATCATGGTATTTAACAACCTCGATTTTGCAATGAAACAAAACTGACATGGAAAAAGCTGATGAATAACGTCATTGAGGCAACACGCATTAGAGGAAAATACACAGGAGAGGATATCTAAATCATACAAGTACCGACGATTCCAAAGGATTTAGGTGGAAGAACAAGGAACATTTGGAGCGAAAAATGAAGATGTCGAGCAACTCAAAGCGATTGTTCAGAATTTTTATCCAGGACAGTAGGTTTCCTTCATACTTGTCGACACCATTACGAAGAAGGTTGACATAGTCAACTAAACTACGGAATTCTTAGATTCACTGGAGTTGTCTAGATTATCACCTCACAAATTGCAGTTAAAAGTAGGACACGCTGTCATCATGGTATTTAACAACCTCGATTTTGCAATGAAACAAAACTGACATGGAAAAAGCTGATGAATAACGTCATTGAGGCAACACGCATTAGAGGAAAATACATAGGAGAGGATATCTAAATCATACAAGTACCGACGATTCCAAAGGATTTAGGTGGAAGAACAAGGAACATTTGCAGCGAAAAATGAAGATGTCGAGCAACTCAAAGCGATTGTTCAGAATTTTTATCCAGGACAGTAGGTTTCCTTCATACTTGTCGACACCATTATGAAGCAGGTGGACATAGTCAACTAAACTACGGAATTCTTAGATTCACTGGATTTGTCTAGATTATCACCTCACAAATTGCAGTTAAAACTAGGACACGCTGTCATCATGGTATTTAACAACCTCGATTTTGCAATGAAACAAAACTGACATGGAAAAAGCTGATGAATAACGTCATTGAGGCAACACGCATTAGAGGAAAATACACAGGAGAGGATATCTAAATCATACAAGTACCGACGATTCCAAAGGATTAAGGTGGGAGAACAAGGAACATTTGCAGCGAAAAATGAAGATGTCGAGCAACTCAAAGCGATTGTTCAGAATTTTTATCCAGGACAGTAGGTTTCCTTCATACTTGTCGACACCATTACGAAGAAGGTTGACATAGTCAACTAAACTACGGAATTCTTAGATTCACTGGAGTTGTCTAGATTATCACCTCACAAATTGCAGTTAAAAGTAGGACACGCTGTCATCATGGCAATACGCATTAGAGGGAAATATATAGGTGGAGATATTTAGGATTTAGTTAGGAGAACAAGGAAAATTTGCAGCGAAAAATAAAGATGTCGAGCAACTCAAAGCGATTGTTCAGAATTTTTATCCAGGACAGTAGGTTTCCTTCATACTTGTCGACACCATTACGAAGAAGGTTGACATAGTCAACTAAACTACGGAATTCTTAGATTCACTGGAGTTGTCTAGATTATCACCTCACAAATTGCAGTTAAAAGTAGGACACGCTGTCATCATGGCAATACGCATTAGAGGGAAATATAGGGTGGGGATATCTTAAAACCACTCAGGATTTAGTTGGGAGAACAAGGAACATTTGCAGCGAAAAGTAAAGATGTCGAGCAACTCAAAGCGATTGTTCAGAATTTTTATCCAGGACAGTAGGTTTCCTTCACACATGTCGACACCATTACGAAGCAGGTTGACATAGTCAACTAAACTACGGAATTCTTAGATTCACTGGAGTTGTCTAGATTATCACCTCACAAATTGCAGTTAAAAGTAGGACACGCTGTCATCATGGCAATACGCATTAGAGGAAAATACAGGTGGAGGATATCTTAATCATACAAGTTCCGACTATCCCAAAATATTTAGGTGGGAGAACAAGGAACATTTGCAGCGAAAAGTAAAGATGTCGAGCAACTCAAAGCGATTGTTTAGAATTTTTATCCAGGACAGTAGGTTTCCTTCATACTTGTCGACACAATTATGAAGCAGGTTGACATAGTCAACTAAACTACGGAATTCTTAGATTCACTGGAGTTGTCTAGATTATCACCTCACAAATTGCAGTTAAAAGTAGGACACGCTGTCATCATGGCAATACGCATTAGAGGAAAATATATAGGTGGAGATATTTAAAGGATTTAGTTAGGAGAACAAGGAAAATTTGCAGCGAAAAATAAAGATGTCGAGCAACTCAAAGCGATTGTTCAGAATTTTTATCCAGGACAGTAGGTTTCCTTCATACTTGTCGACACCATTACGAAGAAGGTTGACATAGTCAACTAAACTACGGAATTCTTAGATTCACTGGATTTGTCTAGATTATCACCTCACAAATTGCAGTTAAAACTAGGACACGCTGTCATCATGGTTTTTAACAACCTCGATTTTGCAATGAAACAAAACTGACATGGAAAAGCTGATGAATAACGTCATTGAGGCAACACGCATTAGAGGAAAATACACAGGAGAGGATATCTAAATCATACAAGTACCGACGATTCCAAAGGATTTAGGTGGGAGAACAAGGAACATTTGCAGCGAAAAATGAAGATGTCGAGCAACTTAAAGCGATTGTTCAGAATTTTTATCCAGGACAGTAGGTTTCCTTCATACTTGTCGACACCATTACGAAGAAGGTTGACATAGTCAACTAAACTACGGAATTCTTAGATTCACTGGAGTTGTCTAGATTATCACCTCACAAATTGCAGTTAAAAGTAGGACACGCTGTCATCATGGTATTTAACAACCTCGATTTTGCAATGAAACAAAACTGACATGGAAAAAGCTGATGAATAACGTCATTGAGGCAACACGCATTAGAGGAAAATACATAGGAGAGGATATCTAAATCATACAAGTACCGACGATTCCAAAGGATTAAGGTGGGAGAACAAGGAACATTTGCAGCGAAAAATGAAGATGTCGAGCAACTCAAAGCGATTGTTCAGAATTTTTATCCAGGACAGTAGGTTTCCTTCATACTTGTCGACACCATTACGAAGAAGGTTGACATAGTCAACTAAACTACGGAATTCTTAGATTCACTGGAGTTGTCTAGATTATCACCTCACAAATTGCAGTTAAAAGTAGGACACGCTGTCATCATGGTATTTAACAACCTCGATTTTGCAATGAAACAAAACTGACATGGAAAAGCTATGAAAACGTCATTGAGGCAACACGCATTAGAAGAAAATACATAGGAGAGGATATCTTAATAATACAGGTACCGACGATTCCAAAGGATCTAGGTGGGAGAGCAAGGAACATTTGCAGCGAAAAATGAAGATGTCGAGCAACTCAAAGCGATTGTTCAGTATTTTTATCCAGGACAGTAGGTTTCCTTCATACTTGTCGACACCATTACGAAGCAGGTTGACATAGTCAACTAAACTACGGAATTCTTAGATTCACTGGAGTTGTCTAGATTATCACCTCACAATTTGCAGTTAAAAGTAGGACACGCTGTCATCATGGCAATACGCATTTGATGAAAAAAGAAATATCATAGGTGGGGATATCTAAATCATACAAGTACCGACGATTCCAAAGGATTAAGGTGGGAGAACAAGGAACATTTGCAGCGAAAAATAAAGATGTCGAGCAACTCAAAGCGATTGTTCAGAATTTTTATCCAGGACAGTAGGTTTCCTTCATACTTGTCGACACCATTACGAAGCAGGTTGACATAGTCAACTAAACTACGGAATTCTTAGATTCACTGGAGTTGTCTAGATTATCACCTCACAAATTGCAGTTAAAAGTAGGACACGCTGTCATCATGGTATTTAACAACCTCGATTTTGCAATGAAACAAAACTGACATGGAAAAAGCTGATGAATAACGTCATTGAGGCAACACGCATTAGAGGAAAATACATAGGAGAGGATATCTAAATCATACAAGTACCGACGATTCCAAAGGATTAAGGTGGGAGAACAAGGAACATTTGCAGCGAAAAATAAAGATGTCGAGCAACTCAAAGCGATTGTTCAGAATTTTTATCCAGGACAGTAGGTTTCCTTCATACTTGTCGACACCATTACGAAGAAGGTTGACATAGTCAACTAAACTACGGAATTCTTAGATTCACTGGAGTTGTCTAGATTATCACCTCACAAATTGCAGTTAAAAGTAGGACACGCTGTCATCATGGTATTTAACAACCTCGATTTGCAATGAAACAAAACTGAATGGAAAACGATGAAAACCATTAGGCAACACGCATTAGAGGAAAATACATAGGAGGAGATATTCAATCATACAAGTACCGACCATTCCAAAGGATTTAGGTGGGAGAACAAGGAACATTTGCAGCGAAAATGAAGATGTCGAGCAACTCAAAGCGATTGTTCAGAATTTTTATCCAGTACAGTAGGTTTCCTTCACACATGTCGACACCATTACAAAGCAGGTTGACATAGTCAACTAATCTACGGAATTCTTAGATTCACTGGAGTTGTCTAGATTATCACCTCACAAATTGCAGTTCAAAAGTAGGACACGCTGTCATCATGGCAATACGCATTAGAGGAAAATACATAGGTGGGGATATCTAAATCATACAAGTACCGACGATTCCAAAGGATTTAGGTGGGAAAACAAGGAATATTTGCAGCGAAAAATAAAGATGTCGAGCAACTCAAAGCGATTGTTCAGAATTTTTATCCAGGACAGTAGGTTTCCTTCATACTTGTCGACACCATTACGAAGCAGGTTGACATAGTCAACTAAACTACGGAATTCTTAGATTCACTGGAGTTGTCTAGATTATCACCTCACAAATTGCAGTTAAAACTAGGACACGCTGTCATCATGGTATTTAACAACCTCGATTTTGCAATGAAACAAAACTGACATGGAAAAAGCTGATGAATAACGTCATTGAGGCAACACGCATTAGAGGAAAATACATAGGAGAGGATATCTAAATCATACAAGTACCGACGATTCCAAAGGATTAAGGTGGGAGAACAAGGAACATTTGCAGCGAAAAATGAAGATGTCGAGCAACTCAAAGCGATTGTTCAGAATTTTTATCCAGGACAGTAGGTTTCCTTCATACTTGTCGACACCATTACGAAGAAGGTTGACATAGTCAACTAAACTACGGAATTCTTAGATTCACTGGATTTGTCTAGATTATCACCTCACAAATTGCAGTTAAAACTAGGACACGCTGTCATCATGGTATTTAACAACCTCGATTTTGCAATGAAACAAAACTGACATGGAAAAAGCTGATGAATAACGTCATTGAGGCAACACGCATTAGAGGAAAATACACAGGAGAGGATATCTAAATCATACAAGTACCGACGATTCCAAAGGATTAAGGTGGGAGAACAAGGAACATTTGCAGCGAAAAATGAAGATGTCGAGCAACTCAAAGCGATTGTTCAGAATTTTTATCCAGGACAGTAGGTTTCCTTCATACTTGTCGACACCATTACGAAGCAGGTTGACATAGTCAACTAAACTACGGAATTCTTAGATTCACTGGAGTTGTCTAGATTATCACCTCACAAATTGCAGTTAAAACTAGGACACGCTGTCATCATGGTATTTAACAACCTCGATTTTGCAATGAAACAAAACTGACATGGAAAAAGCTGATGAATAACGTCATTGAGGCAACACGCATTAGAGGAAAATACATAGGAGAGGATATCTAAATCATACAAGTACCGACGATTCCAAAGGATTTAGGTGGGAGAACAAGGAACATTTGCAGCGAAAAATGAAGATGTCGAGCAACTCAAAGCGATTGTTCAGAATTTTTATCCAGGACAGTAGGTTTCCTTCATACTTGTCGACACCATTACGAAGAAGGTTGACATAGTCAACTAAACTACGGAATTCTTAGATTCACTGGAGTTGTCTAGATTATCACCTCACAATTTGCAGTTCAAAGTAGGACACGCTGTCATCATGGTATTTAACAACCTCGATTTTGCAATGAAACAAAACTGACATGGAAAAAGCTGATGAATAACGTCATTGAGGCAACACGCATTAGAGGAAAATACATAGGGGAGGATATCTTAATCATACAAGTACCGACGATTCCAAAGGATTTAGGTGGGAGAACAAGGAACATTTGGAGCGAAAAATGAAGATGTCGAGCAACTCAAAGCGATTGTTCAGAATTTTTATCCAGGACAGTAGGTTTCCTTCATACATGTCGACACCATTATGAAGCAGGTTGACATACTCAACTAAACTACGGAATTCTTAGATTCACTGGATTTGTCTAGATTATCACCTCACAAATTGCAGTTAAAACTAGGACACGCTGTCATCATGGTATTTAACAACCTCGATTTTGCAATGAAACAAAACTGACATGGAAAAAGCTGATGAATAACGTCATTGAGGCAACACGCATTAGAGGAAAATACACAGGAGAGGATATCTAAATCATACAAGTACCGACGATTCCAAAGGATTAAGGTGGGAGAACAAGGAACATTTGCAGCGAAAAATGAAGATGTCGAGCAACTCAAAGCGATTGTTCAGAATTTTTATCCAGGACAGTAGGTTTCCTTCATACTTGTCGACACCATTACGAAGAAGGTTGACATAGTCAACTAAACTACGGAATTCTTAGATTCACTGGAGTTGTCTAGATTATCACCTCACAAATTGCAGTTAAAAGTAGGACACGCTGTCATCATGGCAATACGCATTAGAGGGAAATATATAGGTGGAGATATTTAGGATTTAGTTAGGAGAACAAGGAAAATTTGCAGCGAAAAATAAAGATGTCGAGCAACTCAAAGCGATTGTTCAGAATTTTTATCCAGGACAGTAGGTTTCCTTCATACTTGTCGACACCATTACGAAGAAGGTTGACATAGTCAACTAAACTACGGAATTCTTAGATTCACTGGAGTTGTCTAGATTATCACCTCACAAATTGCAGTTAAAAGTAGGACACGCTGTCATCATGGCAATACGCATTAGAGGGAAATATATAGGTGGAGATATTTAGGATTTAGTTAGGAGAACAAGGAACATTTGCAGCGAAAAATAAAGATGTCGAGCAACTCAAAGCGATTGTTCAGAATTTTTATCCAGGACAGTAGGTTTCCTTCATACTTGTCGACACCATTACGAAGCAGGTTGACATAGTCAACTAAACTACGGAATTCTTAGATTCACTGGAGTTGTCTAGATTATCACCTCACAAATTGCAGTTAAAAGTAGGACACGCTGTCATCATGGTTACAACGATTTGAAAAAAAACAGAAAAACGTATAGGCAACACGCATTAGAGGAAAATACACAGGAGAGGATATCTAAATCATACAAGTACCGACGATTCCAAAGGATTTAGGTGGGAGAACAAGGAACATTTGCAGCGAAAAATGAAGATGTCGAGCAACTCAAAGCGATTGTTCAGAATTTTTATCCAGGACAGTAGGTTTCCTTCATACTTGTCGACACCATTACGAAGAAGGTTGACATAGTCAACTAAACTACGGAATTCTTAGATTCACTGGAGTTGTCTAGATTATCACCTCACAAATTGCAGTTAAAAGTAGGACACGCTGTCATCATGGTATTTAACAACCTCGATTTTGCAATGAAACAAAACTGACATGGAAAAAGCTGATGAATAACGTCATTGAGGCAACACGCATTAGAGGAAAATACATAGGAGAGGATATCTAAATCATACAAGTACCGACGATTCCAAAGGATTTAGGTGGGAGAACAAGGAACATTTGCAGCGAAAAATGAAGATGTCGAGCAACTCAAAGCGATTGTTCAGAATTTTTATCCAGGACAGTAGGTTTCCTTCATACTTGTCGACACCATTACGAAGCAGGTTGACATAGTCAACTAAACTACGGAATTCTTAGATTCACTGGATTTGTCTAGATTATCACCTCACAAATTGCAGTTAAAACTAGGACACGCTGTCATCATGGTATTTAACAACCTCGATTTTGCAATGAAACAAAACTGACATGGAAAAAGCTGATGAATAACGTCATTGAGGCAACACGCATTAGAGGAAAATACATAGGAGAGGATATCTTAATAATACAGGTACCAAGGATTCCAAAGGATCTAGGTGGGAGAACAAGGAACATTTGCAGCGAAAAATAAAGATGTCGAGCAACTTAAAGTGATTGTTCAGAATTTTTATCCAGGACAGTAGGTTTCCTTCATACATGTCGACACCATTATGAAGCAGGTTGACATAGTCAACTAAACTACGGAACTCTTAGATTCACTGGAGTTGTCTAGATTATCACCTCACAATTTGCAGTTCAAAGTAGGACACGCTGTCATCATGGTATTTAACAACCTCGACTTTGTAATATAACAAAACTGACATGGAAAAAGCTGATGAATAACGTCATTGAGGCAACACGCATTAGAGGAAAATACATAGGAGAGGATATCTTAATAATTCAGGTACCAAGGATTCCAAAGGATCTAGGTGGGAGAACAAGGAACATTTGCAGCGAAAAATAAAGATGTCGAGCAACTTAAAGTGATTGTTCAGAATTTTTATCCAGGACAGTAGGTTTCCTTCATACATGTCGACACCATTACGAAGAAGGTTGACATAGTCAACTAAACTACGGAATTCTTAGATTCACTGGAGTTGTCTAGATTATCACCTCACAAATTGCAGTTAAAAGTAGGATACGCTGTCATCATGGTATTTAACAACCTCGACTTTGCAATAAAACAAAACTGATATGGAAAAGCTGATGAAAACCGCCATTGAGGCAACACGCATTAGAGGAAAATACATAGGAGAGAATATTTCAATCATACAAGTACCGACCATTCCAAAGGATTTAGGTGGGAGAACAAGGAACATTTGGAGCGAAAAATGAAGATGTCGAGCAACTCAAAGCGATTGTTCAGAATTTTTATCCAGGACAGTAGGTTTCCTTCACACATGTCGACACCATTTGAAGCAGGTTGACATAGTCAACTATACTACGGAATTCTTAGATTCACTGGAGTTGTCTAGATTATCACCTCACAATTTGCAGTTCAAAGTAGGACACGCTGTCATCATGGCAATACGCATTAGAGGAAAATACATAGGTGGGGATATCTAAATCATACAAGTACCGACGATTCCAAAGGATTTAGGTGGGAAAACAAGGAATATTTGCAGCGAAAAATAAAGATGTCGAGCAACTCAAAGCGATTGTTCAGAATTTTTATCCAGGACAGTAGGTTTCCTTCATACTTGTCGACACCATTACGAAGCAGGTTGACATAGTCAACTGTACCACGGAATTCTTAGATTCACTGAAGTTGTCTAGTTTATCACCTCACAAATTGCAGTTAAAAGTAAGATACGCTGTCATCATGGTATTTAACATCCTCGACTTTGCAATGAAACAAAACTGATATGGAAAAGCTGATGAAAACCGCCATTGAGGCATCACGCATTAGAGGAAAATACATAGGAGAGGATATCTAAATCATACAAGTACCGACGATTCCAAAGGATTTAGGTGGGAAAACAAGGAATATTTGCAGCGAAAAATAAAGATGTCGAGCAACTCAAAGCGATTGTTCAGAATTTTTATCCAGGACAGTAGGTTTCCTTCATACTTGTCGACACCATTACGAAGAAGGTTGACATAGTCAACTAAACTACGGAATTCTTAGATTCACTGGAGTTGTCTAGATTATCACCTCACAAATTGCAGTTAAAAGTAGGACACGCTGTCATCATGGCAATACGCATTAGAGGGAAATATATAGGTGGAGATATCTTAGGCATTTAAAAGGATTAGGAGAACAAGGAACATTTGCAGCGAAAAATGAAGATGTCGAGCAACTCAATGCGATTGTTCAGAATTTTTATCCAGGACAGTAGGTTTCCTTCATACATGTCGACACCATTACGAAGCAGGTTGACATAGTCAACTAAACTACGGAATTCTTAGATTCACTGGAGTTGTCTAGATTATCACCTCACAAATTGCAGTTAAAAGTAGGACACGCTGTCATCATGGCAATACGCATTAGAGGAAAATACATAGGAGAGGATATCTAAATCATACAAGTACCGACGATTCCAAAGGATTTAGGTGGGAGAACAAGGAACATTTGCAGCGAAAAATGAAGATGTCGAGCAACTCAAAGCGATTGTTCAGAATTTTTATCCAGGACAGTAGGTTTCCTTCATACATGTCGACACCATTACGAAGCAGGTTGACATAGTCAACTAAACTACGGAATTCTTAGATTCACTGGATTTGTCTAGATTATCACCTCACAAATTGCAGTTAAAAGTAGGACACGCTGTCATCATGGTATTTAACAACCTCGATTTTGCAATGAAACAAAACTGACATGGAAAAAGCTGATGAATAACGTCATTGAGGCAACACGCATTAGAGGAAAATACATAGGAGAGGATATCTAAATCATACAAGTACCGACGATTCCAAAGGATTAAGGTGGGAGAACAAGGAACATTTGCAGCGAAAAATGAAGATGTCGAGCAACTCAAAGCGATTGTTCAGAATTTTTATCCAGGACAGTAGGTTTCCTTCACACATGTCGACACCATTACGAAGCAGGTTGACATAGTCAACTAAACTACGGAATTCTTAGATTCACTGGAGTTGTCTAGATTATCACCTCACAAATTGCAGTTAAAAGTAGGACACGCTGTCATCATGGCAATACGCATTAGAGGGAAATATATAGGTGGAGATATTTAGGAAGTACGATTAGGATAGAAACAAGGAACATTTGCAGCGAAAAAAAAGATGTCGAGCAACTCAAAGCGATTGTTCAGAATTTTTATCCAGGACAGTAGGTTTCCTTCACACATGTCGACACCATTACGAAGCAGGTTGACATAGTCAACTAAACTACGGAATTCTTAGATTCACTGGAGTTGTCTAGATTATCACCTCACAAATTGCAGTTAAAAGTAGGACACGCTGTCATCATGGCAATACGCATTAGAGGGAAATACACAGGAGAGGATATCTAAATCATACAAGTACCGACGATTCCAAAGGATTTAGGTGGGAGAACAACGAACATTTGCAGCGAAAAATGAAGATGTCGAGAAACTCAAAGCGATTGTTTAGAATTTTTATCCAGGACAGTAGATTTCCTTCACACATGTCGACACCATTACGAAGCAGGTTGACATAGTCAACTAAACTACGGAATTCTTAGATTCACTGGAGTTGTCTAGATTATCACCTCACAAATTGCAGTTAAAAGTAGGACACGCTGTCATCATGGCAATACGCATTAGAGGGAAATATATAGGTGGAGATATTTAGGATTTAGTTAGGAGAACAAGGAAAATTTGCAGCGAAAAATAAAGATGTCGAGCAACTCAAAGCGATTGTTCAGAATTTTTATCCAGGACAGTAGGTTTCCTTCATACTTGTCGACACCATTACGAAGAAGGTTGACATAGTCAACTAAACTACGGAATTCTTAGATTCACTGGATTTGTCTAGATTATCACCTCACAAATTGCAGTTAAAAGTAGGACACGCTGTCATCATGGTATTTAACAACCTCGATTTTGCAATGAAACAAAACTGACATGGAAAAAGCTGATGAATAACGTCATTGAGGCAACACGCATTAGAGGAAAATACACAGGAGAGGATATCTAAATCATACAAGTACCGACGATTCCAAAGGATTAAGGTGGGAGAACAAGGAACATTTGCAGCGAAAAATGAAGATGTCGAGCAACTCAAAGCGATTGTTCAGAATTTTTATCCAGGACAGTAGGTTTCCTTCACACATGTCGACACCATTTTGAAGCAGGTTGACATAGTCAACTGTACTACGGAATTCTTAGATTCACTGGAGTTGTCTAGATTATCACCTCACAATTTGCAGTTCAAAGTAGGACACGCTGTCATCATGGCAATACGCATTAGAGGAAAATACATAGGTGGGGATATCTAAATCATACAAGTACCGACGATTCCAAAGGATTTAGGTGGGAAAACAAGGAATATTTGCAGCGAAAAATAAAGATGTCGAGCAACTCAAAGCGATTGTTCAGAATTTTTATCCAGGACAGTAGGTTTCCTTCATACTTGTCGACACCATTACGAAGCAGGTTGACATAGTCAACTAAACTACGGAATTCTTAGATTCACTGGAGTTGTCTAGATTATCACCTCACAAATTGCAGTTAAAAGTAGGATACGCTGTCATCATGGTATTTAACAACCTCGACTTTGCAATGAAACAAAACTGATATGGAAAAGCTGATGAAAACCGCCATTGAGGCAACACGCATGAGAGGAAAATACATAGGAGAGGATATCTTAATCATACAAGTACCGACGATTCCAAAGGATTTAGGTGGGAGAACAACGAACATTTGCAGCGAAAAATGAAGATGTCGAGCAACTCAAAGCGATTGTTCAGAATTTTTATCCAGGACAGTAGGTTTCCTTCACACATGTCGACACCATTACGAAGAAGGTTGACATAGTCAACTAAACTACGGAATTCTTAGATTCACTGGAGTTGTCTAGATTATCACCTCACAAATTGCAGTTAAAAGTAGGACACGCTGTCATCATGGCAATACGCATTAGAGGGAAATATATAGGTGGAGATATTTAGGATTTAGTTAGGAGAACAAGGAACATTTGCAGCGAAAAATAAAGATGTCGAGCAACTCAAAGCGATTGTTCAGAATTTTTATCCAGGACAGTAGGTTTCCTTCACACATGTCGACACCATTACGAAGCAGGTTGACATAGTCAACTAAACTACGGAATTCTTAGATTCACTGGAGTTGTCTAGATTATCACCTCACAATTTGCAGTTCAAAGTAGGACACGCTGTCATCATGGCAATACGCATTAGAGGAAAATACATAGGTGGGGATATCTTAATCATACAAGTACCGACGATTCCAAAGGATTTAGGTGGGAGAACAACGAACATTTGCAGCGAAAAATGAAGATGTCGAGCAACTCAAAGCGATTGTTCAGAATTTTTATCCAGGACAGTAGGTTTCCTTCACACATGTCGACACCATTACGAAGCAGGTTGACATAGTCAACTAAACTACGGAATTCTTAGATTCACTGGAGTTGTCTAGATTATCACCTCACAAATTGCAGTTAAAAGTAGGACACGCTGTCATCATGGCAATACGCATTAGAGGAAAATACATAGGTGGGGATATCTAAATCATACAAGTACCGACGATTCCAAAGGATTTAGGTGGGAAAACAAGGAATATTTGCAGCGAAAAATAAAGATGTCGAGCAACTCAAAGCGATTGTTCAGAATTTTTATCCAGGACAGTAGGTTTCCTTCATACTTGTCGACACCATTACGAAGCAGGTTGACATAGTCAACTAAACTACGGAATTCTTAGATTCACTGGAGTTGTCTAGATTATCACCTCACAAATTGCAGTTAAAAGTAGGATACGCTGTCATCATGGTATTTAACAACCTCGACTTTGCAATGAAACAAAACTGACATGGAAAAGCTGATGAAAACCGCCATTGAGGCAACACGCATTAGAGGAAAATACATAGGAGAGAATATTTCAATCATACAAGTACCGACCATTCCAAAGGATTTAGGTGGGAGAACAAGGAACATTTGCAGCGAAAAATGAAGATGTCGAGCAACTCAAAGCGGTTGTTCAGAATTTTTATCCAAGACAGTAGGTTTCCTTCATACTCGTCGACACCATTACGAAGCAGGTTGACATAGTCAACTAAACTACGGAATTCTTAGATTCACTGGAGTTGTCTAGAATATCACCTCACAATTTGCAGTTCAAAGTAGGACACGCTGTCATCATGGTATTTAACAACCTCGACTTTGCAATGAAACAAAACTGACATGGAAAACCATTGAGGCAACACGCATTAGAGGAAAATACATAGGAGAGGATATCTTAATCATACAAGTACCGACGATTCCAAAGGATTTAGGTGGGAGAACAAGGAACATTTGCAGCGAAAAATAAAGATGTCGAGCAACTCAAAGCGATTGTTCAGAATTTTTATCCAGGACAGTAGGTTTCCTTCATACATGTCGACACCATTATGAAGCAGGTTGACATAGTCAACTAAACTACGGAATTCTTAGATTCACTGGAGTTGTCTAGATTATCACCTCACAATTCGCAGTTCAAAGTAGAACACGCTGTCATCATGGTATTTAACAACCTCGACTTTGCAATGAAACAAAACTGACATGGAAAAAGCTGATGAATAACGTCATTGAGGCAACACGCATTAGAGGAAAATACATAGGAGAGGATATCTTAATCATACAAGTACCGACGATTCCAAAGGATTTAGGTGGGAGAACAAGGAACATTTGCAGCGAAAAATGAAGATGTCGAGCAACTCAAAGCGATTGTTCAGAATTTTTATCCAGGACAGTAGGTTTCCTTCATACATGTCGACACCATTATGAAGCAGGTTGACATAGTCAACTAAACTACGGAATTCTTAGATTCACTGGAGTTGTCTAGATTATCACCTCACAATTTGCAGTTTAAAGTAGGACACGCTGTCATCATGGCAATACGCATTAGAGAAAAATACATAGGTGGGGATATCTAAATCATACAAGTACCGACGATTCCAAAGGATTTAGGTGGGAAAACAAGGAATATTTGCAGCGAAAAATAAAGATGTCGAGCAACTCAAAGCGATTGTTCAGAATTTTTATCCAGGACAGTAGGTTTCCTTCATACTTGTCGACACCATTATGAAGCAGGTTGACATAGTCAACTAAACTACGGAATTCTTAGATTCACTGGAGTTGTCTAGATTATCACCTCACAATTTGCAGTTCAAAGTAGGACACGCTGTCATCATGGTATTTAACAACCTCGATTTGCAATGAAACAAAACTGACATGGAAAACATGAAAACGCCATTGAGGCAACACGCATTAGAGGAAAATACATAGGAGAGGATATCTTAATCATACAAGTACCGACGATTCCAAAGGATTTAGGTGGGAGAACAAGGAACATTTGCAGCGAAAAATGAAGATGTCGAGCAACTCAAAGCGATTGTTCAGAATTTTTATCCAGGACAGTAGGTTTCCTTCATACATGTCGACACCATTATGAAGCAGGTTGACATAGTCAACTAAACTACGGAATTCTTAGATTCACTGGAGTTGTCTAGATTATCACCTCACAAATTGCAGTTAAAAGTAGGACACGCTGTCATCATGGTATTTAACAACCTCGACTTTGCAATGAAACAAAACTATATGGAAAAGCTATGAAAACCATTGAGGCAACACGCATTAGAGGAAAATACATAGGAGAGGATATCTTAATAATACAGGTACCGACGATTCCAAAGGATTTAGGTGGGAGAACAAGGAACATTTGCAGCGAAAAATGAAGATGTCGAGCAACTCAAAGCGATTGTTCAGAATTTTTATCCAGGACAGTAGGTTTCCTTCATACTTGTCGACACCATTATGAAGCAGGTTGACATAGTCAACTAAACTACGGAATTCTTAGATTCACTGGAGTTGTCTAGATTATCACCTCACAAATTGCAGTTAAAAGTAGGATACGCTGTCATCATGGTATTTAACAACCTCGACTTTGCAATGAAACAAAACTGATATGGAAAAGCTGATGAAAACCGCCATTGAGGCAACACGCATTAGAGGAAAATACATAGGAGAGAATATTTCAATCATACAAGTACCGACCATTCCAAAGGATTTAGGTGGGAGAACAAGGAACATTTGCAGCGAAAAATGAAGATGTCGAGCAACTCAAAGCGATTGTTCAGAATTTTTATCCAGGACAGTAGGTTTCCTTCACACATGTCGACACCATTATGAAGCAGGTTGACATAGTCAACTAAACTACGGAATTCTTAGATTCACTGGAGTTGTCTAGATTATCACCTCACAATTTGCAGTTCAAAGTAGAACACGCTGTCATCATGGCAATACGCATTAGTGGAAAATATATAGGTGGGGATATCTTAATCATACAAGTACCGACGATTCCAAAGGATTTAGGTGGGAGAACAAGGAACATTTGCAGCGAAAAATGAAGATGTCGAGCAACTCAAAGCGATTGTTCAGAATTTTTATCCAGGACAGTAGGTTTCCTTCATACTTGTCGACACCATTATGAAGCAGGTTGACATAGTCAACTGTACCACGGAATTCTTAGATTCACTGGAGTTGTCTAGATTATCACCTGACAATTTGCAGTTCAAAGTAGAACACGCTGTCATCATGGCAATACGCATTAGTGGAAAATATATAGGTGGGGATATCTTAATCATACAAGTACCGACGATTCCAAAGGATTTAGGTGGGAGAACAAGGAACATTTGCAGCGAAAAATGAAGATGTCGAGCAACTCAAAGCGATTGTTCAGAATTTTTATCCAGGACAGTAGGTTTCCTTCATACTCGTCGACACCATTACGAAGCAGGTTGACATAGTCAACTAAACTACGGAATTCTTAGATTCACTGGAGTTATCTAGGTTATCACCTCACAAATTGTAGTTAAAAGTAGGATACGCTGTCATCATGGTATTTAACAACCTCGACTTTGCAATAAAACAAAACTGATATGGAAAAGCTGATGAAAACCGCCATTGAGGCAACACGCATTAGAGGAAAATACATAGGAGAGAATATTTCAATCATACAAGTACCGACCATTCCAAAGGATTTAGGTGGGAGAACAAGGAACATTTGCAGCGAAAAATGAAGATGTCGAGCAACTCAAAGCGATTGTTCAGAATTTTTATCCAGGACAGTAGGTTTCCTTCACACATGTCGACACCATTTTGAAGCAGGTTGACATAGTCAACTGTACTACGGAATTCTTAGATTCACTGGAGTTGTCTAGAATATCACCTCACAATTTGCAGTTCAAAGTAGGACACGCTGTCATCATGGCAATACGCATTAGAGGAAAATACATAGGTGGGGATATCTAAATCATACAAGTACCGACGATTCCAAAGGATTTAGGTGGGAAAACAAGGAATATTTGCAGCGAAAAATAAAGATGTCGAGCAACTCAAAGCGATTGTTCAGAATTTTTATCCAGGACAGTAGGTTTCCTTCATACTTGTCGACACCATTATGAAGCAGGTTGACATAGTCAACTAAACTACGGAATTCTTAGATTCACTGGAGTTGTCTAGATTATCACCTCACAAATTGCAGTTAAAAGTAGGATACGCTGTCATCATGGTATTTAACAACCTCGACTTTGCAATGAAACAAAACTGATATGGAAAAAGCTGATGAAAACCGCCATTGAGGCAACACGCATTAGAGGAAAATACATAGGAGAGAATATTTCAATCATACAAGTACCGACCATTCCAAAGGATTTAGGTGGGAGAACAAGGAACATTTGCAGCGAAAAATGAAGATGTCGAGCAACTCAAAGCGATTGTTCAGAATTTTTATCCAGGACAGTAGGTTTCCTTCACACATGTCGACACCATTTTGAAGCAGGTTGACATAGTCAACTGTACTACGGAATTCTTAGATTCACTGGAGTTGTCTAGATTATCACCTCACAAATTGCAGTTAAAAGTAGGATACGCTGTCATCATGGTATTTAACAACCTCGACTTTGCAATGAAACAAAACTGATATGGAAAAGCTGATGAAAACCGCCATTGAGGCAACACGCATTAGAGGAAAATACATAGGAGAGAATATTTCAATCATACAAGTACCGACCATTCCAAAGGATTTAGGTGGGAGAACAAGGAACATTTGCAGCGAAAAATGAAGATGTCGAGCAACTCAAAGCGATTGTTCAGAATTTTTATCCAGGACAGTAGGTTTCCTTCATACATGTCGACACCATTTTGAAGCAGGTTGACATAGTCAACTGTACTACGGAATTCTTAGATTCACTGGAGTTGTCTAGATTATCACCTCACAAATTGCAGTTAAAAGTAGGATACGCTGTCATCATGGTATTTAACAACCTCGACTTTGCAATGAAACAAAACTGATATGGAAAAGCTGATGAAAACCGCCATTGAGGCAACACGCATTAGAGGAAAATACATAGGAGAGAATATTTCAATCATACAAGTACCGACCATTCCAAAGGATTTAGGTGGGAGAACAAGGAACATTTGCAGCGAAAAATGAAGATGTCGAGCAACTCAAAGCGATTGTTCAGAATTTTTATCCAGGACAGTAGGTTTCCTTCATACATGTCGACACCATTATGAAGCAGGTTGACATAGTCAACTAAACTACGGAATTCTTAGATTCACTGGAGTTGTCTAGATTATCACCTCACAATTTGCAGTTCAAAGTAGGACACGCTGTCATCATGGCAATACGCATTAGAGGAAAATACATAGGTGGGGATATCTTAATCATACAAGTACCGACGATTCCAAAGGATTTAGGTGGGAGAACAAGGAACATTTGCAGCGAAAAATAAAGATGTCGAGCAACTCAAAGCGATTGTTCAGAATTTTTATCCAGGACAGTAGGTTTCCTTCATACTTGTCGACACCATTATGAAGCAGGTTGACATAGTCAACTGTACCACGGAATTCTTAGATTCACTGGAGTTGTCTAGATTATCACCTCACAATTTGCAGTTAAAAGTAGAACACGCTGTCATCATGGTAATTAACAATGACTTTGCAATGAAACAAAACTGACATGGAAAAGCTATGAAAACCGCCATTAGAGGCAACATAAAATACATAGGAGAGGATATCTTAATCATACAAGTACCGACGATTCCAAAGGATTTAGGTGGGAGAACAAGGAACATTTGCAGCGAAAAATGAAGATGTCGAGCAACTCAAAGCGATTGTTCAGAATTTTTATCCAGGACAGTAGGTTTCCTTCATACATGTCGACACCATTATGAAGCAGGTTGACATAGTCAACTAAACTACGGAATTCTTAGATTCACTGGAGTTGTCTAGATTATCACCTCACAAATTGCAGTTAAAAGTAGGATACGCTGTCATCATGGTATTTAACAACCTCGACTTTGCAATGAAACAAAACTGATATGGAAAAGCTGATGAAAACCGTCATTGAGGCAACACGCATAAGAGGAAAATATATTGGAGAGGATATCTCAATCATACAAGTACCGACCATTCCAAAGGATTTAGGTGGGAGAACAAGGAACATTTGCAGCGAAAAATGAAGATGTCGAGCAACTCAAAGCGATTGTTCAGAATTTTTATCCAGGACAGTAGGTTTCCTTCACACATGTCGACACCATTTTGAAGCAGGTTGACATAGTCAACTGTACTACGGAATTCTTAGATTCACTGGAGTTGTCTAGATTATCACCTCACAAATTGCAGTTAAAAGTAGGATACGCTGTCATCATGGTATTTAACAACCTCGACTTTGCAATGAAACAAAACTGATATGGAAAAGCTGATGAAAACCGCCATTGAGGCAACACGCATTAGAGGAAAATACATAGGAGAGAATATTTCAATCATACAAGTACCGACCATTCCAAAGGATTTAGGTGGGAGAACAAGGAACATTTGCAGCGAAAAATGAAGATGTCGAGCAACTCAAAGCGATTGTTCAGAATTTTTATCCAGGACAGTAGGTTTCCTTCACACATGTCGACACCATTTTGAAGCAGGTTGACATAGTCAACTGTACTACGGAATTCTTAGATTCACTGGAGTTGTCTAGAATATCACCTCACAATTTGCAGTTCAAAGTAGGACACGCTGTCATCATGGCAATACGCATTAGAGGAAAATACATAGGTGGGGATATCTTAATCATACAAGTACCGACCATTCCAAAGGATTTAGGTGGAAAAACAAGGAATATTTGCAGCGAAAAATAAAGATGTCGAGCAACTCAAAGCGATTGTTCAGAATTTTTATCCAGGACAGTAGGTTTCCTTCATACTTGTCGACACCATTATGAAGCAGGTTGACATAGTCAACTGTACTACGGAATTCTTAGATTCACTGGAGTTGTCTAGATTATCACCTCACAAATTGCAGTTAAAAGTAGGATACGCTGTCATCATGGTATTTAACAACCTCGACTTTGCAATGAAACAAAACTGATATGGAAAAAGCTGATGAAAACCGCCATTGAGGCAACACGCATTAGAGGAAAATACATAGGAGAGGATATTTCAATCATACAAGTACCGACCATTCCAAAGGATTTAGGTGGGAGAACAAGGAACATTTGCAGCGAAAAATGAAGATGTCGAGCAACTCAAAGCGATTGTTCAGAATTTTTATCCAGGACAGTAGGTTTCCTTCATACTTGTCGACACCATTATGAAGCAGGTTGACATAGTCAACTGTACCACGGAATTCTTAGATTCACTGGAGTTGTCTAGATTATCACCTGACAATTTGCAGTTCAAAGTAGAACACGCTGTCATCATGGCAATACGCATTAGAGGAAAATACATAGGAGAGGATATCTTAATCATACAAGTACCGACGATCCCAAAAAATTTAGGTGGAAGAACAAGGAACATTTGCAGCGAAAAATAAAGATGTCGAGCAACTCAAAGCGATTGTTCAGAATTTTTATCCAGGACAGTAGGTTTCCTTCATACTTGTCGACACCATTATGAAGCAGGTTGACATAGTCAACTGTACTACGGAATTCTTAGATTCACTGGAGTTGTCTAGATTATCACCTCACAAATTGCAGTCAAAAGTAGGACACGCTGTCATCATGGTATTTAACAACCTCGACTTTCAATGAAACAAAACATATGGAAAACTTAAACGCCATTAGGCAACACGCATTAGAGGAAAATACATAGGAGAGAATATCTTAATCATACAAGTACCGACCATTCCAAAGGATTTAGGTGGGAGAACAAGGAACATTTGCAGCGAAAAATGAAGATGTCGAGCAACTCAAAGCGATTGTTCAGAATTTTTATCCAGGACAGTAGGTTTCCTTCATACTTGTCGACACCATTATGAAGCAGGTTGACATAGTCAACTAAACTACGGAATTCTTAGATTCACTGGAGTTGTCTAGATTATCACCTCACAAATTGCAGTTAAAAGTAGGATACGCTGTCATCATGGTATTTAACAACCTCGACTTTGCAATGAAACAAAACTGATATGGAAAAGCTGATGAAAACCGCCATTGAGGAAAATACATAGGAGAGAATATTTCAATCATACAAGTACCGACCATTCCAAAGGATTTAGGTGGGAGAACAAGGAACATTTGCAGCGAAAAATGAAGATGTCGAGCAACTCAAAGCGATTGTTCAGAATTTTTATCCAGGACAGTAGGTTTCCTTCATACTTGTCGACACCATTATGAAGCAGGTTGACATAGTCAACTAAACTACGGAATTCTTAGATTCACTGGAGTTGTCTAGATTATCACCTCACAAATTGCAGTTAAAAGTAGGATACGCTGTCATCATGGTATTTAACAACCTCGACTTTGCAATGAAACAAAACTGATATGGAAAAGCTGATGAAAACCGCCATTGAGGAAAATACATAGGAGAGAATATTTCAATCATACAAGTACCGACCATTCCAAAGGATTTAGGTGGGAGAACAAGGAACATTTGCAGCGAAAAATGAAGATGTCGAGCAACTCAAAGCGATTGTTCAGAATTTTTATCCAGGACAGTAGGTTTCCTTCACACATGTCGACACCATTTTGAAGCAGGTTGACATAGTCAACTGTACTACGGAATTCTTAGATTCACTGGAGTTGTCTAGAATATCACCTCACAATTTGCAGTTCAAAGTAGGACACGCTGTCATCATGGCAATACGCATTAGAGGAAAATACATAGGTGGGGATATCTAAATCATACAAGTACCGACGATTCCAAAGGATTTAGGTGGAAAAACAAGGAATATTTGCAGCGAAAAATAAAGATGTCGAGCAACTCAAAGCGATTGTTCAGAATTTTTATCCAGGACAGTAGGTTTCCTTCATACTTGTCGACACCATTATGAAGCAGGTTGACATAGTCAACTAAACTACGGAATTCTTAGATTCACTGGAGTTGTCTAGATTATCACCTCACAAATTGCAGTTAAAAGTAGGATACGCTGTCATCATGGTATTTAACAACCTCGACTTTGCAATGAAACAAAACTGATATGGAAAAGCTGATGAAAACCGCCATTGAGGCAACACGCATTAGAGGAAAATACATAGGAGAGAATATTTCAATCATACAAGTACCGACCATTCCAAAGGATTTAGGTGGGAGAACAAGGAACATTTGCAGCGAAAAATGAAGATGTCGAGCAACTCAAAGCGATTGTTCAGAATTTTTATCCAGGACAGTAGGTTTCCTTCACACATGTCGACACCATTTTGAAGCAGGTTGACATAGTCAACTGTACTACGGAATTCTTAGATTCACTGGAGTTGTCTAGATTATCACCTCACAAATTGCAGTTAAAAGTAGGATACGCTGTCATCATGGTATTTAACAACCTCGACTTTGCAATGAAACAAAACTGATATGGAAAAGCTGATGAAAACCGCCATTGAGGCAACACGCATTAGAGGAAAATACATAGGAGAGAATATTTCAATCATACAAGTACCGACCATTCCAAAGGATTTAGGTGGGAGAACAAGGAACATTTGCAGCGAAAAATGAAGATGTCGAGCAACTCAAAGCGATTGTTCAGAATTTTTATCCAGGACAGTAGGTTTCCTTCACACATGTCGACACCATTTTGAAGCAGGTTGACATAGTCAACTGTACTACGGAATTCTTAGATTCACTGGAGTTGTCTAGATTATCACCTCACAATTTGCAGTTCAAAGTAGGACACGCTGTCATCATGGCAATACGCATTAGAGGAAAATACATAGGTGGGGATATCTTAATCATACAAGTACCGACGATTCCAAAGGATTTAGGTGGGAGAACAAGGAACATTTGCAGCGAAAAATGAAGATGTCGAGCAACTCAAAGCGATTGTTCAGAATTTTTATCCAGGACAGTAGGTTTCCTTCATACATGTCGACACCATTATGAAGCAGGTTGACATAGTCAACTGTACTACGGAATTCTTAGATTCACTGGAGTTGTCTAGATTATCACCTCACAAATTGCAGTTAAAAGTAGGATACGCTGTCATCATGGTATTTAACAACCTCGACTTTGCAATGAAACAAAACTGATATGGAAAAGCTGATGAAAACCGCCATTGAGGCAACACGCATTAGAGGAAAATACATAGGAGAGGATATCTCAATCATACAAGTACCGACCATTCCAAAGGATTTAGGTGGGAGAACAAGGAACATTTGCAGCGAAAAATGAAGATGTCGAGCAACTCAAAGCGATTGTTCAGAATTTTTATCCAGGACAGTAGGTTTCCTTCACACATGTCGACACCATTTTGAAGCAGGTTGACATAGTCAACTGTACTACGGAATTCTTAGATTCACTGGAGTTGTCTAGATTATCACCTCACAAATTGCAGTTAAAAGTAGGATACGCTGTCATCATGGTATTTAACAACCTCGACTTTGCAATGAAACAAAACTGATATGGAAAAGCTGATGAAAACCGCCATTGAGGCAACACGCATTAGAGGAAAATACATAGGAGAGGAATATTTCAATCATACAAGTACCGACCATTCCAAAGGATTTAGGTGGGAGAACAAGGAACATTTGCAGCGAAAAATGAAGATGTCGAGCAACTCAAAGCGATTGTTCAGAATTTTTATCCAGGACAGTAGGTTTCCTTCACACATGTCGACACCATTTTGAAGCAGGTTGACATAGTCAACTGTACTACGGAATTCTTAGATTCACTGGAGTTGTCTAGATTATCACCTCACAAATTGCAGTTAAAAGTAGGATACGCTGTCATCATGGTATTTAACAACCTCGACTTTGCAATGAAACAAAACTGACATGGAAAAAGCTGATGAAAACCGCCATTGAGGCAACACGCATTAGAGGAAAATACATAGGAGAGAATATTTCAATCATACAAGTACCGACCATTCCAAAGGATTTAGGTGGGAGAACAAGGAACATTTGCAGCGAAAAATGAAGATGTCGAGCAACTCAAAGCGATTGTTCAGAATTTTTATCCAGGACAGTAGGTTTCCTTCACACATGTCGACACCATTTTGAAGCAGGTTGACATAGTCAACTGTACTACGGAATTCTTAGATTCACTGGAGTTGTCTAGAATATCACCTCACAATTTGCAGTTCAAAGTAGGACACGCTGTCATCATGGCAATACGCATTAGAGGAAAATACATAGGTGGGGATATCTTAATCATACAAGTACCGACGATTCCAAAGGATTTAGGTGGGAAAACAAGGAATATTTGCAGCGAAAAATAAAGATGTCGAGCAACTCAAAGCGATTGTTCAGAATTTTTATCCAGGACAGTAGGTTTCCTTCATACTTGTCGACACCATTTTGAAGCAGGTTGACATAGTCAACTGTACTACGGAATTCTTAGATTCACTGGAGTTGTCTAGATTATCACCTCACAATTTGCAGTTCAAAGTAGGACACGCTGTCATCATGGCAATACGCATTACAGGAAAATACATAGGTGGGGATATCTTAATCATACAAGTACCGACCATTCCAAAGGATTTAGGTGGGAGAACAAGGAACATTTGCAGCGAAAAATGAAGATGTCGAGCAACTCAAAGCGATTGTTCAGAATTTTTATCCAGGACAGTAGGTTTCCTTCACACATGTCGACACCATTTTGAAGCAGGTTGACATAGTCAACTGTACTACGGAATTCTTAGATTCACTGGAGTTGTCTAGATTATCACCTCACAATTTGCAGTTCAAAGTAGGACACGCTGTCATCATGGCAATACGCATTAGTGGAAAATATATAGGTGGGGATATCTTAATCACACATGTACCGACGATTCCAACGGATTAAGGTGGGAAAACAAGGAACATTTGGAGCGAAAAATGAAGATGTCGAGCAACTCAAAGCGATTGTTCAGAATTTTTATCCAAGACAGTAGGTTTCCTTCATACTCGTCGACACCATTACGAAGCAGGTTGACATAGTCACCTGTACTACGGAATTCTTAGATTCACTGGAGTTGTCTAGATTATCACCTCACAAATTGCAGTTCAAAGTAGGACACGCTGTCATCATGGCAATACGCATTACAGGAAAATACATAGGTGGGGATATCTTAATCATACAAGTACCGACGATTCCAAAGGATTTAGGTGGGAAAACAAGGAACATTTGGAGCGAAAAATGAAGATGTCGAGCAACTCAAAGCGATTGTTCAGAATTTTTATCCAAGACAGTAGGTTTCCTTCATACTCGTCGACACCATTACGAAGCAGGTTGACATAGTCAACTAAACTACGGAATTCTTAGATTCACTGGAGTTGTCTAGATTATCACCTCACAAATTGTAGTTAAAAGTAGGATACGCTGTCATCATGGTATTTAACAACCTCGACTTTGCAATAAAACAAAACTGACATGGAAAAGCTGATGAAAACCGCCATTGAGGTAACACGCATTAGAGGAAAATACATAGGAGAGAATATTTCAATCATACAAGTACCGACCATTCCAAAGGATTTAGGTGGGAGAACAAGGAACATTTGCAGCGAAAAATGAAGATGTCGAGCAACTTAAAGCGATTGTTCAGAATTTTTATCCAGGACAGTAGGTTTCCTTCATACTTGTCGACACCATTATGAAGCAGGTTGACATAGTCAACTAAACTACGGAATTCTTAGATTCACTGGAGTTGTCTAGATTATCACCTCACAAATTGCAGTTAAAAGTAGGATACGCTGTCATCATGGTATTTAACAACCTCGACTTTGCAATAAAACAAAACTGACATGGAAAAGCTGATGAAAACCGCCATTGAGGTAACACGCATTAGAGGAAAATACATAGGAGAGAATATTTCAATCATACAAGTACCGACCATTCCAAAGGATTTAGGTGGGAGAACAAGGAACATTTGCAGCGAAAAATGAAGATGTCGAGCAACTTAAAGCGATTGTTCAGAATTTTTATCCAGTACAGTAGGTTTCCTTCACACATGTCGACACCATTTTGAAGCAGGTTGACATAGTCAACTGTACTACGGAATTCTTAGATTCACTGGAGTTGTCTAGAATATCACCTCACAATTTGCAGTTCAAAGTAGGACACGCTGTCATCATGGCAATACGCATTAGAGGAAAATACATAGGTGGGGATATCTTAATCATACAAGTACCGACGATTCCAAAGGATTTAGGTGGGAAAACAAGGAATATTTGCAGCGAAAAATAAAGATGTCGAGCAACTCAAAGCGATTGTTCAGAATTTTTATCCAGGACAGTAGGTTTCCTTCACACATGTCGACACCATTTTGAAGCAGGTTGACATAGTCAACTGTACTACGGAATTCTTAGATTCACTGGAGTTGTCTAGAATATCACCTCACAATTTGCAGTTAAAAGTAGGATACGCTGTCATCATGGTATTTAACAACCTCGACTTTGCAATGAAACAAAACTGATATGGAAAAGCTGATGAAAACCGCCATTGAGGCAACACGCATTAGAGGAAAATACATAGGAGAGAATATTTCAATCATACAAGTACCGACCATTCCAAAGGATTTAGGTGGGAGAACAAGGAACATTTGCAGCGAAAAATGAAGATGTCGAGCAACTCAAAGCGATTGTTCAGAATTTTTATCCAGGACAGTAGGTTTCCTTCACACATGTCGACACCATTACAAAGCAGGTTGACATAGTCAACTAAACTACGGAATTCTTAGATTCACTGGAGTTGTCTAGATTATCACCTCACAAATTGCAGTTAAAAGTAGGATACGCTGTCATCATGGTATTTAACAACCTCGACTTTGCAATGAAACAAAACTGATATGGAAAAGCTGATGAAAACCGCCATTGAGGCAACACGCATTAGAGGAAAATACATAGGAGAGAATATTTCAATCATACAAGTACCGACCATTCCAAAGGATTTAGGTGGGAGAACAAGGAACATTTGCAGCGAAAAATGAAGATGTCGAGCAACTCAAAGCGATTGTTCAGAATTTTTATCCAGGACAGTGGGTTTCCTTCACACATGTCGACACCATTTTGAAGCAGGTTGACATAGTCAACTGTACTACGGAATTCTTAGATTCACTGGAGTTGTCTAGAATATCACCTCACAATTTGCAGTTCAAAGTAGGACACGCTGTCATCATGGCAATACGCATTAGAGGAAAATACATAGGTGGGGATATCTTAATCATACAAGTACCGACCATTCCAAAGGATTTAGGTGGGAAAACAAGGAACATTTGAAGCGAAAATTGAAGATGTCGAGCAACTCAAAGCGATTGTTCAGAATTTTTATCCAGGACAGTGGGTTTCCTTCACACATGTCGACACCATTTTGAAGCAGGTTGACATAGTCAACTGTACTACGGAATTCTTAGATTCACTGGAGTTGTCTAGAATATCACCTCACAATTTGCAGTTCAAAGTAGGACACGCTGTCATCATGGCAATACGCATTAGAGAAAAATACATAGGTGGGGATATCTAAATCATACAAGTACCGACGATTCCAAAGGATTTAGGTGGGAAAACAAGGAATATTTGCAGCGAAAAATAAAGATGTCGAGCAACTCAAAGCGATTGTTCAGAATTTTTATCCAGGACAGTAGGTTTCCTTCATACTTGTCGACACCATTATGAAGCAGGTTGACATAGTCAACTAAACTACGGAATTCTTAGATTCACTGGAGTTGTCTAGATTATCACCTCACAAATTGCAGTTAAAAGTAGGATACGCTGTCATCATGGTATTTAACAACCTCGACTTTGCAATGAAACAAAACTGATATGGAAAAGCTGATGAAAACCGCCATTGAGGCAACACGCATTAGAGGAAAATACATAGGAGAGAATATTTCAATCATACAAGTACCGACCATTCCAAAGGATTTAGGTGGGAGAACAAGGAACATTTGCAGCGAAAAATGAAGATGTCGAGCAACTCAAAGCGATTGTTCAGAATTTTTATCCAGGACAGTAGGTTTCCTTCACACATGTCGACACCATTTTGAAGCAGGTTGACATAGTCAACTGTACTACGGAATTCTTAGATTCACTGGAGTTGTCTAGAATATCACCTCACAATTTGCAGTTCAAAGTAGGACACGCTGTCATCATGGCAATACGCATTAGAGGAAAATACATAGGTGGGGATATCTTAATCATACAAGTACCGACGATTCCAAAGGATTTAGGTGGAAAAACAAGGAATATTTGCAGCGAAAAATAAAGATGTCGAGCAACTCAAAGCGATTGTTCAGAATTTTTATCCAGGACAGTAGGTTTCCTTCATACTTGTCGACACCATTATGAAGCAGGTTGACATAGTCAACTGTACTACGGAATTCTTAGATTCACTGGAGTTGTCTAGATTATCACCTCACAAATTGCAGTTAAAAGTAGGATACGCTGTCATCATGGTATTTAACAACCTCGACTTTGCAATGAAACAAAACTGATATGGAAAAGCTTATGAAAACCGCCATTGAGGCATCACGCATTAGAGGAAAATACATAGGAGAGAATATTTCAATCATACAAGTACCGACCATTCCAAAGGATTTAGGTGGGAGAACAAGGAACATTTGCAGCGAAAAATGAGGATGTCGAGCAACTCAAAGCGATTGTTCAGAATTTTTATCCAGGACAGTAGGTTTCCTTCATACTTGTCGACACCATTATGAAGCAGGTTGACATAGTCAACTAAACTACGGAATTCTTAGATTCACTGGAGTTGTCTAGAATATCACCTCACAATTTGCAGTTCAAAGTAGGACACGCTGTCATCATGGCAATAACGCATTAGAGAAAATACATAGGTGGGGATATCTTAATCATACAAGTACCGACGATTCCAAAGGATTTAGGTGGGAGAACAAGGAACATTTGCAGCGAAAAATGAGGATGTCGAGCAACTCAAAGCGATTGTTCAGAATTTTTATCCAGGACAGTAGGTTTCCTTCATACTTGTCGACACCATTATGAAGCAGGTTGACATAGTCAACTGTACTACGGAATTCTTAGATTCACTGGAGTTGTCTAGATTATCACCTCACAAATTGCAGTTAAAAGTAGGATACGCTGTCATCATGGTATTTAACAACCTCGACTTTGCAATGAAACAAAACTGATATGGAAAAGCTGATGAAAACCGCCATTGAGGCAACACGCATTAGAGGAAAATACATAGGAGAGAATATTTCAATCATACAAGTACCGACCATTCCAAAGGATTTAGGTGGGAGAACAAGGAACATTTGCAGCGAAAAATGAAGATGTCGAGCAACTCAAAGCGATTGTTCAGAATTTTTATCCAGGACAGTAGGTTTCCTTCATACTTGTCGACACCATTATGAAGCAGGTTGACATAGTCAACTAAACTACGGAATTCTTAGATTCACTGGAGTTGTCTAGAATATCACCTCACAATTTGCAGTTCAAAGTAGGACACGCTGTCATCATGGCAATACGCATTAGAGGAAAATACATAGGTGGGGATATCTTAATCATACAAGTACTGACGATTCCAAAGGATTTAGGTGGCAACTTAAAAATATTGTTCAGAATTTTTATCCAGGACAGTAGCTTTCCTTCATACTTGTCGACACACATGTCGACACCATTTTGAAGCAGGTTGACATAGTCAACTGTACTACGGAATTCTTAGATTCACTGGAGTTGTCTAGAATATCACCTCACAATTTGCAGTTCAAAGTAGGACACGCTGTCATCATGGCAATACGCATTAGAGAAAAATACATAGGTGGGGATATCTAAATCATACATGTACCGACGATTCCAAAGGATTTAGGTGGGAAAACAAGGAATATTTGCAGCGAAAAATAAAGATGTCGAGCAACTCAAAGCGATTGTTCAGAATTTTTATCCAGGACAGTAGGTTTCTTTCATACTTGTCGACACCATTATGAAGCAGGTTGACATAGTCAACTAAACTACGGAATTCTTAGATTTACTGGAGTTGTCTAGATTATCACCTCACAAATTGCAGTTAAAAGTAGGATACGCTGTCATCATGGTATTTAACATCCTCGACTTTGCAATGAAACAAAACTGATATGGAAAAGCTGATGAAAACCGCCATTGAGGCAACACATTAGAGAAAAAAATATTTCAATATACAAGCCACCATCAAATTTAGGTGGGAGAACAAACATTTGCAAAAAATGAAGATGTCGAGCAACTCAAAGCGATGTTCAGAATTTTATCCAGGACAGTAGGTTTCCTTCACACTGTCGACACCATTGAAGCAGGTACATAGTCAACTGACTACGGACAACGGAGTTTCTAGATCACAAATAGTTGTTATGCACATGGTATTAACATACCCGACTTTGCAATGAAACAAAAATATCATCAGGCAATACGCATTAGAGGAAAATACATAGGAGAGAATATTTCTAATCATACAAGTACCGACCATTCCAAAGGATTTAGGTGGGAGAACAACGAACATTTGCAGCGAAAAATGAAGATGTCGAGCAACTCAAAGCGATTGTTCAGAATTTTTATCCAGGACAGTAGGTTTCCTTCACACATGTCGACACCATTACGAAGCAGGTTGACATAGTCAACTAAACTACGGAATTCTTAGATTCACTGGAGTTGTCTAGAATATCACCTCACAATTTGCAGTTCAAAGTAGGACACGCTGTCATCATGGTATTTAACAACCTCGACTTTGCAATAACAAACGATAGGAAAAGATGAAAACCCATTGAGGTGGGGATAAATACAAAAGAATATTTCAATCATACAAGTACCGACGATTCCAAAGGATTTAGGTGGGAGAACAAGGAACATTTGCAGCGAAAATGAAGATGTCGAGCAACTCAAAGCGATTGTTCAGAATTTTTATCCAGGACAGTAGGTTTCCTTCATACTTGTCGACACCATTATGAAGCAGGTTGACATAGTCAACTAAACTACGGAATTCTTAGATTCACTGGAGTTGTCTAGATTATCACCTCACAAATTGCAGTTAAAAGTAGGATACGCTGTCATCATGGTATTTAACAACCTCGACTTTGCAATGAAACAAAACTGATATGGAAAAGCTGATGAAACCGCCATTGAGGCAACACGCATTAGAGGAAAATACATAGGAGAGAATATTTCAATCATACAAGTACCGACCATTCCAAAGGATTTAGGTGGGAGAACAAGGACATTTGCAGCGAAAATGAAGATGTCGAGCAACTCAAAGCGATTGTTCAGAATTTTTATCCAGGACAGTAGGTTTCCTTCACACATGTCGACACCATTTTGAAGCAGGTTGACATAGTCAACTGTACTACGGAATTCTTAGATTCACTGGAGTTGTCTAGAATATCACCTCACAATTTGCAGTTCAAAGTAGGACACGCTGTCATCATGGCAATACGCATTAGAGAAAAATACATAGGTGGGGATATCTAAATCATACATGTACCGACGATTCCAAAGGATTTAGGTGGGAAAACAAGGAATATTTGCAGCGAAAAATAAAGATGTCGAGCAACTCAAAGCGATTGTTCAGAATTTTTATCCAGGACAGTAGGTTTCCTTCATACTTGTCGACACCATTATGAAGCAGGTTGACATAGTCAACTAAACTACGGAATTCTTAGATTCACTGGAGTTGTCTAGATTATCACCTCACAAATTGCAGTTAAAAGTAGGATACGCTGTCATCATGGTATTTAACAACCTCGACTTTGCAATGAAACAAAACTGATATGGAAAAGCTGATGAAAACCGCCATTGAGGCAACACGCATTAGAGGAAAATACATAGGAGAGAATATTTCAATCATACAAGTACCGACCATTCCAAAGGATTTAGGTGGGAGAACAAGGAACATTTGCGCAAAAAATGAAGATGTCGAGCAACTCAAAGCGATTGTTCAGAATTTTTATCCAGGACAGTAGGTTTCCTTCACACATGTCGACACCATTTTGAAGCAGGTTGACATAGTCAACTGTACTACGGAATTCTTAGATTCACTGGAGTTGTCTAGATTATCACCTCACAAATTGCAGTTAAAGAAATGTCATCATAGTATTTAAAATCAGTAGGATACGTGAATGACGTTATTCATCAGCTTTTCCATGTCAGTTTTGTTCCAAAAATGATGTAAGTAAATACATGATGACAGCATGTCTACTTACTAAATTGTGAGGATAATCTAGACAACTTGAATCTAAGAATTCACGTTTAGTTACTAGTCAACCTCTTTATAATTGTCGACAAGTATGAAGGAAACCTACTTAGGTGGATAAAAACATTTCAAACAATCGCTTTGATGCTCGAGCGAAATGTTCCTTGTTCTCCCACCTAAATCCTTTGGGATCGTCGGTACTTGTATGATTAAGATATCCTCTCCTATGTATTTTCCTTTAATGCGTGTTGCCTCAATGACGTTAGTCATCAGCTTTTTCCATGTCAGTTTTGTTCCATTGCAAAGTCGAGGTTGGTTAATGGTAAATACCATGATGACAACTCCAGTGAATCCAAGAATTCCGTAGTTTAGTTGACTATGTCAACCTGCTTCATAATGGTGTCGACAAGTATGAAGGAACCTACTGTCCTGGATAAAAATTCTGAACAATCGCTTTGAGTTGCTCGACATCTTAATTTTTCGCTGCCAATGTTCCTTGTTCTCCCACCTAAATCCTTTGGGAGCGTCGGTACTTGTATGATTAAGATATCCTCTCCTATGTATTTTCCTTTAATGCGTGTTGCCTCAATGACGTTATTCATCAGCCTTTTCCCTGTCAGTTTTGTTCCATTGCAAAGTCGAGGTTGGTTAATGTTAAATACCATGATGACAGCGTGTCCTACTTTTAACTGCAAATTGTGAGGTGATAATCTAGACAACTCCAGTGAATCTAAGAGTTCCGTAGTTTAGTTGACTATGTCAACCTGCTTCATAATGGTGTCGACAAGTATGAAGGAACCTACTGTCCTGGATAAAAATTCTGAACAATCGCTTTAAGTTGCTCAACATCTTCATTTTTCGCTGCAAATGTTCCTTGTTCTCCCACCTAGATCCTTTGGAATCGTCGGTACCTGTATTATTAAGATATCCTCTCCTATGTATTTTCCTTTAATGCGTGTTGCCTCAATGACGTTATTCATCAGCTTTTTCCTGGTCAGTTTTGTTCCATTGCAAAGTCGAGGTTGGTTAATGTTAAATACCATGATGACAGCGTGTCCTACTTTGAACTGCAAATTGTGAGGTGATAATCTAGACAACTCCAGTGAATCTAAGAATTCCGTAGTTTAGTTGACTATGTCAACCTGCTTCATAATGGTGTCGACAAGTATGAAGGAAACCTACTGTCCTGGATAAAAATTCTGAACAATCGCTATGAGTTGCTCGACATCTTCATTTTTCGCTGCCAATGTTGCATGTTCTTCCAGCTAAATCCTTTGGAATCGTCGGTACTTGTAAGATTAAGATAGCCTCTCCTTTGTATTTTCCTTTTATGCGTGTTGCCTCAATGACGTTATTCATCAGTTTTTACACTAACAGTCTTGATCCAGTGCAAAGTCGAGGTTGATTAATGTTAAATAGCATGATGACAGCGTAATCCTACTTTGAACTGCAAATTGTGAGGTGATAATCTAGACAACTCCAGTGAATCTAAGAATTCCGTAGTTTAGTTGACTATGTCAACCTGCTTTATAATGGTGTCGACAAGTATGAAGGAAACCTACTGTCCTGGATAAAAATTCTTAACAATCGCTTTGAGTTGCTCGACATCTTCATTTTTCGCTGCCAACGTTCCTTGTTCTCCCACCTAAATCCTTTGGGAGCGTCGGTACTTGTATGATTAAGATATCCTCTCCTATGTATTTTCCTTTAATGCGTGTTGCCTCAATGACGTTATTCATCAGCCTTTTCCCTGTCAGTTTTGTTTCATTGCAAAGTCGAGGTTGGTTAATGTTAAATAGCATAATGACTGCTAATTCTACTTTGATCTGCAAATTGTGAGGTGATAATCTAGACAACTCCAGTGAATCTAAGAATTCCGTAGTTTAGTTGACTATGTCAACCTGCTTTATAATGGTGTCGACAAGTATGAAGGAAACCTACTGTCCTGGATAAAAATTCTGAACAATCGCTTTGAGTTGCTCGACATCTTCATTTTTCGCTGCCAATGTTCCTTGTTCTTCCACCTAAGTCCTTTGGGAGCGTCGGTACTTGTATGATTAAGATATCCTCTCCTATGTATTTTCCTTTAATGCGTGTTGCCTCAATGACGTTATTCATCAGCCTTTTCCCTGTCAGTTTTGTTCCATTGCAAAGTCGAGGTTGGTTAATGTAAATACCATGATGACAGCGTGTCCTACTTTTAACTGCAAATTGTGAGGTGATAATCTAGACAACTCCAGTGAATCTAAGAATTCCGTAGTTTAGTTGACTATGTCAACCTGCTTCATAATGGTGTCGACAAGTATGAAGGAAACCTACTGTCCTGGATAAAAATTCTGAACAATCGCTTTGAGTTGCTCGACATCTTCATTTTTCGCTCCAAATGTTCCTTGTTCTCCCACCTAAATCCTTTGGGAGCGTCGGTACTTGTATGTTTAAGATAGCCTCTCCTTTGTATTTTCCTTTAATGCGTGTTGCCTCAATGACGTTATTCATCAGCCTTTTCCCTGTCAGTTTTGTTCCATTGCAAAGTCGAGGTTGGTTAATGTAAATACCATGATGACAGCGTGTCCTACTTTGAACTGCAAATTGTGAGGTGATAATCTAGACAACTCCAGTGAATCTAAGAATTCCGTAGTTTAGTTGACTATGTCAACCTGCTTTATAATGGTGTCGACAAGTATGAAGGAAACCTACTGTCCTGGATAAAAATTCTGAACAATCGCTATGAGTTGCTCGTCATCTTCATTTTGCGCTGCCAATGTTGCATGTTCTTCCTGCTACATCCTTTGGAATCGTCGGTACTTGTAAGATTAAGATAGCCTCTCCTATGTATTTTCCTTTAATGCGTGTTGCCTCAATGACGTTATTCATCAGCTTTTTCCCTGTCAGTTTTGTTTCATTGCAAAGTCGAGGTTGGTTAATGTTAAATACCATGATGACAGCGTGTCCTACTTTGAACTGCAAATTGTGAGGTGATAATCTAGACAACTCCAGTGAATCTAAGAATTCCGTAGTTTAGTTGACTATGTCAACCTGCTTCATAATGGTGTCGACAAGTATGAAGGAAACCTACTGTCCTGGATAAAAATTCTTAACAATCGCTATGAGTTGCTCGTCATCTTCATTTTGCGCTGCCAATGTTGCATGTTCTTCCTGCTACATCCTTTGGAATCGTCGGTACTTGTAAGATTAAGATAGCCTCTCCTATGTATTTTCTTTTAATGCGTGTTGCCTCAATGACGTTATTCATCAGCCTTTTCCCTGTCAGTTTTGTTTCATTGCAAAGTCGAGGTTGGTTAATGTTAAATAGCATAATGACTGCTAATTCTACTTTGATCTGCAAATTGTGAGGTGATAATCTAGACAACTCCAGTGAATCTAAGAATTCCGTAGTTTAGTTGACTATGTCAACCTGCTTTATAATGGTGTCGACAAGTATGAAGGAAACCTACTGTCCTGGATAAAAATTCTTAACAATCGCTATGAGTTGCTCGACATCTTCATTTTGCGCTGCCAACGTTCCTTGTTCTCCCACCTAAGTCCTTTGGGAGCGTCGGTACTTGTATGATTAAAATATCCTCTCCTATGTATTTTCCTTTAATGCGTGTTGCCTCAATGACGTTATTCATCAGCCTTTTCCCTGTCAGTTTTGTTCCATTGCAAAGTCGAGGTTGGTTAATGTTAAATACCATGATGACAGCGTGTCCTACTTTTAACTGCAAATTGTGAGGTGATAATCTAGACAACTCCAGTGAATCTAAGAGTTCCGTAGTTTAGTTGACTATGTCAACCTGCTTCATAATGGTGTCGACATGTATGAAGGAAACCTACTGTCCTGGATAAAAATTCTTAACAATCGCTTTGAGTTGCTCGACATCTTCATTTTTCGCTGCAAATGTTCCTTGTTCTCCCACCTAAGTCCTTTGGGAGCGTCGGTACTTGTATGATTAAAATATCCTCTCCTATGTATTTTCCTTTAATGCGTTTTGCCTCAATGACGTTATTCATCAGCTTTTTCCCTGTCAGTTTTGTTTCATTGCAAAGTCGAGGTTGGTTAATGTTAAATACCATGATGACAGCGTGTCCTACTTTGAACTGCAAATTGTGAGGTGATAATCTAGACAACTCCAGTGAATCTAAGAATTCCGTAGTTTAGTTGACTATGTCAACCTGCTTCATAATGGTGTCGACAAGTATGAAGGAAACCTACTGTCCTGGATAAAAATTCTGAACAATCGCTTTGAGTTGCTCGACATCTTCATTTTTCGCTGCCAATGTTGCTTGTTCTTCCAGCTAAATCCTTTGGAATCGTCGGTACTTGTAAGATTAAGATATCCTCTCCTTTGTATTTTCCTTTAATGCGTGTTGCCTCAATGACGTTATTCATCAGCTTTTTCCCTGTCAGTTTTGTTCCATTGCAAAGTCGAGGTTGGTTAATGTTAAATACCATGATGACAGCGTGTCCTACTTTGAACTGCAAATTGTGAGGTGATAATCTAGACAACTCCAGTGAATCTAAGAATTCCGTAGTTTAGTTGACTATGTCAACCTGCTTCATAATGGTGTCGACAAGTATGAAGGAAACCTACTGTCCTGGATAAAAATTCTGAACAATCGCTTTGAGTTGCTCGACATCTTTATTTTTCGCTGCAAATGTTCCTTGTTCTCCCACCTAAATCCTTTGGGATCGTCGGTACTTGTATGATTAAGATATCCTCTCCTATGTATTTTCCTTTTATGCGTGTTGCCTCAATGACGTTATTCATTAGCTTTTTGCCTGGTAGTTTTGTTTCATTGCAAAGTCGAGGTTGGTTAATGTTAAATACCATGATGACAGCGTGTCCTACTTTGAACTGCAAATTGTGAGGTGATAATCTAGACAACTCCAGTGAATCTAAGAATTCCGTAGTTTAGTTGACTATGTCAACCTGCTTCATAATGGTGTCGACAAGTATGAAGGAAACCTACTGTCCTGGATAAAAATTCTGAACAATCGCTTTGAGTTGCTCGACATCTTCATTTTTCGCTGCCAATGTTGCATGTTCTTCCAGCTAAATCCTTTGGAATCGTCGGTACTTGTATGATTAAGATATCCTCTCCTTTGTATTTTCCTTTTATGCGTGTTGCCTCAATGACGTTATTCATTAGCTTTTTGCCTGGTAGTTTTGTTTCATTGCAAAGTCGAGGTTGATTAATGTTAAATAGCATAATGACTGCTAATCCTACTTTGATCTGCAAATTGTGAGGTGATAATCTAGACAACTCCAGTGAATCTAAGAATTCCGTAGTTTAGTTGACTATGTCAACCTGCTTTATAATGGTGTCGACAAGTATGAAGGAAACCTACTGTCCTGGATAAAAATTCTTAACAATCGCTTTGAGTTGCTCGACATCTTCATTTTTCGCTGCCAATGTTCCTTGTTCTCCCACCTAAATCCTTTGGGATCGTCGGTACTTGTATGATTAAGATATCCTCTCCTTTGTATTTTCCTTTTATGCGTTTTGCCTCAATGACAGTATTCATCAGCATTTTCCCTGTCAGTTTTGTTTCATGGCATAGTTGAGGTTGGTTTATGTTAAATAGCATGATGACAGCGTGTCCTACTTTGAACTGCAAATTGTGAGGTGATAATCTAGACAACTCCAGTGAATCTAAGAATTCCGTAGTTTAGTTGACTATGTCAACCTGCTTCATAATGGTGTCGACAAGTATGAAGGAAACCTACTGTCCTGGATAAAAATTCTTAACAATCGCTTTGAGTTGCTCGACATCTTCATTTTTCGCTGCCAATGTTCCTTGTTCTCCCACCTAAATCCTTTGGGATCGTCGGTACTTGTATGATTAAGATATCCTCTCCTATGTATTTTCCTTTAATGCGTGTTGCCTCAATGACGTTATTCATCAGCTTTTTCCTGGTCAGTTTTGTTTCATTGCAAAGTCGAGGTTGGTTAATGTTAAATACCATGATGACAGCGTGTCCTACTTTGAACTGCAAATTGTGAGGTGATAATCTAGACAACTCCAGTGAATCTAAGAATTCCGTAGTTTAGTTGACTATGTCAACCTGCTTCATAATGGTGTCGACAAGTATGAAGGAAACCTACTGTCCTGGATAAAAATTCTGAACAATCGCTTTGAGTTGCTCGACATCTTCATTTTTCGCTGCCAATGTTCCTTGTTCTCCCACCTAAATCCTTTGGGATCGTCGGTACTTGTATGATTAAGATATCCTCTCCTATGTATTTTCCTTTAATGCGTGTTGCCTCAATGACGTTATTCATCAGCTTTTTCCCTGTCAGTTTTGTTCCATTGCAAAGTCGAGGTTGGTTAATGTTAAATACCATGATGACAGCGTGTCCTACTTTGAACTGCAAATTGTGAGGTGATAATCTAGACAACTCCAGTGAATCTAAGAATTCCGTAGTTTAGTTGACTATGTCAACCTGCTTCATAATGGTGTCGACAAGTATGAAGGAAACCTACTGTCCTGGATAAAAATTCTTAACAATCGCTTTGAGTTGCTCGACATCTTCATTTTTCGCTGCCAATGTTCCTTGTTCTCCCACCTAAATCCTTTGGGATCGTCGGTACTTGTATGATTAAGATAGCCTCTCCTTTGTATTTTCCTTTAATGCGTGTTGCCTCAATGACGTTATTCATCAGCCTTTTCCCTGTCAGTTTTGTTCCATTGCAAAGTCGAGGTTGGTTAATGTTAAATACCATGATGACAGCGTGTCCTACTTTGAACTGCAAATTGTGAGGTGATAATCTAGACAACTCCAGTGAATCTAAGAATTCCGTAGTTTAGTTGACTATGTCAACCTGCTTCATAATGGTGTCGACATGTATGAAGGAAACCTACTGTCCTGGATAAAAATTCTGAACAATCGCTTTGAGTTGCTCGACATCTTCATTTTTCGCTGCAAATGTTCCTTGTTCTCCCACCTAAATCCTTTGGGATCGTCGGTACTTGTATGATTAAGATATCCTCTCCTATGTATTTTCCTTTTATGCGTGTTGCCTCAATGACGTTATTCATCAGCTTTTTCCATGTCAGTTTTGTTTCATTGCAAAGTCGAGGTTGTTAAATACCATGATGACAGCGTGTCCTACTTTGAACTGCAAATTGTGAGGTGATAATCTAGACAACTCCAGTGAATCTAAGAATTCCGTAGTTTAGTTGACTATGTCAACCTGCTTCATAATGGTGTCGACAAGTATGAAGGAAACCTACTGTCCTGGATAAAAATTCTGAACAATCGCTTTGAGTTGCTCGACATCTTCATTTTTCGCTGCAAATGTTGCTTGTTCTCCCAGCTAAATCCTTTGGGATCGTCGGTACTTGTATGATTAAGATATCCTCTCCTATGTATTTTCCTTTTATGCGTGTTGCCTCAATGACGTTATTCATCAGCTTTTTTCATGTCAGTTTTGTTTCATTGCAAAGTCGAGGTTGTTAAATACCATGATGACAGCGTGTTCTACTTTGAACTGCGAATTGTGAGGTGATAATCTAGACAACTCCAGTGAATCTAAGAATTCCGTAGTTTAGTTGACTATGTCAACCTGCTTTATAATGGTGTCGACAAGTATGAAGGAAACCTACTGTCCTGGATAAAAATTCTGAACAATCGCTTTGAGTTGCTCGACATCTTTTTGCTGCCAATGTTCCTTGTTCTCCCACCTAAATCCTTTGGGATCGTCGGTACTTGTATGATTAAGATATCCTCTCCTATGTATTTTCCTTTTATGAGTGTTGCCTCAATGACGTTATTCATCAGCCTTTTTTGTTCCATTGCAAAGTCGAGGTTGGTTTATGTTAAATAGCATGATGACAGCGTATCCTACTTTGAACTGCAAATTGTGAGGTGATAATCTAGACAACTCCAGTGAATCTAAGAATTCCGTAGTTTAGTTGACTATGTCAACCTGCTTCATAATGGTGTCGACAAGTATGAAGGAAACCTACTGTCCTGGATAAAAATTCTTAACAATCGCTTTGAGTTGCTCGACATCTTCATTTTTCGCTGCCAATGTTCCTTGTTCTTCCCACCTAAATCCTTTGGGAATCGTCGGTACTTGTATGATTAAGATATCCTCTCCTTTGTATTTTCCTTTAATGCGTGTTGCCTCAATGACGTTATTCATCAGCTTTTTCCCTGGCAGTTTTGTTTCATTGCAAAGTCGAGGTTGGTTTATGTTAAATAGCATGATGACAGCGTATCCTACTTTGAACTGCAAATTGTGAGGTGATAATCTAGACAACTCCAGTGAATCTAAGAATTCCGTAGTTTAGTTGACTACGTCAACCTGCTTCATAATGGTGTCGACAAGTATGAAGGAAACCTACTGTCCTGGATAAAAATTCTGAACAATCGCTATGAGTTGCTCGACATCTTCATTTTTCGCTCCCAATGTTGCATGTTCTTCCAGCTAAATCCTTTGGAATCGTCTGTACTTGGATGGTTAAGATAGCCTCTCCTTTGTATTTTCCTTTTATGCGTGTTGCCTCAATGACGTTATTCATCAGCTTTTTTCCTGGTAGTTTTGTTGTATGAGTAAGATATCCTCTCCTATGTATTTTCCTTTAATGCGTGCTGCCTCAATGACGTTATTCATCAGTTTTTACACTAACAGTCTTATTCCAGTGCAAAGTCGAGGTTGATTAATGTTAAATAGCATAATGACTGCTAATCCTACTTTGATCTGCAAATTGTGACGTGATAATCTAGACAACTCCAGGGAATCTAAGAGTTCCGTAGTTTAGTTGACTATGTCAACCTGCTTCATAATGGTGTCGACATGTATGAAGGAAACCTACTGTCCTGGATAAAAATTCTTAACAATCGTTATGAGTTGCTCGACATCTTCATTTTTCGCTCCCAATGTTGCATGTTCTTCCAGCTAAATCCTTTGGAATCGTCTGTACTTGGATGGTTAAGATAGCCTCTCCTTTGTATTTTCCTTTTATGCGTGTTGCCTCAATGACGTTATTCATCAGCTTTTTTCCTGACAGTCTTGATCCAGTGCAAAGTCGAGGTTGATTAATGTTAAATAGCATGATGACTGCGTAATCCTACTTTGAACTGCATATTGTGAGGTGATAATCTAGACAACTCCAGTGAATCTAAGAATTCCGTAGTTTAGTTGACTATGTCAACCTGCTTCATAATGGTGTCGACAAGTATGAAGGAAACCTACTGTCCTGGATAAAAATTCTGAACAATCGCTATGAGTTGCTCGACATCTTCATTTTTCGCTGCCAATGTTGCATGTTCTTCCAGCTAAATCCTTTGAAATCGTCGGTACTTGTATGATTAAGATATCCTCTCCTATGTATTTTCCTTTAATGCGTGTTGCCTCAATGACGTTATTCATCAGCTTTTTCCCTGTCAGTTTTGTTTCATTGCAAAGTCGAGGTTGATTAATGTTAAATAGCATGATGACAGCGTATCCTACTTTGAACTGCAAATTGTGAGGTGATAATCTAGACAACTCCAGTGAATCTAAGAATTCCGTAGTTTAGTTGACTATGTCAACCTGCTTCATAATGGTGTCGACAAGTATGAAGGAAACCTACTGTCCTGGATAAAAATTCTGAACAATCGCTTTGAGTTGCTCGACATCTTCATTTTTCGCTGCCAATGTTCCTTGTTCTCCCACCTAAATCCTTTGGGATCGTCGGTACTTGTATGATTAAGATATCCTCTCCTATTTATTTTCCTTTTATGCGTGTTGCCTCAATGACGTTATTCATCAGCTTTTTCCTGACAGTTTTGTTTCAGTGCAAAGTCGAGGTTGATTAATGTTAAATAGCATGATGACAGCGTATCCTACTTTGAACTGCAAATTGTGAGGTGATAATCTAGACAACTCCAGTGAATCTAAGAATTCCGTAGTTTAGTTGACTATGTCAACCTGCTTCATAATGGTGTCGACATGTATGAAGGAAACCTACTGTCCTGGATAAAAATTCTGAACAATCGCTTTGAGTTGCTCGACATCTTCATTTTTCGCTGCCAATGTTCCTTGTTCTCCCAGCTAAATCCTTTGGGAATCGTCGGTACTTGTATGATTAAGATATCCTCTCCTATGTATTTTCCTTTTATGCGTGTTGCCTCAATGACGTTATTCATCAGCTTTTTCCATGTCAGTTTTGTTTCAGTGCAAAGTCGAGGTTGATTAATGTTAAATAGCATGATGACAGCGTATCCTACTTTGAACTGCAAATTGTGAGGTGATAATCTAGACAACTCCAGTGAATCTAAGAATTCCGTAGTTTAGTTGACTATGTCAACCTGCTTCATAATGGTGTCGACAAGTATGAAGGAAACCTACTGTCCTGGATAAAAATTCTGAACAATCGCTTTGAGTTGCTCGACATCTTCATTTTTCGCTGCCAAATGTTGCTTGTTCTCCCAGCTAAATCCTTTGGGAATCGTCGGTACTTGTATGATTAAGATAGCCTCTCCTTTGTATTTTCCTTTTAATGCGTGTTGCCTCAATGACGTTATTCATCAGCTTTTTCCCTGACAGTTTTGTTTCAGTGCAAAGTCGAGGTTGATTAATGTTAAATAGCATGATGACAGCGTATCCTACTTTGAACTGCAAATTGTGAGGTGATAATCTAGACAACTCCAGTGAATCTAAGAATTCCGTAGTTTAGTTGACTATGTCAACCTGCTTCATAATGGTGTCGACAAGTATGAAGGAAACCTACTGTCCTGGATAAAAATTCTGAACAATCGCTTTGAGTTGCTCGACATCTTCATTTTTCGCTGCCAATGTTCCTTGTTCTCCCAGCTAAATCCTTTGGGATCGTCGGTACTTGTATGATTAAGATATCCTCTCCTATGTATTTTCCTTTTATGCGTGTTGCCTCAATGACGTTATTCATCAGCTTTTTCCCTGACAGTCTTGTTTCAGTGCAAAGTCGAGGTTGGTTAATGTTAAATAGCATGATGACAGCGTATCCTACTTTGAACTGCAAATTGTGAGGTGATAATCTAGACAACTCCAGTGAATCTAAGAGTTCCGTAGTTTAGTTGACTATGTCAACCTGCTTCATAATGGTGTCGACATGTATGAATCTTCATTTTTCGCTGCCAATGTTGCTTGTTCTCCCAGCTAAATCCTTTGGAATCGTCGGTACTTGTATGATTAAGATATCCTCTCCTTTGTATTTTCCCATTATGCGTGTTGCCTCAATGACGTTATTCATCAGATTTTTCACAGACAGTCTTGTTTCAGTGCAAAGTCGAGGTGGATTAATGTTAAATAGCATAATGACTGCTAATCCTACTTTGAACTGCAAATTGTGAGGTGATAATCTAGACAACTCCAGTGAATCTAAGAGTTCCGTAGTTTACTTGACTATATCAACCTGCTTCATAATGGTGTCGACATGTATGAAGAAAACGTACTGTCCTGGATAAAAATTCTGAACAATCGCATTGAGATCCTCGACATCTTCATTTTTCGCTTCCAATGTTGCTTGCTCTCCCAGCTAAATCCTTTGGAATCGTCGGTACTTGTATGATTAAGATATCCTCTCCTTTGTATTTTCCTTTTATGCGTGTTGCCTCAATGACGTTATTCATCAGATTTTTCACTGACAGTCTTGTTCCAGTGCAAAGTCGAGGTTGATTAATGTTAAATAGCATAATGACAGCGTAATCCTACTTTGAACTGCAAATTGTGAGGTGATAATCTAGACAACTCCAGTGAATCTAAGAATTCCGTAGTTTAGTTGACTATGTCAACCTGCTTCATAATGGTGTCGACAAGTATGAAGGAAACCTACTGTCCTGGATAAAAATTCTGAACAATCGCTTTGAGTTGCTCGACATCTTCATTTTTCGCTGCCAATGTTCCTTGTTCTCCCAGCTAAATCCTTTGGGAATCGTCGGTACTTGTATGATTAAGATATCCTCTCCTTTGTATTTTCCTTTTATGCGTGTTGCCTCAATGACGTTATTCATCAGTTTTTTCCTTAACAGTTTTGTTTCAGTGCAAAGTCGAGGTTGATTAATGTTAAATAGCATGATGACAGCGTATCCTACTTTGAACTGCAAATTGTGAGGTGATAATCTAGACAACTCCAGTGAATCTAAGAATTCCGTAGTTTAGTTGACTATGTCAACCTGCTTCATAACGGTGTCGACATGTATGAAGAAAACCTACTGTCCTGGATAAAAATTCTGAACAATCGCATTGAGTTCCTCGACATCTTCATTTTTCGCTGCCAATGTTGCTTGTTCTCCCAGCTAAATCCTTTGGGAATCGTCGGTACTTGTAAGATTAAGATATCCTCTCCTTTGTATTTTCCTTTTATGCGTGTTGCCTCAATGACGATATTCATCAGCTCTTTTCCTGTCAGTTTTCTTCCATTGCAAAGTCGAGGCTGGTTAAAGTTAACTAGCATGATGACAGCGTATCCTACTTTAAACTGCAAATTGTGAGGTGATAATCTAGACAACTCCAGTGAATCTAAGAATTCCGTAGTTTAGTTGACTATGTCAACCTGCTTCATAATGGTGTCGACAAGTATGAAGGAAACCTACTGTCCTGGATAAAAATTCTGAACAATCGCTTTGAGTTGCTCGACATCTTCATTTTTCGCTGCCAATGTTGCATGTTCTCCCAGCTACATCCTTTGGGAATCGTCGGTACTTGTATGATTAAGATATCCTCTCCTTTGTATTTTCCTTTTATGCGTGTTGCCTCAATGACGTTATTCATCAGTTTTTTCACTGACAGTCTTGTTCCAGTGCAAAGTCGAGGTTGATTAATGTTAAATAGCATGATGACAGCGTATCCTACTTTAAACTGCAAATTGTGAGGTGATAATCTAGACAACTCCAGTGAATCTAAGAATTCCGTAGTTTAGTTGACTATGTCAACCTGCTTCATAACGGTGTCGACATGTATGAAGGAAACCTACTGTCCTGGATAAAAATTCTGAACAATCGCTTTGAGTTGCTCGACATCTTCATTTTTCGCTGCCAATGTTGCATGTTCTTCCAGCTAAATCCTTTGGGAATCGTCGGTACTTGTATGATTAAGATATCCTCTCCTTTGTATTTTCCTTTTATGCGTGTTGCCTCAATGACGTTATTCATCAGTTTTTTCACTGACAGTCTTGTTCCAGTGCAAAGTCGAGGTTGATTAATGTTAAATAGCATGATGACAGCATATGCAACTTTGAACTGCCAATTTTGAGGTGATAATCTAGACAACTCCAGTGAATCTAAGAATTCCGTAGTTTAGTTGACTATGTCAACCTGCTTCATAATGGTGTCGACAAGTATGAAGAAGAACCTACTGTCCTGGATAAAAATTCTGAACAATCGCATTGAGATGCTCGACATCTTCATTTTTCGCTGCCAATGTTCCTTGTTCTCCCAGCTAAATCCTTTGGGAATCGTCGGTACTTGTATGATTAAGATATCCTCTCCTTGTATTTTCCTTTTAATGCGTGTTGCCTCAATGACGTTATTCATCAGCTTTTTCCCTGACAGTCTTGTTTCCAGTGCAAAGTCGAGGTTGATTAATGTTAAATAGCATGATGACTGCGTAATCCTACTTTGAACTGCAAATTGTGAGGTGATAATCTAGACAACTCCAGTGAATCTAAGAATTCCGTAGTTTAGTTGACTATGTCAACCTGCTTCATAATGGTGTCGACATGTATGAAGAAAACGTACTGTCCTGGATAAAAATTCTGAACAATCGCTTTGAGATGCTCGACATCTTCATTTTTCGCTGCCAATGTTGCTTGTTCTCCCAGCTAAATCCTTGGGAATCGTCGGTACTTGTATGATTAAGATATCCTCTCCTATGTATTTTCCTTTTATGCGTGTTGCCTCAATGACGTTATTCATCAGCTTTTTCCCTGACAGTCTTGTTTCAGTGCAAAGTCGAGGTTGATTAATGTTAAATAGCATGATGACAGCGTAATCCTACTTTGAACTGCAAATTGTGAGGTGATAATCTAGACAACTCCAGTGAATCTAAGAATTCCGTAGTTTAGTTGACTATGTCAACCTGCTTCATAATGGTGTCGACATGTATGAAGAAAACGTACTGTCCTGGGTAAAAATTCTGAACAATCGCTATGAGTTGCTCGACATCTTCATTTTTCGCTGCCAATGTTGCTTGTTCTCCCAGCTAAATCCTTTGGGAATCGTCGGTACTTGTATGATTAAGATATCCTCTCCTTTGTATTTTCCTTTTACGCGTGTTGCCTCAATGACGTTATTCATCAGTTTTTTCACAGACAGTCTTGTTTCAGTGCAAAGTCGAGGTTGATTAATGTTAAATAGCATGATGACAGCGTAATCCTACTTTGAACTGCAAATTGTGAGGTGATAATCTAGACAACTCCAGTGAATCTAAGAATTCCGTAGTTTAGTTGACTATGTCAACCTGCTTCATAACGGTATTAACTTGTATGAATGAAACCAACTGTCCTGGATAAAAATTCTGAACAATCGCATTGAGATCCTCGACAACTTCATTTTTCGCTGCCAATGTTGCTTGTTCTCCCAGCTAAATCCTTGGGAATCGTCGGTACTTGTATGATTAAGATATCCTCTCCTTTGTATTTTCCTTTTATGCGTGTTGCCTCAATGACGTTATTCATCAGCCTTTTCCCTGACAGTCTTGTTTCAGTGCACAGTCGATGTTGATTAATGTTAAAAAGCATGATGACAGCGTATCCTACTTTGAACTGCAAATTGTGAGGTGATAATCTAGGCAACTCCAGTGAATCTAAGAGTTCCGTAGTTTACTTGACTATATCAACCTGCTTCATAATGGTGTCGACATGTATGAAGAAAACGTACTGTCCTGGATAAAAATTCTGAACAATCGCATTGAGATCCTCGACATCTTAATTTTTCGCTGCAAATGTTCCTTGTTCTCCCACCTAAATCCTTTGGGATCGTCGGTACTTGTATGATTAAGATATCCTCTCCTTTGTATTTTCCTTTTATGCGTGTTGCCTCAATGACGTTATTCATCAGATTTACACTAACAGTCTTGATCCAGTGAAAAGTCGAGGTTGATTAATGTTAAATACCATGATGACAGCGTGTCCTACTTTGAACTGCAAATTGTGAGGTGATAATCTAGACAACTCCAGTGAATCTAAGAGTTCCGTAGTTTAGTTGACTATGTCAACCTGCTTCATAATGGTGTCGACATGTATGAAGAAAACGTACTGTCCTGGATAAAAATTCTGAACAATCGCTTTGAGTTGCTCGACATCTTCATTTTTCGCTGCCAATGTTGCATGTTCTTCCAGCTACATCCTTTGGAATCGTCGGTACTTGTAAGATTAAGATAGCCTCTCCTTTGTATTTTCCTTTTATGCGTGTTGCCTCAATGACGTTATTCATCAGATTTACACTAACAGTCTTGATCCAGTGAAAAGTCGAGGTTGATTAATGTTAAATAGCATAATGACTGCTAATCCTACTTTGATCTGCGAATTGTGAGGTGATAATCTAGACAACTCCAGTGAATCTAAGAATTCCGTAGTTTAGTTGACTATGTCAACCTGCTTCATAATGGTGTCGACATGTATGAAGGAAACCTATTGTCCTGGATAAAAATTCTGAACAATCGCAATGAGATCCTCGACATCTTCATTTTTCGCTGCCAATGTTGCTTGTTCTCCCAGCTAAATCCTTTGGAATCGTCGGTACTTGTAGGATTAAGATATCCTCTCCTTTGTATTTTCCTTTTATGCGTGTTGCCTCAATGACATTATTCATCGGTTTTTTCCTCACAGTCTTGTCCCAGTGCAAAGTCGAGGTTGTTTAATGTTAAATAGCATGGCGACAGCGTATCCTACTTTGCACTGCAAATTGATAGGTGGTAATCTATACAAATACAGTGAATCTAAGAATTCCGTATTTTAGTTGACTATGTCTACCTGCTTTATAACGGTGTCGACATGTATGAAGGAAACCTATTGTCCTGGATAAAAATTCTGAACAGTCGCAAAGAGATCCTCAACATCTTTATTTATCGCTGCCAAGGTTCCTTGTTCTCCCAGCTCAATCCTTTGCAATCGTCGGTACTTGTATGATTAAGATATCCTCTCCTTTGTATTTTCCTTTTACGCGTGTTGCCTCAATGACGTTATTCATCAGCTTTTTCTCTGACAGTCTTGTTTCAGTGCAAAGTCGAGGTTGATTAATGTTAAATAGCATGATGACAGCGTATCCTACTTTGAACTGCAAATTGTGAGGTGATAATCTAGACAACTCCAGTGAATCTAAGAGTTCCGTAGTTTAGTTGACTATGTCAACCTGCTTCATAATGGTGTCAACATGTATGAAGGAAGAACCTACTGTCCTGGATAAAAATTCTGAACAATCGCATTGAGATCCTCGACATCTTTATTTTTCGCTGCCAATGTTGCTTGTTCTCCCAGCTAAATCCTTTGGAATCGTCGGTACTTGTAAGATTAAGATATCCTCTCCTTTGTATTTTCCTTTAAGCGAGTTGCCTCAATGACGTTATTCATCAGTTTTTTCACTGACAGTCTTGTTTCAGTGCAAAGTCGAGGTTAATTTATGTTAAATAGCATGATGACAGCGTATCCTACTTTGAACTGCAAATTGTGAGGTGATAATCTAGACAACTCCAGTGAATCTAAGAATTCCGTAGTTTAGTTGACTATGTCAACCTGCTTCATAACGGTGTCGACATGTATGAAGGAAACCTATTGTCCTGGATAAAAATTCTGAACAATCGCATTGAGATCCTCGACATCTTTATTTTTCGCTGCCAATGTTGCTTGTTCTCCCAGCTAAATCCTTGGGAATCGTCGGTACTTGTAAGATTAAGATATCCTCTCCTTTGTATTTTCCTTTTACGCGTTTAGTGCCTCAATGACGTTATTCATCAGTTTTTTCCTGACAGTCTTGTTTCAGTGCAAAGTCGAGGTTGATTAATGTTAAATAGCATGATGACAGCGTATCCTACTTTGAACTGCAAATTGTGAGGTGATAATCTAGACAACTCCAGTGAATCTAAGAGTTCCGTAGTTTAGTTGACTATGTCAACCTGCTTCAAAATGGTGTCGACATGTATGAAGGAAACCTACTGTGCTGGATAAAAATTCTGAACAATCGCATTGAGATCCTCGACATCTTCATTTTTCGCTGCCAATGTTCCTTGTTCTCCCAGCTAAATCCTTGGGAATCGTCGGTACTTGTATGATTAAGATATCCTCTCCTTTGTATTTTCCTTTTATGCGTGTTGCCTCAATGACGTTATTCATCAGTTTTTTCCCTCACAGTCTTGTTTCAGTGCAAAGTCGAGGTTGATTAATGTTAAATAGCATGATGACAGCGTAATCCTACTTTGAACTGCAAATTGTGAGGTGATAATCTAGACAACTCCAGTGAATCTAAGAATTCCGTAGTTTAGTTGACTATGTCAACCTGCTTCATAACGGTGTCAACATGTATGAAGAAAAACCAACTGTCCTGGATAAAAATTCTGAACAATCGCATTGAGATCCTCGACATCTTCATTTTTCGCTGCCAATGTTCCTTGTTCTCCCAGCTAAATCCTTGGGAATCGTCGGTACTTGTATGATTAAGATATCCTCTCCTTTGTATTTTCCTTTTATGCGTGTTGCCTCAATGACGTTATTCATCAGTTTTTTCACTGACAGTCTTGTTTCAGTGCAAAGTCGAGGTTAATTAATGTTAAATAGCATGATGACAGCGTATCCTACTTTGAACTGCAAATTGTGAGGTGATAATCTAGACAACTCCAGTGAATCTAAGAATTCCGTAGTTTAGTTGACTATGTCAACCTGCTTCATAACGGTGTCGACATGTATGAAGGAAACCTACTGTCCTGGATAAAAATTCTGAACAATCGCATTGAGATCCTCGACATCTTCATTTTTCGCTGCCAATGTTGCTTGTTCTCCCAGCTAAATCCTTGGCAATCGTCGGTATTTGTAGGATTAAGATTTTTCCTTTTATGCGTGTTGCCTCAATGACGTTATTCATCGGTTTTTTTCTCTGACAGTCTTGTTCCAGTGCAAAGTCGAGGTTGATTTATGTTAAAGAGCATGATGACAGCGTATCCTACTTTGAACTGCAAATTGTGAGGTGATAATCTAGACAACTCCAGTGAATCTAAGAATTCCGTAGTTTAGTTGACTATGTCAACCTGCTTCATAACGGTGTCGACATGTATAAAGGAGAACCTACTGTCCTGGATAAAAATTCTGAACAATCGCATTGAGATCCTCGACATCTTCATTTTTCGCTGCCAATGTTGCTTGTTCTCCCAGCTAAATCCTTGGGAATCGTCGGTACTTGTATGATTAAGATATCCTCTCCTTTGTATTTTCCTTTATGCGTGTTGCCTCAATGACGTTATTCATCAGTTTTTTCACTGACAGTCTTGTTCCAGTGCAAAGTCGAGGTTGATTAATGTTAAATAGCATGATGACAGCGTATCCTACTTTGAACTGCAAATTGTGAGGTGATAATCTAGACAACTCCAGTGAATCTAAGAATTCCGTAGTTTAGTTGACTATGTCAACCTGCTTCATAACGGTGTCGACATGTATGAAGGAAACCAACTGTCCTGGATAAAAATTCTGAACAATCGCATTGAGATCCTCGACATCTTTATTTTTCGCTGCCAATGTTGCTTGTTCTCCCAGCTAAATCCTTGGGAATCGTCGGTACTTGTATGATTAAGATATCCTCTCCTTTGTATTTTCCTTTTATGCGTATTGCCTCAATAACGTTATTCATCAGTTTTTTCTCTGACAGCCTTGTTTCAGTGCAAACTAAAAGTTAATTTATGTTACAGAGCATGATGACAGCGTATCCTACTTTGAACTGGAAATTGTGAGGTGATAATCTAGACAACTCCAGTGAATCTAAGAGTTCCGTAGTTTAGTTGACTATGTCAACCTGCTTCATAACGGTGTCAACATGTATGAAGAAGAACCAACTGTCCTGGATAAATATTCTGAACAATCGCATTGACATCCTCGACATCTTTATTTTTCGCTGCCAATGTTGCTTGTTCTCCCAGCTAAATCCTTGGGAATCGTCGGTACTTGTATGATTAAGATATCCTCTCCTTTGTATTTTCCTTTTACGCGTGTTGCCTCAATGACGTTATTCATCAGTTTTTTCACTGACAGTCTTGTTTCAGTGCAAAGTCGAGGTTGATTAATGTTAAAAAGCATAATGACAGCGTATCCTACTTTGAACTGCAAATTGTGAGGTGATAATCTAGACAACTCCAGTGAATCTAAGAGTTCCGTAGTTTAGTTGACTATGTCAACCTGCTTCATAACGGTGTCGACGTGTATGAAGGAAACCCACTGTCCTGGATAAAAATTCTGAACAATCGCATTGACATCCTCGACATCTTCATTTTTCGCTGCCAATGTTCCTTGTTCTCCCAGCTAAATCCTTGGGAATAATCGGTACTTGTATGATTAAAATAGCCTCTCCTTTGTATTTTCCTTTTATGCGTATTGCCTCAATAACGTTATTCATCAGTTTTTTCACTAACAGTCTTGTTCCAGTGCAAAGTCGAGGTTGATTAATGTTAAATAGCATGATGACAGCTTATCCTACTTTGAACTGCAAATTGTGAGGTGATAATCTAGACAACTCCAGTGAATCTAAGAGTTCCGTAGTTTAGTTGACTGTGTCAACCTGCTTCATAACGGTGTCAACATGTATGAATAAAACCAACTGTCCTGGATAAAAATTCTGAACAATCGCATTGAGATCCTCGACATCTTCATTTTTCGCTGCCAATGTTGCTTGTTCTCCCAGCTAAATCCTTGGGAATCGTCGGTACTTGTATGATTAGGATATCCTCTCCTTTTAAGCGTGTTGCCTCAATGACGTTATTCATCAGTTTTTTCTCTGACAGCCTTGTTTCAGTGCAAACTAAAAGTTAATTTATGTTACAGAGCATGATGACAGCGTATTCTACTTTGAACTGCAAATTGTAAGGTGATAATCTAGACAACTCCAGTGAATCTAAGAGTTCCGTAGTTTAGTTGACTATGTCAACCTGCTTCATAATGGTGTCAACATGTATGATGAAGAACCAACTGTCCTGGATAAAAATTCTGAACAATCGCATTGAGATCCTCGACATCTTTATTTTTCGCTGCCAATGTTGCTTGTTCTCCCAGCTAAATCCTTGGGAATCGTCGGTACTTGTATGATTAAGATATCCTCTCCTTTGTATTTTCCTTTTACGCGTGTTGCCTCAATGACGTTATTCATCAGTTTTTTCACGACAGTCTTGTTTCATTGCCAAGTCGAGGTTAAGTTATGTTAAATAGCATGATGACAGCGTATCCTACTTTGAACTGGAAATTGTGAGGTGATAATCTAGACAATTCCAGTGAATCTAAGAGTTCCGTATTTTAGTTGACTGTGTCAACCTGCTTCATAACGGTGTCAACATGTATGAAGAAGAAACCAACTGTCCTGGATAAAAATTCTGAACAATCGCATTGAGATCCTCGACATCTTTATTTTTCGCTGCCAATGTTGCTTGTTCTCCCAGCTAAATCCTTGGGAATCGTAGGTACTTGTATGATTAGGATATCCTCTCCTTTTACGCGAGTTGCCTCAATTACGTTATTCATCAGTTTTTTCTCTGACAGCCTTGTTTCAGTGCAAACTAAAAGTTAATTTATGTTACAGAGCATGATGACAGCGTATCCTACTTTGAACTGGAAATTGTGAGGTGATAATCTAGACAATTCCAGTGAATCTAAGAGTTCCGTATTTTAGTTGACTGTGTCAACCTGCTTCATAACGGTGTCAACATGTATGATGAAGAACCAACTGTCCTGGATAATTATTCTGAACAATCGCATTGACATCCTCGACATCTTTATTTTTCGCTGCCAATGTTGCTTGTTCTCCCAGATAAATCCCTGGGAATCGTAGGTACTTGTATGATTAGGATATCCTCTCCTTTTACGCGAGTTGCCTCAATTACGTTATTCATCAGTTTTTTCTCTGACAGCCTTGTTTCAGTGCAAAGTCGAGGTTGATTTATGTTAAATAGCATGATGACAGCGTATCCTACTTTGAACTGGAAATTGTGAGGTGATAATCTAGACAATTCCAGTGAATCTAAGAGTTCCGTATTTTAGTTGACTGTGTCAACCTGCTTCATAACGGTGTCAACATGTATGATGAAGAACCAACTGTCCTGGATAAATATTCTGAACAATCGCATTGACATCCTCGACATCTTTATTTTTCGCTGCCAATGTTCCTTGTTCTCCCAGCTAAATCCTCGGGAACTATCGGTACTTTTATGATTAAAACAGCCTCTCCTTTGTATTTTCCTTTTATGCGTATTGCCTCAATAACGTTATTCATCAGTTTTTTCACTAACAGTCTTGTTCCAGTGCAAAGTCGAGGTTGATTAATGTTAAATAGCATTATGACTGCTAATCCTATTTAGAACTGCAAATTGTAAGGTGGTAATCTAGGCAACTCCAGTGAAACTAAGAATTCCGTAATTTAGTTGATTGTGTCAACCTGCTTCATAACGATGTCAACATGTATGAAGAAAAACCAACTGTCCTGGATAATAATTCTGAACAATCGCATTGATATCCCGACATCTTCATTTTTCGCTGCCAATGTTGCTTGTTCTCCCAGCTAAATCCTTGGGAATCGTCGGTACTTGTATGATTAAGATATCCTCTCCTTTGTATTTTCCCATTATGCGTGTTGCCTCAATGACGTTATTCATCAGTTTTTTCACGACAGTCTTGTTTCAGTGCCAAGTCGAGGTTAATTTATGTTAAATAGCATGATGACAGCGTATCCTACTTTGAACTGCAAATTTTGAGGTTATAATCTAGACAACTCCAGTGAATCTAAGAATTCCGTAGTTTAGTTGACTATGTCAACCTGCTTCATAACGGTGTCAACATGTATGAATGAAACCAACTGTCCTGGATAAAAATTCTGAACAATCGCATTGAGATCCTCGACAACTTCATTTTTCGCTGCCAATATTGCTTGTTCTCCCAGCTAAATCCTTGGGAATCGTCGGTACTTGTATGATTAAGATATCCTCTCCTTTGTATTCCATTATGCGTGTTGCCTCAATGACGTTATTCATCAGTTTTTTCACGACAGTCTTGTTTCAGTGCCAAGTCGAGGTTAATTTATGTTAAATAGCATGATGACAGCGTATCCTACTTTGAACTGCAAATTTTGAGGTTATAATCTAGACAACTCCAGTGAATCTAAGAGTTCCGTAGTTTAGTTGACTATGTCAACCTGCTTCATAATGGTGTCAACATGTATGAAGAAGAACCAACTGTCCTGGATAAAAATTCTGAACAATCGCATTGAGATCCTCGACATCTTTATTTTTCGCTGCCAATGTTGCCTTGTTCTCCCAGCTAAATCCTTGGGAATCGTCGGTACTTGTATGATTAAGATAGCCTCTCCTTTGTATTTTCCTTTAAGCGTGTTGCCTCAATGACGTTATTCATCAGTTTTTTCACTGACAGTCTTGTTTCAGTGCAAAGTCGAGGTTGATTAATGTTAAATAGCATGATGACAGCGTATCCTACTTTGAACTGCAAATTGTGAGGTGATAATCTAGACAATTCCAGTGAATCTAAGAGTTCCGTATTTTAGTTGACTGTGTCAACCTGCTTCATAACGGTGTCAACATGTATGATGAAGAACCAACTGTCCTGGATAATTATTCTGAACAATCGCATTGACATCCTCGACATCTTTATTTTTCGCTGCCAATGTTGCTTGTTCTCCCAGGTAAATCCTTGGGAATCGTCGGTACTTTTATGATTAAGATATCCTCTCCTTTGTATTTTCCTTTTATGCGTATTGCCTCAATAACGTTATTCATCAGTTTTTTCTCTGACAGTCTTGTTTCAGTGCAAAGTCGAGGTTAATTTATGTTACAGAGCATGATGACAGCGTATCCTACTTTGAACTGGAAATTGTGAGGTGATAATCTAGACAACTCCAGTGAAACTAAGAATTCCGTAATTTAGTTGATTGCGTCAACCTGCTTCATAACGATGTCAACATGTATGAAGAAAAACCAACTGTCCTGGATAATAATTCTGAACAATCGCATTGACATCCTCGACATCTTTATTTTTCGCTGCCAATGTTGCTTGTTCTCCCAGATAAATCCCTGGGAATCGTAGGTACTTGTATGATTAGGATATCCTCTCCTTTTACGCGAGTTGCCTCAATTACGTTATTCATCAGTTTTTTCTCTGACAGCCTTGTTTCAGTGCAAACTAAAAGTTTATTTGTGTTACAGAGCATGATGACAGCGTATCCTACTTTGAACTGGAAATTGTGAGGTGATAATCTAGACAATTCCAGTGAATCTAAGAGTTCCGTATTTTAGTTGACTGTGTCAACCTGCTTCATAACGGTGTCAACATGTATGATGAAGAACCAACTGTCCTGGATAATTATTCTGAACAATCGCATTGACATCCTCGACATCTTTATTTTTCGCTGCCAATGTTGCTTGTTCTCCCAGATAAATCCCTGGGAATCGTAGGTACTTGTATGATTAGGATATCCTCTCCTTTTACGCGAGTTGCCTCAATTACGTTATTCATCAGTTTTTTCTCTGACAGCCTTGTTTCAGTGCAAACTAAAAGTTTATTTGTGTTACAGAGCATGATGACAGCGTATCCTACTTTGAACTGGAAATTGTGAGGTGATAATCTAGACAATTCCAGTGAATCTAAGAATTCCGTAATTTAGTTGATTGCGTCAACCTGCTTCATAACGATGTCAACATGTATGAAGAAGAAACCAACTGTCCTGGATAAAAATTCTGAACAATCGCATTGAGATCCTCGACAACTTCATTTTTCGCTGCCAATGTTGCTTGTTCTTCCAGCTAAATCCTTGGGAATCGTCGGTACTTGTATGATTAAGATATCCTCTCCTTTGTATTTTCCTTTTACGCGTGTTGCCTCAATGACGTTATTCATCAGTTTTTTCTCTGACAGCCTTGTTTCAGTGCAAACTAAAAGTTTATTTGTGTTACAGAGCATGATGACAGCGTATCCTACTTTGAACTGGAAATTGTGAGGTGATAATCTAGACAATTCCAGTGAATCTAAGAGTTCCGTATTTTAGTTGACTGTGTCAACCTGCTTCATAACGGTGTCAACATGTATGATGAAGAACCAACTGTCCTGGATAAATATTCTGAACAATCGCATTGAGATCCTCGACATCTTCATTTTTCGCTGCCAATGTTGCTTGTTCTCCCAGCTAAATCCTTGGGAATCGTCGGTACTTGTATGATTAAGATATCCTCTCCTTTGTATTTTCCTTTTATGCGTGTTGCCTCAATGACGTTATTCATCAGTTTTTTCACTAACAGTCTTGTTCCAGTGCAAAGTCGAGGTTGATTAATGTTAAATAGCATGATGACAGCGTATTAACCTACTTTGAACTGCAAATTGTGAGGTGATAATCTAGACAACTCCAGTGAATCTAAGAATTCCGTAATTTAGTTGACTATGTCAACCTGCTTCATAACGATGTCAACATGTATGAAGAAAAACCAACTGTCCTGGATAAAAATTCTGAACAATCGCATTGAGATCCTCGACATCTTCATTTTTCGCTGCCAATGTTGCTTGTTCTCCCAGCTAAATCCTTGGGAATCGTCGGTACTTGTATGATTAAGATATCCTCTCCTTTGTATTTTCCTTTTAGGCGTGTTGCCTCAATTACGTTATTCATCAGTTTTTTCTCTGACAGTCTTGTTTCAGTGCAAAGTCGAGGTTGATTAATGTTAAAGAGCATGATGACAGCGTATCCTACTTTGAACTGCAAATTGTGAGGTGATAATCTAGACAACTCCAGTGAATCTAAGAATTCCGTAGTTTAGTTGACTGTGTCAACCTGCTTCATAACGGTGTCAACATGTATGAAGAAGAACCAACTGTCCTGGATAAAAATTCTGAACAATCGCATTGAGATCCTCGACATCTTCATTTTTCGCTGCCAATGTTGCTTGTTCTCCCAGCTAAATCCTTGGGAATCGTCGGTACTTGTATGATTAAGATATCCTCTCCTTTGTATTTTCCTTTTATGCGTGTTGCCTCAATAACGTTATTCATCAGTTTTTTCACTAACAGTCTTGTTCCAGTGCAAAGTCGAGGTTGATTAATGTTAAATAGCATTATGACTGCTAATCCTATTTAGAACTGCAAATTGTAAGGTGATAATCTAGACAACTCCAGTGAATCTAAGAGTTCCGTATTTTAGTTGACTGTGTCAACCTGCTTCATAACGGTGTCAACATGTATGAAGAAAACCAACTGTCCTGGATAAAAATTCTGAACAATCGCATTGAGATCCTCGACATCTTCATTTTTCGCTGCCAATGTTGCTTGTTCTCCCAGCTAAATCCTTTGGGAATCGTCGGTACTTGTATGATTAAGATATCCTCTCCTTTGTATTTTCCTTTTATGCGTGTTGCCTCAATGACGTTATTCATCAGTTTTTTCACTGACAGTCTTGTTTCAGTGCAAAGTCGAGGTTAATTTATGTTAAATAGCATGATGACAGCGTATCCTACTTTGAACTGCAAATTGTGAGGTGATAATCTAGACAACTCCAGTGAATCTAAGAATTCCGTAGTTTAGTTGACTATGTCAACCTGCTTCATAATGGTGTCGACATGTATGAAGGAAACCCAACTGTCCTGGATAAAAATTCTGAACAATCGCATTGAGATCCTCGACATCTTTATTTTTCGCTGCCAATGTTGCTTGTTCTCCCAGCTAAATCCTTGGGAATCGTCGGTACTTGTATGATTAAGATATCCTCTCCTTTGTATTTTACTTTTATGCGTGTTGCCTCAATGACGTTATTCATCAGTTTTTTCACTGACAGTCTTGTTTCAGTGCAAAGTCGAGGTTGATTAATGTTAAAAAGCATAATAACAGCGTATCCTACTTTTAACTGCAAATTGTGAGGTGATAATCTAGACAACTCCAGTGAATCTAAGAGTTCCGTAGTTTAGTTGACTATGTTAACCTGCTTCATAACGGTGTCAACATGTATGAAGAAAAACCAACTGTCCTGGCTAAATATTCTGAACAATCGCATTGAGATCCTCGACATCTTAATTTTTCGCTGCCAATGTTGCTTGTTCTCCCAGCTAAATTCTTGGGAATCGTCAGTACTCGTATGATTAAGATATCCTCTCCTTTGTATTTTCCTTTTATGAGTTTGCCTCAATGACGTTATTCATCAGTTTTTTTCAGTAACAGTCTTGTTCCAGTGCAAAGTCGAGGTTGATTAATGTTAAATAGCATAATGACTGCTAATCCTACTTTTAACTGAAAATTGTGAGGTGATAATCTAGACAACTCCAGTGAAACTAAGAATTCCGTAATTTAGTTGATTATGTCAACCTGCTTCATAACGGTGTCAACATGTATGAAGAAAAACCAACTGTCCTGGATAATAATTCTGAACAATCGCATTGATATCCTCGACATCTTCATTTTTCGCTGCCAATGTTGCTTGTTCTCCCAGCTAAATCCTTGGGAATCGTCGGTACTTGTATGATTAAGATATCGTTATTCATCCGTTTTTTCACTAACAGTCTTCTTCCAGTGCAAAGTCGAGGTTAATTTATGTTAAATAGCATGATGACAGCGTATCCTACTTTGAACTGCAAATTGTGAGGTGATAATCTAGACAACTCCAGTGAATCTAAGAGTTCCGTAGTTTAGTTGACTATGTCAACCTGCTTCATAACGGTGTCGACATGTATGAAGGAAACCTATTGTCCTGGATAAAAATTCTGAACAATCGCATTGACATCCTCGACATCTTCATTTTTCGCTGCCAATGTTGCTTGTTCTCCCAGCTAAATCCTTGGGAATCGTCGGTACTTGTATGATTAAGATATCCTCTCCTTTGTATTTTCCTTTTATGCGTGTTGCCTCAATGACGTTATTCATCAGTTTTTTCACTGACAGTCTTGTTTCAGTGCAAAGTCGAGGTTGATTTATGTTAAATAGCATGATGACAGCGTATCCTACTTTGAACTGCAAATTGTGAGGTGATAATCTAGACAACTCCAGTGAATCTAAGAATTCCGTAGTTTAGTTGACTATGTCAACCTGCTTCATAATGGTGTCAACATGTATGAAGAAAACCTACTGTCCTGGATAAAAATTCTGAACAATCGCATTGAGATCCTCGACATCTTCATTTTTCGCTGCCAATGTTGCTTGTTCTCCCAGCTAAATCCTTGGGAATCGTCGGTACTTGTATGATTAAGATATCCTCTCCTTTGTATTTTCCTTTTATGCGTGTTGCCTCAATGACGTTATTCATCAGTTTTTTCACTGACAGTCTTGTTTCAGTGCAAAGTCGAGGTTAATTTATGTTAAATAGCATGATGACAGCGTATCCTACTTTGAACTGCAAATTGTGAGGTGATAATCTAGACAACTCCAGTGAATCTAAGAATTCCGTAGTTTAGTTGACTATGTCAACCTGCTTCATAATGGTGTCGACATGTATGAAGAAGAACCTACTGTCCTGGATAAAAATTCTGAACAATCGCATTGAGTTCCTCGACATCTTCATTTTTCGCTGCCAATGTTGCTTGTTCTCCCAGCTAAATCCTTTGGGAATCGTCGGTACTTGTATGATTAAGATATCCTCTCCTTTGTATTTTCCTTTTATGCGTGTTGCCTCAATGACGTTATTCATCAGATTTTTCACTGACAGTCTTGTTCCAGTGCAAAGTCGAGGTTGATTAATGTTAAATAGCATGATGACAGCGTATCCTACTTTGAACTGCAAATTGTGAGGTGATAATCTAGACAACTCCAGTGAATCTAAGAATTCCGTAGTTTAGTTGACTATGTCAACCTGCTTCATAATGGTGTCGACATGTATGAAGAAAACGTACTGTCCTGTATAAAAATTCTGAACAATCGCATTGAGATTCTCGACATCTTCATTTTTCGCTGCCAATGTTCCTTGTCCTCCCACCTAAATCCCTTGGGATCTTCGGTACTTGTAAGATTAAGATATCCTCTCCTATGTATTTTCCTTTTATGCGTGTTGCCTCAATGACGTTATTCATCAGTTTTTTCTACTGGAACAGCCTTGTTTCCAGTGCAAAGTCGAGGTTGATTAATGTTAAAAAGCATAATGACAGCGTATCCTACTTTGAACTGAAAATTGTGTGGTGATAATCTAGACAACTCCAGTGAATCTAAGAGTTCCGTAGTTTAGTTGACTATGTCAACCTGCTTCATAATGGTGTCGACAAGTATGAAGGAAACCTACTGTCCTGGATAAAAATTCTGAACAATCGCATTGAGATCCTCGACATCTTCATTTTTCGCTGCCAATGTTGCTTGTTCTCCCAGCTAAATCCTTTGGAATCGTCGGTACTTGTATGATTAAGATATCCTCTCCTTTGTATTTTCCTTTTATGCGTGTTGCCTCAATGACGTTATTCATCAGTTTTTTCACTAACAGTCTTGTTCCAGTGCAAAGTCGAGGTTGATTAATGTTAAATAGCATGATGACTGCGTATCCTACTTTGAACTGCAAATTGTGAGGTGATAATCTAGACAACTCCAGTGAATCTAAGAATTCCGTAGTTTAGTTGACTATGTCAACCTGCTTCATAATGGTGTCGACAAGTATGAAGAAAACCTACTGTCCTGGATAAAAATTCTGAACAATCGCATTGAGATCCTCGACATCTTCATTTTTCGCTGCCAATGTTGCTTGTTCTCCCAGCTAAATCCTTTGGAATCGTCGGTACTTGTATGATTAAGATATCCTCTCCTTTGTATTTTCCTTTTATGCGTGTTGCCTCAATGACGTTATTCATCAGTTTTTTCACTAACAGTCTTGTTCCAGTGCAAAGTCGAGGTTGATTAATGTTAAATAGCATTATGACTGCTAATCCTATTTAGAGCTGAAAATTGTGTGGTGATAATCTAGACAACTACAGTGAATCTCAGAGTTCCGTAGTTTAGTTGACTATGTCAACCTGCTTCATAATGGTGTCGACAAGTATGAAGAAAACCTACTGTCCTGGATAATAATTCTGAACAATCGCTTTGAGTTGCTCGACATCTTCATTTTTGCTGCCAATGTTCCTTGTTCTCCCAGCTAAATCCTTTGGGATCGTCGGTACTTGTATGATTAAGATATCCTCTCCTATGTATTTTACTTTTATGCGTGTTGCCTCAATGACGTTATTCATCAGCTTTTTACCTGACAGTTTTGTTTCATTGCAAAGTCGAGGTTGATTAATGTTAAATAGCATGATGACAGCGTATCCTACTTTGAACTGCAAATTGTGAGGTGATAATCTAGACAACTCCAGTGAATCTAAGAGTTCCGTAGTTTAGTTGACTATGTCAACCTGCTTCATAATGGTGTCGACAAGTATGAAGGAAACCTACTGTCCTGGATAAAAATTCTGAACAATCGCTTTGAGTTGCTCGACATCTTCATTTTTCGCTGCAAATGTTGCATGTTCTTCCAGCTAAATCCTTTGGAATCGTCGGTACTTGTATGATTAAGATATCCTCCCCTATGTATTTTCCTTTTATGCGTGTTGCCTCAATGACGTTATTCATCAGCTTTTTTCCTGACAGTCTTGTTTCATTGCAAAGTCGAGGTTGATTAATGTTAAATAGCATGATGACAGCGTATCCTACTTTGAACTGCAAATTGTGAGGTGATAATCTAGACAACTCCAGTGAATCTAAGAATTCCGTAGTTTAGTTGACTATGTCAACCTGCTTCATAATGGTGTCGACAAGTATGAAGGAAACCTACTGTCCTGGATAAAAATTCTGAACAATCGCTTTGAGTTGCTCGACATCTTCATTTTTCGCTCCAAATGTTGCATGTTCTTCCAGCTAAATCCTTTGGAATCGTCGGTACTTGTATGATTAAGATATCCTCCCCTATGAATTTTCCTTTTATGCGTGTTGCCTCAATGACGTTATTCATTAGCTTTTTACCTGGTAGTTTTGTTTCATTGCAAAGTCGAGGTTGGTTAATGTTAAATACCATGATGACAGCGTGTCCTACTTTGAACTGCAAATTGTGAGGTGATAATCTAGACAACTCCAGTGAATCTAAGAATTCCGTAGTTTAGTTGACTATGTCAACCTGCTTCATAATGGTGTCGGCAAGTATGAAGAAAACCTACTGTCCTGGATAAAAATTCTGAACAATCGCTATGAGATGCTCGACATCTTCATTTTTCGCTGCCAATGTTGCTTGTTCTCCCAGCTAAATCCTTTGGGATCGTCGGTACTTGTATGATTAAGATATCCTCTCCTATGTATTTTCCTTTTATGCGTGTTGCCTCAATGACGTTATTCATCAGCTTTTTACCTGGTAGTCTTGTTTCATTGCAAAGTCGAGGTTGATTAATGTTAAATAGCATAATGACTGCTAATCCTACTTTGAACTGCAAATTGTGAGGTGATAATCTAGACAACTCCAGTGAATCTAAGAATTCCGTAGTTTAGTTGACTATGTCAACCTGCTTCATAATGGTGTCGGCAAGTATGAAGAAAACCTACTGTCCTGGATAAAAATTCTGAACAATCGCTTTGAGTTGCTCGACATCTTCATTTTTCGCTCCAAATGTTGCATGTTCTTCCAGCTAAATCCTTTGGAATCGTCGCCTCTCCTTTGTATTTTCCTCTAATGCGTGTTGCCTCAATGACGTTATTCATCAGATTTACACTAACACTCTTGATCCAGTGAAAAGTCGAGGTTGATTAATGTTAAATAGCATAATGACTGCTAATCCTACTTTGATCTGCAAATTGTGAGGTGATAATCTAGACAACTCCAGTGAATCTAAGAATTCCGTAGTTTAGTTGACTATGTCAACCTGCTTCATAATGGTGTCGGCAAGTATGAAGAAAACCTACTGTCCTGGATAAAAATTCTGAACAATCGCTTTGAGTTGCTCGACATCTTCATTTTTCGCTGCCAATGTTGCATGTTCTTCCAGCTAAATCCTTTGGAATCGTCGGTACTTGTATGATTAAGATATCCTCTCCTATGTATTTTCCTTTTATGCGTGTTGCCTCAATGACGTTATTCATCAGCTTTTTTCCTGGTAGTTTTGTTTCATTGCAAAGTCGAGGTTGATTAATGTTAAATAGCATGATGACAGCGTATCCTACTTTGAACTGCAAATTGTGAGGTGATAATCTAGACAACTCCAGTGAATCTAAGAATTCCGTAGTTTAGTTGACTATGTCAACCTGCTTCATAATGGTGTCGACAAGTATGAAGGAAACCTACTGTCCTGGATAAAAATTCTGAACAATCGCTTTGAGTTGCTCGACATCTTCATTTTTCGCTGCCAATGTTTCTTGTTCTTCCAGCTAAATCCTTTGGGATCGTCGGTACTTGTATGATTAAGATATCCTCTCCTATGTATTTTCCTTTTATGCGTGTTGCCTCAATGACGTTATTCATTAGCTTTTTACCTGGTAGTTTTGTTTCATTGCAAAGTCGAGGTTGGTTAATGTTAAATACCATGATGACAGCGTGTCCTACTTTGAACTGCAAATTGTGAGGTGATAATCTAGACAACTCCAGTGAATCTAAGAATTCCGTAGTTTAGTTGACTATGTCAACCTGCTTCATAATGGTGTCGGCAAGTATGAAGAAAACCTACTGTCCTGGATAAAAATTCTGAACAATCGCTTTGAGTTGCTCGACATCTTCATTTTTCGCTGCCAATGTTGCTTGCTCTCCCACCTAAATCCTTTGGGATCGTCGGTACTTGTATGATTAAGATATCCTCTCCTATGTATTTTCCTTTTATGCGTGTTGCCTCAATGACGTTATTCATTAGCTTTTTACCTGGTAGTTTTGTTTCATTGCAAAGTCGAGGTTGGTTAATGTTAAATACCATGATGACAGCGTGTCCTACTTTGAACTGCAAATTGTGAGGTGATAATCTAGACAACTCCAGTGAATCTAAGAATTCCGTAGTTTAGTTGACTATGTCAACCTGCTTCATAATGGTGTCGACAAGTATGAAGGAAACCTACTGTCCTGGATAAAAATTCTGAACAATCGCTTTGAGATCCTCGACTTCTTTAATTTTCGCTGCCAATGTTCCTTGTCCTCCCACCTAAATCCTTTGGGATCGTCGGGACTTTATGATTAAGATATCCTCTCCTATGTATTTTCATTTTATGCGTGTTGCCTCAATGACGTTATTCATCAGTTTTTACACTAACAGTCTTGTTCCAGTGCAAAGTCGAGGTTGATTAATGTTAAATAGCATAATGAACTGCAAATTGTGAGGTGATAATCTAGACAACTCCAGTGAATCTAAGAATTCCGTAGTTTAGTTGACTATGTCAACCTGCTTCATAATGGTGTCGACAAGTATGAAGGAAACCTACTGTCCTGGATAAAAATTCTGAACAATCGCTTTGAGATGCTCGACATCTTCATTTTTCGCTGCAAATGTTGCTTGTTCTCCCAGCTAAATCCTTTGGAATCGTCGGTACTTGTATGATTAAGATATCCTCTCCTATGTATTTTCCTTTTATGCGTGTTGCCTCAATGACGTTATTCATCAGCTTTTTACATAACAGTCTTGTTCCAGTGCAAAGTCGAGGTTGATTAATGTTAAATAGCATGATGACTGCGTAATCCTACTTTGAACTGCAAATTGTGAGGTGATAATCTAGACAACTCCAGTGAATCTAAGAATTCCGTAGTTTAGTTGACTATGTCAACCTGCTTCATAATGGTGTCGACAAGTATGAAGGAAACCTACTGTCCTGGATAAAAATTCTGAACAATCGCTTTGAGTTGCTCGACATCTTCATTTTTCGCTGCCAATGTTCCTTGTTCTCCCACCTAAATCCTTTGGGATCGTCGGTACTTGTATGATTAAGATATCCTCTCCTATGTATTTTCCTTTTATGCGTGTTGCCTCAATGACGTTATTCATTAGCTTTTTACCTGGTAGTTTTGTTTCATTGCAAAGTCGAGGTTGGTTAATGTTAAATACCATGATGACAGCGTGTCCTACTTTGAACTGCAAATTGTGAGGTGATAATCTAGACAACTCCAGTGAATCTAAGAATTCCGTAGTTTAGTTGACTATGTCAACCTGCTTCATAATGGTGTCGACAAGTATGAAGGAAACCTACTGTCCTGGATAAAAATTCTGAACAATCGCTTTGAGTTGCTCGACATCTTCATTTTTCGCTGCCAATGTTCCTTGTTCTCCCACCTAAATCCTTTGGGATCGTCGGTACTTGTATGATTAAGATATCCTCTCCTATGTATTTTCCTTTTATGCGTGTTGCCTCAATGACGTTATTCATTAGCTTTTTACCTGGTAGTTTTGTTTCATTGCAAAGTCGAGGTTGGTTAATGTTAAATACCATGATGACAGCGTGTCCTACTTTGAACTGCAAATTGTGAGGTGATAATCTAGACAACTCCAGTGAATCTAAGAATTCCGTAGTTTAGTTGACTATGTCAACCTGCTTCATAATGGTGTCGACAAGTATGAAGGAAACCTACTGTCCTGGATAAAAATTCTGAACAATCGCATTGAGATCCTCGACATCTTCATTTTTCGCTGCAAATGTTGCTTGTTCTCCCAGCTAAATCCTTTGGAATCGTCGGTACTTGTTTGATTAAGATATCCTCTCCTATGTATTTTCCTTTTATGCGTGTTGCCTCAATGACTTTATTCATCAGTTTTTACAGTAACAGCCTTGTTCCAGTGCAAAGTCGAGGTTGATTAATGTTAAATAGCATAATGACTGCTAATCCTACTTTGAACTGCAAATTGTGAGGTGATAATCTAGACAACTCCAGTGAATCTAAGAATTCCGTAGTTTAGTTGACTATGTCAACCTGCTTCATAATGGTGTCGACAAGTATGAAGGAAACCTACTGTCCTGGATAAAAATTCTGAACAATCGCTTTGAGTTGCTCGACATCTTCATTTTTCGCTGCCAATGTTCCTTGTTCTCCCACCTAAATCCTTTGGAATCGTCGGTACTTGTATGATTAAGATATCCTCTCCTATGTATTTTCCTTTTATGCGTGTTGCCTCAATGACGTTATTCATTAGCTTTTTACCTGGTAGTTTTGTTTCATTGCAAAGTCGAGGTTGGTTAATGTTAAATACCATGATGACAGCGTGTCCTACTTTGAACTGCAAATTGTGAGGTGATAATCTAGACAACTCCAGTGAATCTAAGAATTCCGTAGTTTAGTTGACTATGTCAACCTGCTTCATAATGGTGTCGACAAGTATGAAGGAAACCTACTGTCCTGGATAAAAATTCTGAACAATCGCTTTGAGTTGCTCGACATCTTCATTTTTCGCTGCCAATGTTCCTTGTTCCTCCCACCTAAATCCTTTGGGATCGTCGGTACTTGTATGATTAAGATATCCTCTCCTATGTATTTTACTTTTATGCGTGTTGCCTCAATGACGTTATTCATTAGCTTTTTACCTGGTAGTTTTGTTTCATTGCAAAGTCGAGGTTGGTTAATGTTAAATACCATGATGACAGCGTGTCCTACTTTGAACTGCAAATTGTGAGGTGATAATCTAGACAACTCCAGTGAATCTAAGAATTCCGTAGTTTAGTTGACTATGTCAACCTGCTTCATAATGGTGTCGACAAGTATGAAGGAAACCTACTGTCCTGGATAAAAATTCTGAACAATCGCTTTGAGTTGCTCGACATCTTCATTTTTCGCTGCCAAATGTTCCTTGTCCTCCCACCTAAATCCTTTGGGATCGTCGGTACTTGTATGATTAAGATATCCTCTCCTATGTATTTTCCTTTTATGCGTGTTGCCTCAATGACGTTATTCATTAGCTTTTTACCTGGTAGTTTTGTTTCATTGCAAAGTCGAGGTTGGTTAATGTTAAATACCATGATGACAGCGTGTCCTACTTTGAACTGCAAATTGTGAGGTGATAATCTAGACAACTCCAGTGAATCTAAGAATTCCGTAGTTTAGTTGACTATGTCAACCTGCTTCATAATGGTGTCGACAAGTATGAAGGAAACCTACTGTCCTGGATAAAAATTCTGAACAATCGCTTTGAGTTGCTCGACATCTTCATTTTTCGCTCCAAATGTTCCTTGTCCTCCCACCTAAATCCTTTGGGATCGTCGGTACTTGTATGATTAAGATATCCTCTCCTATGTATTTTACTTTTATGCGTGTTGCCTCAATGACGTTATTCATTAGCTTTTTACCTGGTAGTTTTGTTTCATTGCAAAGTCGAGGTTGGTTAATGTTAAATACCATGATGACAGCGTGTCCTACTTTGAACTGCAAATTGTGAGGTGATAATCTAGACAACTCCAGTGAATCTAAGAATTCCGTAGTTTAGTTGACTATGTCAACCTGCTTCATAATGGTGTCGACAAGTATGAAGGAAACCTACTGTCCTGGATAAAAATTCTGAACAATCGCTTTGAGTTGCTCGACATCTTCATTTTTCGCTCCAAATGTTCCTTGTCCTCCCACCTAAATCCTTTGGGATCGTCGGTACTTGTATGATTAAGATATCCTCTCCTATGTATTTTACTTTTATGCGTGTTGCCTCAATGACGTTATTCATTAGCTTTTTACCTGGTAGTTTTGTTTCATTGCAAAGTCGAGGTTGGTTAATGTTAAATACCATGATGACAGCGTGTCCTACTTTGAACTGCAAATTGTGAGGTGATAATCTAGACAACTCCAGTGAATCTAAGAATTCCGTAGTTTAGTTGACTATGTCAACCTGCTTCATAATGGTGTCGACAAGTATGAAGGAAACCTACTGTCCTGGATAAAAATTCTGAACAATCGCTTTGAGTTGCTCGACATCTTCATTTTTCGCTGCAAATGTTGCTTGTTCTCCCAGCTAAATCCTTTGGAATCGTCGGTACTTGTTTGATTAAGATATCCTCTCCTATGTATTTTCCTTTTATGCGTGTTGCCTCAATGACTTTATTCATCAGTTTTTACATGGTAACAGCCTTGTTCCAGTGCAAAGTCGAGGTTGATTAATGTTAAATAGCATAATGACTGCTAATCCTACTTTGAACTGCAAATTGTGAGGTGATAATCTAGACAACTCCAGTGAATCTAAGAATTCCGTAGTTTAGTTGACTATGTCAACCTGCTTCATAATGGTGTCGACAAGTATGAAGGAAAACCTACTGTCCTGGATAAAAATTCTGAACAATCGCTTTGAGTTGCTCGACATCTTCATTTTTCGCTGCAAATGTTGCTTGTTCTCCCAGCTAAATCCTTTGGGATCGTCGGTACTTGTATGATTAAGATATCCTCTCCTATGTATTTTCCTTTTATGCGTGTTGCCTCAATGACGTTATTCATTAGCTTTTTACCTGGTAGTTTTGTTTCATTGCAAAGTCGAGGTTGGTTAATGTTAAATACCATGATGACAGCGTGTCCTACTTTGAACTGCAAATTGTGAGGTGATAATCTAGACAACTCCAGTGAATCTAAGAATTCCGTAGTTTAGTTGACTATGTCAACCTGCTTCATAATGGTGTCGACAAGTATGAAGGAAACCTACTGTCCTGGATAAAAATTCTGAACAATCGCTTTGAGTTGCTCGACATCTTCATTTTTCGCTGCCAATGTTCCTTGTCCTCCCACCTAAATCCTTTGGGATCGTCGGTACTTGTATGATTAAGATATCCTCTCCTATGTATTTTACTTTTATGCGTGTTGCCTCAATGACGTTATTCATTAGCTTTTTACCTGGTAGTTTTGTTTCATTGCAAAGTCGAGGTTGGTTAATGTTAAATACCATGATGACAGCGTGTCCTACTTTGAACTGCAAATTGTGAGGTGATAATCTAGACAACTCCAGTGAATCTAAGAATTCCGTAGTTTAGTTGACTATGTCAACCTGCTTCATAATGGTGTCGACAAGTATGAAGGAAACCTACTGTCCTGGATAAAAATTCTGAACAATAGCATTGAGATCCTCGACATCTTCATTTTTCGCTGCAAATGTTGCTTGTTCTCCCAGCTAAATCCTTTGGAATCGTCGGTACTTGTTTGATTAAGATATCCTCTCCTATGTATTTTCCTTTTATGGGTGTTGCCTCAACTTTATTCATCAGTTTTTACAGTAACAGCCTTGTTCCAGTGCAAAGTCGAGGTTGATTAATGTTAAATAGCATAATGACTGCTAATCCTACTTTGAACTGCAAATTGTGAGGTGATAATCTAGACAACTCCAGTGAATCTAAGAATTCCGTAGTTTAGTCGACTATGTCAACCTGCTTCATAATGGTGTCGACAACTATGAAGAAAACCTACTGTCATGGATAATAATTCTTAACAATCGCTTTGAGTTGCTCGACATCTTCATTTTTCGCTGCAAATGTTGCTTGTTCTCCCAGCTAAATCCTTTGGAATCGTCGGTACTTGTTTGATTAAGATATCCTCTCCTATGTATTTTCCTTTTATGAGTGTTGCCTCAATGACTTTATTCATCAGTTTTTACAGTAATAGCCTTGTTCCAGTGCAAAGTCGAGGTTGATTAATGTTAAATAGCATAATGACTGCTAATCCTACTTTGAACTGCAAATTGTGAGGTGATAATCTAGACAACTCCAGTGAATCTAAGAATTCCGTAGTTTAGTCGACTATGTCAACCTGCTTCATAATGGTGTCGACAACTATGAAGGAAACCTACTGTCATGGATAATAATTCTTAACAATCGCTTTGAGTTGCTCGACATCTTCATTTTTTGCTGCCAATGTTCCTTGTCCTCCCACCTAAATCCTTTGGGATCGTCGGTACTTGTATGATTAAGATATCCTCTCCTATGTATTTTACTTTTATGCGTGTTGCCTCAATGACGTTATTCATTAGCTTTTTACCTGGTAGTTTTGTTTCATTGCAAAGTCGAGGTTGGTTAAATACCATGATGACAGCGTGTCCTACTTTGAACTGCAAATTGTGAGGTGATAATCTAGACAACTCAAGTGAATCTAAGAATTCCGTAGTTTAGTTGACTATGTCAACCTGCTTCATAATGGTGTCGACAAGTATGAAGAAAACCTACTGTCCTGGATAAAAATTCTGAACAATCGCTTTGAGTTGCTCGACATCTTCATTTTTCGCTCCAAATGTTCCTTGTTCTCCCACCTAAATCCTTTGGAATCGTCGGTACTTGTATGATTAAGATATCCTCTCCTATGTATTTTCCTTTTATGCGTGTTGCCTCAATGACGTTATTCATTAGCTTTTTACCTGGTAGTTTTGTTTCATTGCAAAGTCGAGGTTGGTTAAATACCATGATGACAGCGTGTCCTACTTTGAACTGCAAATTGTGAGGTGATAATCTAGACAACTCAAGTGAATCTAAGAATTCCGTAGTTTAGTTGACTATGTCAACCTGCTTCATAATGGTGTCGACAAGTATGAAGGAAACCTACTGTCCTGGATAAAAATTCTGAACAATCGCTTTGAGTTGCTCGACATCTTCATTTTTTGCTGCCAATGTTCCTTGTCCTCCCACCTAAATCCTTTGGGATCGTCGGTACTTGTATGATTAAGATATCCTCTCCTATGTATTTTCCTTTTATGCGTGTTGCCTCAATGACGTTATTCATTAGCTTTTTACCTGGTAGTTTTGTTTCATTGCAAAGTCGAGGTTGGTTAATGTTAAATACCATGATGACAGCGTGTCCTACTTTGAACTGCAAATTGTGAGGTGATAATCTAGACAACTCCAGTGAATCTAAGAATTCCGTAGTTTAGTTGACTATGTCAACCTGCTTCATAATGGTGTCGACAAGTATGAAGGAAACCTACTGTCCTGGATAAAAATTCTGAACAATCGCTTTGAGTTGCTCGACATCTTCATTTTTCGCTCCAAATGTTCCTTGTCCTCCCACCTAAATCCTTTGGGATCGTCGGTACTTGTATGATTAAGATATCCTCTCCTATGTATTTTACTTTTATGCGTGTTGCCTCAATGACGTTATTCATTAGCTTTTTACCTGGTAGTTTTGTTTCATTGCAAAGTCGAGGTTGGTTAATGTTAAATACCATGATGACAGCGTGTCCTACTTTGAACTGCAAATTGTGAGGTGATAATCTAGACAACTCCAGTGAATCTAAGAATTCCGTAGTTTAGTTGACTATGTCAACCTGCTTCATAATGGTGTCGACAAGTATGAAGGAAACCTACTGTCCTGGATAAAAATTCTGAACAATCGCTTTGAGTTGCTCGACATCTTCATTTTTCGCTGCAAATGTTCCTTGTTCTCCCACCTAAATCCTTTGGGATCGTCGGTACTTGTATGATTAAGATATCCTCTCCTATGTATTTTCCTTTTATGCGTGTTGCCTCAATGACGTTATTCATTAGCTTTTTACCTGGTAGTTTTGTTTCATTGCAAAGTCGAGGTTGGTTAATGTTAAATACCATGATGACAGCGTGTCCTACTTTGAACTGCAAATTGTGAGGTGATAATCTAGACAACTCCAGTGAATCTAAGAATTCCGTAGTTTAGTTGACTATGTCAACCTGCTTCATAATGGTGTCGACAAGTATGAAGGAAACCTACTGTCCTGTATAAAAATTCTGAACAATCGCTTTGAGTTGCTCGACATCTTCATTTTTCGCTGCAAATGTTGCTTGTTCTCCCAGCTAAATCCTTTGGGAATCGTCGGTACTTGTATGATTAAGATATCCTCTCCTATGTATTTTCCTTTTATGCGTGTTGCCTCAATGACGTTATTCATCAGCTTTTTACCTGGTAGTTTTGTTTCATTGCAAAGTCGAGGTTGGTTAATGTTAAATACCATGATGACAGCGTGTCCTACTTTGAACTGCAAATTGTGAGGTGATAATCTAGACAACTCCAGTGAATCTAAGAATTCCGTAGTTTAGTTGACTATGTCAACCTGCTTCATAATGGTGTCGACAAGTATGAAGGAAACCTACTGTCCTGTATAAAAATTCTGAACAATCGCTTTGAGTTGCTCGACATCTTCATTTTTTGCTGCCAATGTTCCTTGTCCTCCCACCTAAATCCTTTGGGATCGTCGGTACTTGTATGATTAAGATATCCTCTCCTATGTATTTTACTTTTATGCGTGTTGCCTCAATGACGTTATTCATTAGCTTTTTACCTGGTAGTTTTGTTTCATTGCAAAGTCGAGGTTGGTTAATGTTAAATACCATGATGACAGCGTGTCCTACTTTGAACTGCAAATTGTGAGGTGATAATCTAGACAACTCCAGTGAATCTAAGAATTCCGTAGTTTAGTTGACTATGTCAACCTGCTTCATAATGGTGTCGACAAGTATGAAGGAAACCTACTGTCCTGGATAAAAATTCTGAACAATCGCTTTGAGTTGCTCGACATCTTCATTTTTTGCTGCCAATGTTCCTTGTCCTCCCACCTAAATCCTTTGGGATCGTCGGTACTTGTATGATTAAGATATCCTCTCCTATGTATTTTACTTTTATGCGTGTTGCCTCAATGACGTTATTCATTAGCTTTTTACCTGGTAGTTTTGTTTCATTGCAAAGTCGAGGTTGGTTAATGTTAAATACCATGATGACAGCGTGTCCTACTTTGAACTGCAAATTGTGAGGTGATAATCTAGACAACTCCAGTGAATCTAAGAATTCCGTAGTTTAGTTGACTATGTCAACCTGCTTCATAATGGTGTCGACAAGTATGAAGGAAACCTACTGTCCTGTATAAAAATTCTGAACAATCGCTTTGAGTTGCTCGACATCTTCATTTTTTGCTGCCAATGTTCCTTGTCCTCCCACCTAAATCCTTTGGGATCGTCGGTACTTGTATGATTAAGATATCCTCTCCTATGTATTTTCCTTTTATGCGTGTTGCCTCAATGACGTTATTCATTAGCTTTTTACCTGGTAGTTTTGTTTCATTGCAAAGTCGAGGTTGGTTAATGTTAAATACCATGATGACAGCGTGTCCTACTTTGAACTGCAAATTGTGAGGTGATAATCTAGACAACTCCAGTGAATCTAAGAATTCCGTAGTTTAGTTGACTATGTCAACCTGCTTCATAATGGTGTCGACAAGTATGAAGGAAACCTACTGTCCTGGATAAAAATTCTGAACAATCGCTTTGAGTTGCTCGACATCTTCATTTTTCGCTGCCAAATGTTCCTTGTCCTCCCACCTAAATCCTTTGGGAATCGTCGGTACTTGTATGATTAAGATATCCTCTCCTATGTATTTTCCTTTTATGCGTGTTGCCTCAATGACGTTATTCATTAGCTTTTTACCTGGTAGTTTTGTTTCATTGCAAAGTCGAGGTTGGTTAATGTTAAATACCATGATGACAGCGTGTCCTACTTTGAACTGCAAATTGTGAGGTGATAATCTAGACAACTCCAGTGAATCTAAGAATTCCGTAGTTTAGTTGACTATGTCAACCTGCTTCATAATGGTGTCGACAAGTATGAAGAAAACCTACTGTCCTGGATAAAAATTCTGAACAATCGCTTTGAGTTGCTCGACATCTTCATTTTTCGCTCCAAATGTTCCTTGTCCTCCCACCTAAATCCTTTGGGATCGTCGGTACTTGTATGATTAAGATATCCTCTCCTATGTATTTTACTTTTATGCGTGTTGCCTCAATGACGTTATTCATTAGCTTTTTACCTGGTAGTTTTGTTTCATTGCAAAGTCGAGGTTGGTTAATGTTAAATACCATGATGACAGCGTGTCCTACTTTGAACTGCAAATTGTGAGGTGATAATCTAGACAACTCAAGTGAATCTAAGAATTCCGTAGTTTAGTTGACTATGTCAACCTGCTTCATAATGGTGTCGACAAGTATGAAGAAAACCTACTGTTCTGTATAAAAATTCTGAACAATCGCTTTGAGTTGCTCGACATCTTCATTTTTCGCTCCAAATGTTGCTTGTTCCCCAAGTAAATCCTTTGGAATCGTCGGTACTTGTTTGATTAAGATATCCTCTCCTATATATTTTCCTTTTATGAGTGTTGCCTCAATGACTTTATTCATCAGTTTTTACAGTAACAGCCTTGTTCCAGTGCAAAGTCGAGGTGGATTAATGTTAAATAGCATAATGACTGCTAATCCTACTTTGAACTGCAAATTGTGAGGTGATAATCTAGACAACTCCAGTGAATCTAAGAATTCCGTAGTTTAGTTGACTATGTCAACCTGCTTCATAATGGTGTCGACAAGTATGAAGGAAACCTACTGTCCTGGATAAAAATTCTGAACAATCGCTTTGAGTTGCTCGACATCTTCATTTTTCGCTCCAAATGTTCCTTGTTCTCCCACCTAAATCCTTTGGGAATCGTCGGTACTTGTATGATTAAGATATCCTCTCCTATGTATTTTCCTTTTATGCGTGTTGCCTCAATGACGTTATTCATTAGCTTTTTGCCTGGTAGTTTTGTTTCATTGCAAAGTCGAGGTTGGTTAATGTTAAATACCATGATGACAGCGTGTCCTACTTTGAACTGCAAATTGTGAGGTGATAATCTAGACAACTCAAGTGAATCTAAGAATTCCGTAGTTTAGTTGACTATGTCAACCTGCTTCATAATGGTGTCGACAAGTATGAAGGAAACCTACTGTCCTGGATAAAAATTCTGAACAATCGCTTTGAGTTGCTCGACATCTTCATTTTTCGCTGCCAAATGTTCCTTGTCCTCCCACCTAAATCCTTTGGGATCGTCGGTACTTGTATGATTAAGATATCCTCTCCTATGTATTTTCCTTTTATGCGTGTTGCCTCAATGACGTTATTCATTAGCTTTTTGCCTGGTAGTTTTGTTTCATTGCAAAGTCGAGGTTGGTTAATGTTAAATACCATGATGACAGCGTGTCCTACTTTGAACTGCAAATTGTGAGGTGATAATCTAGACAACTCAAGTGAATCTAAGAATTCCGTAGTTTAGTTGACTATGTCAACCTGCTTCATAATGGTGTCGACAAGTATGAAGGAAACCTACTGTCCTGGATAAAAATTCTGAACAATAGCATTGAGATCCTCGACATCTTCATTTTTCGCTGCAAATGTTGCTTGTTCTCCCAGCTAAATCCTTTGGAATCGTCGGTACTTGTTTGATTAAGATATCCTCTCCTATGTATTTTCCTTTTATGCGTGTTGCCTCAATGACGTTATTCATTAGCTTTTTACCTGGTAGTTTTGTTTCATTGCAAAGTCGAGGTTGGTTAATGTTAAATAGCATGATGACAGCGTATCCTACTTTGAACTGCAAATTGTGAGGTGATAATCTAGACAACTCCAGTGAATCTAAGAATTCCGTAGTTTAGTTGACTATGTCAACCTGCTTCATAATGGTGTCGACAAGTATGAAGGAAACCTACTGTCCTGGATAAAAATTCTGAACAATCGCTTTGAGTTGCTCGACATCTTCATTTTTTGCTGCCAATGTTCCTTGTCCTCCCACCTAAATCCTTTGGGATCGTCGGTACTTGTATGATTAAGATATCCTTCCCTATGTATTTTCCTTTTATGCGTGTTACCTCAATGACGTTATTCATTAGCTTTTTACCTGGTAGTTTTGTTTCAATGCAAAGTCGAGGTTGGTTAATGTTAAATACCATGATGACAGCGTGTCCTACTTTGAACTGCAAATTGTGAGGTGATAATCTAGACAACTCCAGTGAATCTAAGAATTCCGTAGTTTAGTTGACTATGTCAACCTGCTTCATAATGGTGTCGACAAGTATGAAGGAAACCTACTGTCCTGGATAAAAATTCTGAACAATCGCTTTGAGTTGCTCGACATCTTCATTTTTCGCTGCCAAATGTTGCTTGTCCTCCCACCTAAATCCTTTGGGATCGTCGGTACTTGTATGATTAAGATATCCTCTCCTATGTATTTTCCTTTTATGCGTGTTGCCTCAATGACGTTATTCATTAGCTTTTTACCTGGTAGTTTTGTTTCATTGCAAAGTCGAGGTTGGTTAATGTTAAATAGCATGATGACAGCGTGTCCTACTTTGAACTGCAAATTGTGAGGTGATAATCTAGACAACTCCAGTGAATCTAAGAATTCCGTAGTTTAGTTGACTATGTCAACCTGCTTCATAATGGTGTCGACAAGTATGAAGGAAACCTACTGTCCTGGATAAAAATTCTGAACAATCGCTTTGAGTTGCTCGACATCTTCATTTTTCGCTGCAAATGTTCCTTGTCCTCCCACCTAAATCCTTTGGGATCGTCGGTACTTGTATGATTAAGATATCCTCTCCTATGTATTTTCCTTTTATGCGTGTTGCCTCAATGACGTTATTCATTAGCTTTTTACCTGGTAGTTTTGTTTCATTGCAAAGTCGAGGTTGGTTAATGTTAAATACCATGATGACAGCGTGTCCTACTTTGAACTGCAAATTGTGAGGTGATAATCTAGACAACTCCAGTGAATCTAAGAGTTCCGTAGTTTAGTTGACTATGTCAACCTGCTTCATAATGGTGTCGACAAGTATGAAGGAAACCTACTGTCCTGGATAAAAATTCTGAACAATCGCTTTGAGTTGCTCGACATCTTCATTTTTCGCTCCAAATGTTCCTTGTCCTCCCACCTAAATCCTTTGGGATCGTCGGTACTTGTATGATTAAGATATCCTCTCCTATGTATTTTCCTTTTATGCGTGTTGCCTCAATGACGTTATTCATTAGCTTTTTACCTGGTAGTTTTGTTTCATTGCAAAGTCGAGGTTGGTTAATGTTAAATACCATGATGACAGCGTGTCCTACTTTGAACTGCAAATTGTGAGGTGATAATCTAGACAACTCCAGTGAATCTAAGAGTTCCGTAGTTTAGTTGACTATGTCAACCTGCTTCATAATGGTGTCGACAAGTATGAAGGAAACCTACTGTCCTGGATAAAAATTCTGAACAATAGCATTGAGATCCTCGACATCTTCATTTTTCGCTGCAAATGTTGCTTGTTCTCCCAGCTAAATCCTTTGGAATCGTCGGTACTTGTTTGATTAAGATATCCTCTCCTATGTATTTTCCTTTTATGAGTGTTGCCTCAATGACTTTATTAATCAGCTTTTTTCATGTCAGTTTTGTTCCATTGCAAAGTCGAGGTTGGTTTATGTTAACTAGCATGATAACAGCGTATCCTACTTTGAACTGCAAATTGTGAGGTGATAATCTAGGCAACTCCAGTGAATCTAAGAGTTCCGTAGTTTAGTTGACTATGTCAACCTGCTTCATAATGGTGTCGACAAGTATGAAGGAAACCTACTGTCCTGGATAAAAATTCTGAACAATCGCTTTGAGTTGCTCGACATCTTCATTTTTCGCTCCAAATGTTCCTTGTCCTCCCACCTAAATCCTTTGGGATCGTCGGTACTTGTATGATTAAGATATCCTCTCCTATGTATTTTACTTTTATGCGTGTTGCCTCAATGACGTTATTCATTAGCTTTTTACCTGGTAGTTTTGTTTCATTGCAAAGTCGAGGTTGGTTAATGTTAAATACCATGATGACAGCGTGTCCTACTTTGAACTGCAAATTGTGAGGTGATAATCTAGACAACTCCAGTGAATCTAAGAATTCCGTAGTTTAGTTGACTATGTCAACCTGCTTCATAATGGTGTCGACAAGTATGAAGGAAACCTACTGTCCTGGATAAAAATTCTGAACAATCGCTTTGAGTTGCTCGACATCTTCATTTTTCGCTCCAAATGTTCCTTGTCCTCCCACCTAAATCCTTTGGGATCGTCGGTACTTGTATGATTAAGATATCCTCTCCTATGTATTTTCCTTAAATGCGTGCTGCCTCAATGACGTTATTCATCAGTTTTTATACTAACAGTCTTGTTCCAGTGCAAAGTCGAGGTTGATTAATGTTAAATAGCATAATGACAGCGTGTCCTACTTTGAACTGCAAATTGTGAGGTGATAATCTAGACAACTCCAGTGAATCTAAGAATTCCGTAGTTTAGTTGACTATGTCAACCTGCTTCATAATGGTGTCGACAAGTATGAAGGAAACCTACTGTCCTGGATAAAAATTCTGAACAATCGCTTTGAGTTGCTCGACATCTTCATTTTTCGCTCCAAATGTTCCTTGTCCTCCCACCTAAATCCTTTGGGATCGTCGGTACTTGTATGATTAAGATATCCTTCCCTATGTATTTTCCTTTTATGCGTGTTGCCTCAATGACGTTATTCATTAGCTTTTTACCTGGTAGTTTTGTTTCAATGCAAAGTCGAGGTTGGTTAATGTTAAATACCATGATGACAGGGTGTCCTACTTTGAACTGCAAATTGTGAGGTGATAGTCTAGACAACTCCAGTGAATCTAAGAGTTCCGTAGTTTAGTTGACTATGTCAACCTGCTTCATAATGGTGTCGACAAGTATGAAGGAAACCTACTGTCCTGGATAAAAATTCTGAACAATAGCATTGAGATCCTCGACATCTTCATTTTTCGCTGCAAATGTTGCTTGTTCTCCCAGCTAAATCCTTGGAATCGTCGTTACTTGTTTGATTAAGATATCCTCTCCTATATATTTTCCTTTTATGAGTGTTGCCTCAATGACTTTATTAATCAGCTTTTTTCCTGTCAGTTTTGTTCCATTGCAAAGTCGAGGTTGGTTAATGTTAAATACCATGATGACAGCGTGTCCTACTTTGAACTGCAAATTGTGAGGTGATAGTCTAGACAACTCCAGTGAATCTAAGAGTTCCGTAGTTTAGTTGACTATGTCAACCTGCTTCATAATGGTGTCGACAAGTATGAAGGAAACCTACTGTCCTGGATAAAAATTCTGAACAATCGCTTTGAGTTGCTCGACATCTTCATTTTTCGCTGCCAAATGTTCCTTGTCCTCCCACCTAAATCCTTTGGGATCGTCGGTACTTGTATGATTAAGATATCCTCTCCTATGTATTTTACTTTTATGCGTGTTGCCTCAATGACGTTATTCATTAGCTTTTTACCTGGTAGTTTTGTTTCATTGCAAAGTCGAGGTTGGTTAATGTTAAATACCATGATGACAGCGTGTCCTACTTTGAACTGCAAATTGTGAGGTGATAATCTAGACAACTCCAGTGAATCTAAGAATTCCGTAGTTTAGTTGACTATGTCAACCTGCTTCATAATGGTGTCGACAAGTATGAAGGAAACCTACTGTCCTGGATAAAAATTCTGAACAATCGCTTTGAGTTGCTCGACATCTTCATTTTTCGCTCCAAATGTTCCTTGTCCTCCCACCTAAATCCTTTGGGATCGTCGGTACTTGTATGATTAAGATATCCTCTCCTATGTATTTTCCTTAAATGCGTGCTGCCTCAATGACGTTATTCATCAGTTTTTATACTAACAGTCTTGTTCCAGTGCAAAGTCGAGGTTGATTAATGTTAAATAGCATAATGACTGCTAATCCTACTTTGATCTGAAAATTGTGAGGTGATAATCTAGACAACTCCAGTGAATCTAAGAATTCCGTAGTTTAGTTGACTATGTCAACCTGCTTCATAATGGTGTCGACAAGTATGAAGGAAACCTACTGTCCTGGATAAAAATTCTGAACAATCGCTTTGAGTTGCTCGACATCTTCATTTTTCGCTCCAAATGTTCCTTGTCCTCCCACCTAAATCCTTTGGGATCGTCGGTACTTGTATGATTAAGATATCCTTCCCTATGTATTTTCCTTTTATGCGTGTTACCTCAATGACGTTATTCATTAGCTTTTTACCTGGTAGTTTTGTTTCAATGCAAAGTCGAGGTTGGTTAATGTTAAATACCATGATGACAGCGTGTCCTACTTTGAACTGCAAATTGTGAGGTGATAATCTAGACAACTCCAGTGAATCTAAGAATTCCGTAGTTTAGTTGACTATGTCAACCTGCTTCATAATGGTGTCGACAAGTATGAAGGAAACCTACTGTCCTGGATAAAAATTCTGAACAATCGCTTTGAGTTGCTCGACATCTTCATTTTTCGCTCCAAATGTTCCTTGTTCTCCCACCTAAATCCTTTGGAATCGTCGGTACTTGTATGATTAAGATATCCTTCCCTATGTATTTTCCTTTTATGCGTGTTGCCTCAATGACGTTATTCATAAGCTTTTTTCCTGTCAGTTTTGTTCCATTGCAAAGTCGAGGTTGGTTTATGTTAACTAGCATGATAACAGCGTATCCTACTTTGAACTGCAAATTGTGAGGTGATAATCTAGGCAACTCCAGTGAATCTAAGAATTCCGTAGTTTAGTTGACTATGTCAACCTGCTTCATAATGGTGTCGACAAGTATGAAGGAAACCTACTGTCCTGGATAAAAATTCTGAACAATCGCTTTGAGTTGCTCGACATCTTCATTTTTCGCTCCAAATGTTCCTTGTTCTCCCACCTAAAACCTTTGGAATCGTCGGTACTTGTATGATTAAGATATCCTTCCCTATGTATTTTCCTTTTATGCGTGTTACCTCAATGACGTTATTCATTAGCTTTTTACCTGGTAGTTTTGTTTCAATGCAAAGTCGAGGTTGGTTAATGTTAAATACCATGATGACAGCGTGTCCTACTTTGATCTGAAAATTGTGAGGTGATAATCTAGACAACTCCAGTGAATCTAAGAATTCCGTAGTTTAGTTGACCATGTCAAACTGCTTCACAATGGTGTCGACAAGTATGAAGGAAACCTACTGTCCTGGATAAAAATTCTGAACAATCGCTTTGAGTTGCTCGACATCTTCATTTTTCGCTCCAAATGTTCCTTGTTCTCCCACCTAAATCCTTTGGGATCGTCGGTACTTGTATGATTTAGATATCCTCTCCTATGTATTTTCCTTTAATGCCTGCTGCCTCAATGACGTTATTAATCAGCTTTTTCCTTGTCAGTTTTGTTCCATTGCAAAGTCGAGGTTGGTTAATGTTTAATACCATGATGACAGCGTGTCCTACGTTGAACTGCAAATTGTGAGGTGATAATCTAGACAACTCCAGTGGATCTAAGAATTCCGTAGTTTAGTTGACTATGTCAACCTGCTTCATAATGGTGTCGACAAGTATGAAGGAAACCTACTGTCCTGGATAAAAATTCTGAACAATCGCTTTGAGATCCTCGACTTCTTTAATTTTCGCTGCCAATGTTGCTTGCTCTCCCACCTAAATCCTTTGGAATCGTCGGGACTTGTATGATTAAGATATCCTCTCCTATGTATTTTCCTTTAATGCCTGCTGCCTCAATGACGTTATTCATCAGTTTTTACACTAACAGTCTTGTTCCAATGCAAAGTCGAGGTTGATTAAGGTTAAATAGCATAATGACTGCTAATCCTACTTTGAACTGCAAATTGTGAGGTGATAATCTAGACAACTCCAGTGAATCTAAGAATTCCGTAGTTTAGTTGACTATGTCAACCTGCTTCATAATGGTGTCGACAAGTATGAAGGAAACCTACTGTCCTGGATAAAAATTCTGAACAATCGCTATGAGTTGCTCGACATCTTCATTTTTCGCTCCAAATGTTCCTTGTTCTCCTACCTAAATTCTTTGAAATCGTCGGTACTTGTATGATTAAGATATCCTCCCCTATGTATTTTCCTTTTATGCGTGTTGCCTCAATGACGTTATTCATTAGCTTTTTACCTGGTAGTTTTGTTTCATTGCAAAGTCGAGGTTGGTTAATGTTAAATACCATGATGACAGCGTGTCCTACTTTGAACTGCAAATTGTGAGGTGATAATCTAGACAACTCCAGTGAATCTAAGAGTTCCGTAGTTTAGTTGACTATGTCAACATGCTTCATAATGGTGTCGACAAGTATGAAGGAAACCTACTGTCCTGGATAAAAATTCTGAACAATCGCTTTGAGATCCTCGACTTCTTTAATTTTCGCTGCCAATGTTGCTTGCTCTCCCACCTAAATCCTTTGGAATCGTCGGGACTTGTATGATTAAGATATCCTCTCCTATGTATTTTCCTTTAATGCCTGCTGCCTCAATGACGTTATTCATCAGTTTTTACACTAACAGTCTTGTTCCAATGCAAAGTCGAGGTTGATTAAGGTTAAATAGCATAATGACTGCTAATCCTACTTTGAACTGCAAATTGTGAGGTGATAATCTAGACAACTCCAGTGAATCTAAGAATTCCGTAGTTTAGTTGACTATGTCAACATGCTTCATAATGGTGTCGACAAGTATGAAGGAAACCTACTGTCCTGGATAAAAATTCTGAACAATCGCTTTGAGTTGCTCGACATCTTCATTTTTCGCTGCAAATGTTCCTTGTTCTTCCACCTAAATCCCTTGGAATCGTCGCTACTTGTAAGATTAAGATATCCTCTCCTATGTATTTTCCTCTAACGCGTGTTGCCTCAATGACGTTATTCATCAGCTTTCTCCCTGTCAGTTTTGTTCCATTGCAAAGTCGAGGTTGGTTAATGTTTAATACCATGATGACAGCGTGTCCTACTTTGAACTGCAAATTGTGAGGTGATAATCTAGACAACTCCAGTGGATCTAAGAACTCCGTAGTTTAGTTGAGTATGTCAACATGCATCATAATGGTGTCGAAAAGTATGAAGGAAACCTACTGTCCTGGATAAAAATTCTGAACAATCGCTTTGAGATCCTCGACTTCTTTAATTTTCGCTGCCAATGTTGCTTGCTCTCCCACCTAAATCCTTTGGAATCGTCGGGACTTGTATGATTAAGATATCCTCTCCTATGTATTTTCATTTTATGCGTGTTGCCTCAATGACGTTATTCATTAGCTTTTTGTTTGGTAGTTTTTTTTTTATTCCAAAGTCGAGGTTGATTAATGTTAAATACCATAATAAACTGCAAATTGTGAGGTGATAATCTAGACAACTCCAGTGAATCTAAGAATTCCGTAGTTTAGTCGACTATGTATGTCAACCTGCTTCATAATGGTGTCGACAAGTATGAAGGAAACCTATACTGTGTGTCGTTTTTATCAATCAGCTTATTAATGGTGAAATCGACAGCCGGCTTCTAATAAAATATAAAGCTCCTTTTATTTAAAGGTCTCTGAACTTTCTTTCCGTTATTTCTTAGCTTTTGCAGGTCAACATATGCCCGGCATGGCCCTTTCAGGGTATTATGTTCTGACTACAATAACCTCGATCGCATTATTTCTTAGCACTTTTGCATGAAAACTTCTATTCTACTTAAGAGAGCAACAATGTAACTCTTCCTCGTGACTTTTTAAAATACTTATTCCTCGTCTCGGATGTATCTCTGCGATTCGAGCTTTGCGATAAATTGCAGCGCCCCTCTGTCGGTTGGGCGAGAGGTGGGCTGTTACATATGCAGCGGATGCCAAAAAAAAAAAAAATACAAAAAAACACCAAGATCAGACCACACGAAAATTCGGACCGAATGCGTCAGTGATCGAGTGCAATTGTCCGAGTGCATTAGGTCAAGACCCCCTGTACCGACTGGTATCGCAGTTTTACAAGCTGCGATAATAAAGCCACCAAAGGTTGTTCCACCTACGAAACAAATATTTGTTCACGGCTCACCCCTGATACCTCCGAGACTGACATGTCGACTTATATCAAAACCAAAACAAATTAAAATTTAATTTAAATAAATAATTAAATAAAATAAATAAATAATAATAATAATTTTATTTAAATAAATAATTTAAATAATTTTATTAAATTTACTTTAAATTTAAATTTGTCCCCTCTATCTTTCAAAACATCGGCCGAGTAAGGTAAAAAGTAAGGTACCAGGCCAACGGAAGTCAAGCTCAACAGTCAAAGCTAGACCAGCTGACCATCCCGATTTTTCCTTAAAAAATTAATAAACACCTTTACTCTTAGCTATCAGAGCCCACTTTGTAAGCTCCCAAGGATATACTCTGATAGCTTTTCCTTTGCATCTCAGATTATTGTCTTTAGTGAAAATTTGATAAAGACGGAGATCCGAAGGACTTCGTTCTAGTGTTCCATACCACTAGTGTTCCATACGTCAGCGGCGACATTTAGCTGTACTGCCTCGTCTTCTTCTTCACCATTACCAACGGCGATCTGTAAATGTGATGGCTAAATGCATCCCAGCTCCAGATTCTTTGAATAGTATCGCTGTTTAATTGGTAAGTAATCCATCATGATTACCCGGTGCTGTGCTATGTTGGAGCATCCTTTTTGACTTGCAAACATTGCCTTTTCTTGATAAACCCGTCTATCTGGTCCTGTCTCCATTCGTCTGGGGTCCTTGTCTCTGCTACCGACATCCTTTCATGCTCCCAGCCGCTTGTCTTCTCCCTCGCAGGAATTTCTATGGAGAGTATGGACCCTGCGCACGTCAATGTCGTACCGAACTTGCTCAAGAACTCCCATCCAAGGACTAAACCAACCGTCATCCCCGCCAACACAAATATGCTCAAAATTTCCTGGTGGCTTCCGAACCGCTATCCCTGCTCGCCTCCCTGTGGCTGGGGTTGCTGAGCGTTTCCCGCCCTTTGGCAACACTCCGTGGTCCTTCTTCCGCACATCCAGCCAAACATTAGTCTCTGGTTCCTGCGATCTGTCACCAATTACTCCGCACCTGCGGCAAGCCTGTGACGGATTCTGCTTAACTTCTTGTCGGCGTCTATTGACATTGCGGTGCCTTCCGTAACTTTCCCGTCTGACCAGCAATCCTGGGTTTTGCTGTGGTTGTGGTGGCGGCGCGAACTGCCGGGGGCTTCCTCTCTCCCATCTCCACTGCCATTCTCGGTTATGCTGTTCCTGCTGTGGTGATGGGTTGTGGTGCTGGGTCCTCCCTCCCATCTCTAAATCCACCCTGGCAGCGCCGAGCTCCTTTGTGGTGCTGGGTTTTGGGGGTCTCCTCCCTCCCATCTCTGGATCCACCCTGGCAGCGCCGAGCTCCTATGTGCTTCTTCCGCAGCTTCCTTCATTACAATTTCCTCGTTCGTACTCCTCAGCCAGTCTCGCCACTCAAAGAGTTGCCTCTGTTCTGCCTTATGTGCATCAACGAGTTTGTGGGATCGTTCCATCAAATACATAAGTTTGACGTGATTGCCCGAGCTCAGAAATAGCACCGGGATGCCGGACGAAATACCTTACACTGGGTGCCTTCTTCGCCTTGGTCTGACTTGCGCCGGCCCGCTAGCGCTTGGCCGGACTCTCGCTCAACGTCGATTACTCTGTACACTGCCAACCGTGGTGCAGACTCTTCCAGATGCCGTGACTGATCGGGAGTAGGCAGCCTAGCTTACGTCTGTTCGGTGCGATGCGAGAGCAGTTATGGCGTATGTCGGACTTGCCCTTGATCGCGTCCTGCATGGCTTTCAAGCGCCATACTGAAGTTTGTATTGGGCACAGTATATGCATTGAAAACTGAGCTAAACGTCATCTGGGTACCTAAGTACTGTAACGCAGAAGGCAAGTCGTTAATGATAATAATTAAGGATAATGTTCGAGATGGCTTCTTGTGGGACTACAGATGTAGCTCGGACTAGTCAGGACTCCTGACTCAACCACAGCAACAATTCTGCAAATTCGCGTGAAGCCACTAATCACAAATGATGTCAGCTCCAACAAGTTGGCAATAGTGGAGCAACCCCTAATAAAGCCATGATTTTTGTTCATTTTTTATGAAAAAGAATTATACATTAAGTGAAAAGCTTTGATAGATGTTTGCAACATGTCGTCGCAATTTTTTAGCACACAGCCTGGTCCTCCATCGGGACCTGGTGAAAGTTCCGGTTCGATTTTCAAACGAACCGATAACCAACGGCAGGTTAAGAAGTGAACAAAATAATTTTAGGTGAATACTTTGTTAACAAAAATTTTGCGAATAGATCTGCTATGTCCTGAAATGTATTAGAAGAAAAATTTTCAAAGGAGAGCAAAAATTCACCAATTTATGTGACTGCTATGGATCGTGAGTAACCTGAACCCTACAAAGGCGATTTTATATAATCTATTATATTTAGAATTAAGCACGGTGAAGTTCGACCGAAGTACTAAGTATTGCAACGAACTGTTTTTTTTGCTGTTTGTTCGCGACAAATGCCTAGGCTAGCTATATATACGCTTGAGGTTTCAATCGAAACTATTGCCTTAGATAAATCTTATAGCTTAGCTTGTCGAATTGGATGCTTTCATAAGCTTAAACGCTATATAACATAAAATGTGTGTATTATAATTTTGTATAATATTTTTGCGTTTAAGTGCTGGAGTCGAATTCCATTGTTTCGCTCTTGTTTTGGTATGTATTATTAACCCGAGTCCAAACATTATTGTTTGGATTGGGATTGAACTTAGCGTTATTGTATTAATAGCTATTAGGGTTTTGATGGCTATTATTATTTTGAAAGGTGTTCTTTTTATTTTGGAAGCTACTATTATTTTGAAATTGCATTTTTGGAATTGTATTGTTAGTTAGGATTTTGGTTGTTATAATTTTGGTAAAATTCTTTGTTTCTATTCAGGCGCAGTTGATTACCTTGATTATGGCCATCGAATTTATAGTATGAGTCGTATGAGGTTTGTGGTTTATCATTATTACGCCGCTGGGGTGTGCTGAAACGATAGGCGAACTGTGCCCTCGATTGGTTGCTTTCCATTTCTTGCACTCTAGCTAAGGCATTTGGCAAGTCTGGAGGATTTTGGGGAGAATAGCATGCCGGAAGTTGGACCATTTAGGCCAGTTATAAACACTCTCAATGCATTTTGCCTTTGTCTGAGGATTGTTTCCTTAGATTTGGGATTTTCTTTCCCGTAAGTTAATATGGTTTTATTTTTTAATAGCGTTAATTTTTTATTAACCTGAAAGACCATGACTGAGAGATTATTCTGTGTCAGGATACTTGGTTCTTGTTCAATTATGTGGATGGAACTCTTGTCGCTGAAAACGAAGTCAAGCCTAGAGAAAATAGTCAAAATTTAAAACGTTCCGTTATTTGTTAAAGCATTGTCGGCTATTCCTACTATTTTATTTCTTAAAATGGTTAGGGCAACAAAACGCCGACGGCTTTTTCGGACGTAAAGTCCCATTGCATTTTCCGCGGCTTTTTCCCAAGATACGAAATACAATATTTGAGATTTCCGGACAATTGTGTCATGGGTTTGACAAATTCTAGGTTTTTGTCACTCAGTTCGACTTGGAATGGGGTCACTAAGTTGGCACTTGAATACAAGAGAGTACGTAAATTTCTTATTTAGCTAGCGATCAACCGCACGATTAAATCTGTTGTTAGTGTCTGTTCGGATGGTTGTTTGTTTAGATTAGCACTGTGGTTAGTGGACGGACCGTTTGTATCTGTCATTTTAATATTTTTTAATGAGTTTATTAATTCGTCCAGGATTTGCCAATCACTACTATCAAAACGGCTAATTGTAAATATAAAAAAAATTAAACAAAATTTTTGTAACTGAATATTCTTTTTAGAACATTAAGAAAACGTTGTTAGAACTTGTAAAGTATAGTTTACATTAATGCATTTGTTGAGCTACCAGCGTTTGGGGTTATTATACAGCGGCGGACGGTCATCATCGACTCAACTTCCCATCTATGTATATCAGGCCACTATATATATCAGCAACCAACGATCCAAATCTCAATCATCCCCTTACTCTTCCTCCTACTTGCACGATTAGTGATTTGCACCGGCGCAGACATCTTGGCTGGACCAGTCGAAAGCTTGGCACAGCTCTCGGGAGCAGCAGCAGTGTCAATCGGCTTCTGGCGGGCTGTATTAGCAGCAGTTTTCATAGTTTCAAAAAAACGCATTCTTCCAGAAAGATCGAGTTTTCTCAAAAGGAGTGAGTGGTTTACACAGTCAAATTTAGTGTTATGTACGAAGTTTGACCGAGTTTCAAAGCGGTTACTTGAAATGGTTTCAAGGCGTGTTGGCTGATGTCGTGAGTTTTCCGAATTGACATTTTTTCGAAGTTCACGGTGTTTTGCGATCCAGGATCGTGCGGAGGTGCGTCCCGTGGAAAAAGTAAGTATAAAAAAAAGGAAGAGTTGCTCTCTTAAGTAGGAAAGAATAGAAGATTTCATGCAAGAGTTCTGTGACATGAATAGAGGTTATTGTAGTCAGAACATAATACCCTGAAAGGGTCATGCTGGGCATATGTTTACCTACAAAAGTTAAGAAAAAGGGCAGGAAAGTTCGAGAGGCCCTAAAAGGAACGTTAAATTTTAACAGACTTAGAAGGTTCGGGCTGTCGATTTCACCATTAATAAGGTTATTGATGAAAACTACACCCAGCGTAGTCCTACGGTTTAGTAGGGATGGTAAGTTTATTAAAAGTAGTCTGCTATGATAAGACGGGAGTTGGATACTTGCATCCCAGTTTAGACCCCTAAGAGCAAAGAGGAGAAAGTTCTTCTGTACTGATGCAATACGGTCTTGATGAACCCCATATTGGGGACTCCAGACACTAAAGAACTGTAAAGAGTTTTAGTTATATAAGGATCATTTAATTCCTTTGACCATCTTTTAATGATGCCAAGCACACCCCCTTGGCTTTATTAACCATTGCCGATGTATGGTCGGTAAATTTAAGCTTGAAGTCTAATAGGACACCTAGGTCGTGAACATGAGTTAATCTTTCTAGGGCGGTCCCATAGAGAAAATAAGTTGCCTGGATGGGGCTTAAAGCGATGGAATGACATACGTTTGCATTTTGACCCATTGAGTTTTAAGTCATTAGCAGAACACCAATTTTGGAACTTGTCCAGATCGGACTGAACACCAATTTTGGAACTTGTCCAGATCGGACTGAAGTTTGTATTGTGCAGAGGGAGATTTTTACTGAAGACACAGCTTAACGTCATCTGCGTATATAAGTACACGATAGTTCGGTAAAGCAAAAGGCAAATCATCTATAAAAATGGTAAAAAGTAAAGGCCCGAGATGACATCCTTGAGGGACTCCAGATGTAGCTCGGACTAGGCAGGAGAATACATCATGAAAAAGGACGCGTTGGGTTCTTCCAGAAAGATAACTGGAAATCCACGTAAGAAGGTTAGTAGGAAATCTCAAAAGATCCAGTTTTATCAAAAGGAGTGAGTGGTTTACAGAGTCAAATGCTTTACTAAAGTCAGTGTAGATGACATCTGTTTGAAGGCCATTTTGGAAGCCATCAATTACAAATGATGTCAGCTCCAACAAGTTGGTGGTGGTGGAGCGACGCCTAATAAAACCATGCTGGCATGGAGAAATGATTGAACTTCAGAGGTGCTGCAGATGAGGAGTAATAATTTTTTCAAATAGCTTAGGAATTTCTGACAATGTAGAGATGCCTCTATAATTGGTAGCATCAGAATTTTTTCCTTTTTTATGCAGGGGAATTATAAAGCATTCCTTCCACATGGCGAAAGTACCGGTTTAACCTTTAAAAGATCCGATAACAAACTGCGCTCGGAGATAAATGGACCAAAAATAAGATTGGCTGAATGAATTTCATACATGTAGAGCTGATCAGAAATAGTACGAGGTGTATTTATTTTTATTATTTAAATTTTTTGTTCAATTATTTTAAAATCAGTAGTGATGTATCACTCAAAAAGTGGTTGAAAAAATATTAATTTTAAAAATGTTCGCCAATATATATATACATAAAAATAATTCAGTTTCATAATAAATTTATATATATATATATATAATAAAATTATTGTATATATTATAAATAAATTTAAAATTTATTTCAATATTGTCATTAACTGCGAAGTTTCGGTTTTTTATTGATTTCTTCCATTGAATGCAATGGGTACGAATATAATTTAAAAGAAATTCTATAATTTGTTGCTTAATTGGTTCTTAAAAAACATATTGTGATAGATAATATTGAATTTAAAAATTCTTATTTCATGCATGAGGTGACCTTTCTCGGTCATAAGTGTACAGATAAAAGAATACTTACAGATGACAAGAGGGGCGATGCCGTTTATCGTACGGCTCGAATCGCGGAGATAGATCCGAGACGAGGAATTGTTGTTCTACATTGTTGCTCTTTTAAGTAAGAGAGAGGATTTCATGCAAGAGTTCTGTGAAATGATTTGATAGATGTTATTGTAGTCAAAACATAATACCCTGAAAGGGTCATGCTGGGCATATGGTGGACCTACAAAAGTTAAGAAATTAGGGTAAGAAAGTTCGAGAGACCCTAAAAGGAACGTTAAATTTTAACAGACTTAAAAGGTTCTGGCTGTCGATTTCACCATTAATAAGGTTATTGATGAAAACCACACCCAGCATAGTCCTACGGTTTAGTAGGGATGGTAAGTTTATTAAAAGTAGTCTGTTATGATAAGACGGGAGTTGGATACTTGCATCCCAGTTCAGACCCCTAAGAGCAAAGAGGAGAAAGTTCTTCTGTACAGATTCTTCGGTAAATTTAAGCTTGAAGTCTAATAGGACACCTAGGTCATGAACCTGAGGTAATCTTTCTAAATATAAATTTAAGAAAATAAGTTGCCTGGATAGGGCTTAAGCGATAGAATGATATAAGTTTGCATTTTGACCCATTGAGTTTTAAGTCATTAGCAGAACACCAATTTTGGAATTTTTTTCTAGCGCGGTCCCATAGAGAAAATAAGTTGCCTGGATGGGGCTTAAAGCGATAGAATGACATTGGTTTGCATTTTGACCCATTGAGTTTTAAGTCATTAGCAGAACACCAATTTTGGAACTTGTCCAGATCGGACTGAAGTTTGTATTGTGCAGAGGGAGATTTTTACTGAAGACACAGCTTAACGTCATCTGCGTATATAAGTACACGATAGTTCGGTAAAGCAAAAGGCAAATCATCTATAAAAATGGTAAAAAGTAAAGGCCCGAGATGACATCCTTGAGGGACTCCAGATGTAGCTCGGACTAGGCAGGAGAATACATCATGAAAAAGGACGCGTTGGGTTCTTCCAGAAAGATAACTGGAAATCCACGTAAGAAGGTTAGTTGGAAATCTCAAAAGATCCAGTTTTATCAAAAGGAGTGAGTGGTTTACAGAGTCAAATGCTTTACTAAAGTCAGTGTAGATGACATCTGTTTGAAGGCCATTTTGGAAGCCATCAATTACAAATGACGTCAGCTCCAACAAGTTAGTGGTAGTGGAGCGACGCCTAATAAAACCATGATGGCATGGAGAAATGATTGAACTTCAGAGGTGCTGCAGATGAGGAGTAATAATTTTTTCAAATAGCTTAGGAATTTCTGACAATGTAGAGATGCCTCTATAATTGGTAGCATCAGAATTTTTTCCTTTTTTATGCAGGGGAATTATAAAGCATTCCTTCCACATGGCGAAAGTACCGGTTTAACCTTTAAAAGATCCGATAACAAACTGCGCTCGGAGATAAATGGACCAAAAATAAGATTGGCTGAATGAATTTCATACATGTAGAGCTGATCAGAAATAGTACGAGGTGTATTTATTTTTATTATTTAAATTTTTTGTTCAATTATTTTAAAATCAGTAGTGATGTATCACTCAAAAAGTGGTTGAAAAAATATTAATTTTAAAAATGTTCGCCAATATATATATACATAAAAATAATTCAGCTTCATAATAAATTTATATATATATATATATAATAAAATTATTGTATATATTATAAATAAATTTAAAATTTATTTCAATATTGTCATTAACTGCGAAGTTTCGGTTTTTTATTGATTTCTTCCATTGAATGCAATGGGTACGAATATAATTTAAAAGAAATTCTATAATTTGTTGCTTAATTGGTTCTTAAAAAACATATTGTGATAGATAATATTGAATTTAAAAAATTCTTATTTCATGCATGAGGTGACCTTTCTCGGTCATAAGTGTACAGATAAAAGAATACTTACAGATGACAAGAGGGGCGATGCCGTTTATCGTACGGCTCGAATCGCGGAGATAGATCCGAGACGAGGAATTGTTGTTCTACATTGTTGCTCTTTTAAGTAAGAGAGAGGATTTCATGCAAGAGTTCTGTGAAATGATTTGATAGATGTTATTGTAGTCAAAACATAATACCCTGAAAGGGTCATGCTGGGCATATGGTGGACCTACAAAAGTTAAGAAATTAGGGTAAGAAAGTTCGAGAGACCCTAAAAGGAACGTTAAATTTTAACAGACTTAAAAGGTTCTGGCTGTCGATTTCACCATTAATAAGGTTATTGATGAAAACCACACCCAGCATAGTCCTACGGTTTAGTAGGGATGGTAAGTTTATTAAAAGTAGTCTGTTATGATAAGACGGGAGTTGGATACTTGCATCCCAGTTCAGACCCCTAAGAGCAAAGAGGAGAAAGTTCTTCTGTACAGATTCTTCGGTAAATTTAAGCTTGAAGTCTAATAGGACACCTAGGTCATGAACCTGAGGTAATCTTTCAAAATATAAATTTAAGAAAATAAGTTGCCTGGATAGGGTTTAAGCGATAGAATGATATAAGTTTGCATTTTGACCCATTGAGTTTTAAGTCATTAGCAGAACACCAATTTTGGAATTTTTTTCTAGCGCGGTCCCATAGAGAAAATAAGTTGCCTGGATGGGGCTTAAAGCGATAGAATGACATTGGTTTGCATTTTGACCCATTGAGTTTTAAGTCATTAGCAGAACACCAATTTTGGAACTTGTCCAGATCGGACTGAAGTTTGTATTGTGCAGAGGGAGATTTTTACTGAAGACACAGCTTAACGTCATCTGCGTATATAAGTACACGATAGTTCGGTAAAGCAAAAGGCAAATCATCTATAAAAATGGTAAAAAGTAAAGGCCCGAGATGACATCCTTGAGGGACTCCAGATGTAGCTCGGACTAGGCAGGAGAATACATCATGAAAAAGGACGCGTTGGGTTCTTCCAGAAAGATAACTGGAAATCCACGTAAGAAGGTTAGTTGGAAATCTCAAAAGATCCAGTTTTATCAAAAGGAGTGAGTGGTTTACAGAGTCAAATGCTTTACTAAAGTCAGTGTAGATGACATCTGTTTGAAGGCCATTTTGGAAGCCATCAATTACAAATGACGTCAGCTCCAACAAGTTAGTGGTAGTGGAGCGACGCCTAATAAAACCATGATGGCATGGAGAAATGATTGAACTTCAGAGGTGCTGCAGATGAGGAGTAATAATTTTTTCAAATAGCTTAGGAATTTCTGACAATGTAGAGATGCCTCTATAATTGGTAGCATCAGAATTTTTTCCTTTTTTATGCAGGGGAATTATAAAGCATTCCTTCCACATGGCGAAAGTACCGGTTTAACCTTTAAAAGATCCGATAACAAACTGCGCTCGGAGATAAATGGACCAAAAATAAGATTGGCTGAATGAATTTCATACATGTAGAGCTGATCAGAAATAGTACGAGGTGTATTTATTTTTATTATTTAAATTTTTTGTTCAATTATTTTAAAATCAGTAGTGATGTATCACTCAAAAAGTGGTTGAAAAAATATTAATTTTAAAAATGTTCGCCAATATATATATACATAAAAATAATTCAGCTTCATAATAAATTTATATATATATATATATAATAAAATTATTGTATATATTATAAATAAATTTAAAATTTATTTCAATATTGTCATTAACTGCGAAGTTTCGGTTTTTTATTGATTTCTTCCATTGAATGCAATGGGTACGAATATAATTTAAAAGAAATTCTATAATTTGTTGCTTAATTGGTTCTTAAAAAACATATTGTGATAGATAATATTGAATTTAAAAAATTCTTATTTCATGCATGAGGTGACCTTTCTCGGTCATAAGTGTACAGATAAAAGAATACTTACAGATGACAAGAGGGGCGATGCCGTTTATCGTACGGCTCGAATCGCGGAGATAGATCCGAGACGAGGAATTGTTGTTCTACATTGTTGCTCTTTTAAGTAAGAGAGAGGATTTCATGCAAGAGTTCTGTGAAATGATTTGATAGATGTTATTGTAGTCAAAACATAATACCCTGAAAGGGTCATGCTGGGCATATGGTGGACCTACAAAAGTTAAGAAATTAGGGTAAGAAAGTTCGAGAGACCCTAAAAGGAACGTTAAATTTTAACAGACTTAAAGGTTCTGGCTGTCGATTTCACCATTAATAAGGTTATTGATGAAAACCACACCCAGCATAGTCCTACGGTTTAGTAGGGATGGTAAGTTTATTAAAAGTAGTCTGTTATGATAAGACGGGAGTTGGATACTTGCATCCCAGTTCAGACCCCTAAGAGCAAAGAGGAGAAAGTTCTTCTGTACAGATTCTTCGGTAAATTTAAGCTTGAAGTCTAATAGGACACCTAGGTCATGAACCTGAGGTAATCTTTCTAAATATAAATTTAAGAAAATAAGTTGCCTGGATAGGGCTTAAGCGATAGAATGATATAAGTTTGCATTTTGACCCATTGAGTTTTAAGTCAATAGCAGAACACCAATTTTGGAATTTTTTTGTAGGGCGGTCCCATAGAGAAAATAAGTTGCCTGGATGGGGCTTAAAGCGATAGAATGACATTGGTTTGCATTTTGACCCATTGAGTTTTAAGTCATTAGCAGAACACCAATTTTGGAACTTGTCCAGATCGGACTGAAGTTTGTATTGTGCAGAGGGAGATTTTTACTGAAGACACAGCTTAACGTCATCTGCGTATATAAGTACACGATAGTTCGGTAAAGCAAAAGGCAAATCATCTATAAAAATGGTAAAAAGTAAAGGCCCGAGATGACATCCTTGAGGGACTCCAGATGCAGCTCGGACTAGGCAGGAGAATACATCATGAAAAAGGACGCGTTGGGTTCTTCCAGAAAGATAACTGGAAATCCACGTAAGAAGGTTAGTTGGAAATCTCAAAAGATCCAGTTTTATCAAAAGGAGTGAGTGGTTTACAGAGTCAAATGCTTTACTAAAGTCAGTGTAGATGACATCTGTTTGAAGGCCATTTTGGAAGCCATCAATTACAAATGACGTCAGCTCCAACAAGTTAGTGGTAGTGGAGCGACGCCTAATAAAACCATGATGGCATGGAGAAATGATTGAACTTCAGAGGTGCTGCAGATGAGGAGTAATAATTTTTTCAAATAGCTTAGGAATTTCTGACAATGTAGAGATGCCTCTATAATTGGTAGCATCAGAATTTTTTCCTTTTTTATGCAGGGGAATTATAAAGCATTCCTTCCACATGGCGAAAGTACCGGTTTAACCTTTAAAAGATCCGATAACAAACTGCGCTCGGAGATAAATGGACCAAAAATAAGATTGGCTGAATGAATTTCATACATGTAGAGCTGATCAGAAATAGTACGAGGTGTATTTATTTTTATTTTTAAATTTTTGTTCAATTATTTTAAAATCAGTAGTGATGTATCACTCAAAAAGGGTTAAAAAAATATTAATTTTAAAAATGTTCGCCAATATATATATACATAAAAATAATTCAGTTTCATAATAAATTTATATATATATATATAATAAAATTATTGTATATATTATAAATAAATTTAAAATTTATTTCAATATTGTCATTAACTGCGAAGTTTCGGTTTTTTATTGATTTCTTCCATTGAATGCAATGGGTACGAATATAATTTAAAAGAAATTCTATAATTTGTTGCTTAATTGGTTCTTAAAAAACATATTGTGATAGATAATATTGAATTTAAAAAATTCTTATTTCATGCATGAGGTGACCTTTCTCGGTCATAAGTGTACAGATAAAAGAATACTTACAGATGACAAGAGGGGCGATGCCGTTTATCGTACGGCTCGAATCGTGGAGATAGATCCGAGACGAGGAATTGTTGTTCTACATTGTTGCTCTTTTAAGTAAGAGAGAGGATTTCATGCAAGAGTTCTGTGCAAAATGATTTGATAGATGTTATTGTAGTCAAAACATAATACCCTGAAAGGGTCATGCTGGGCATATGGTGGACCTACAAAAGTTAAGAAATTAGGGTAAGAAAGTTCGAGAGACCCTAAAAGGCACGTTAAATTTTAACAGACTTAAAAGGTTCTGGCTGTCGATTTCACCATTAATAAGGTTATTGATGAAAACCACACCCAGCATAGTCCTACGGTTTAGTAGGGATGGTAAGTTTATTAAAAGTAGTCTGCTATGATAAGACGGGAGTTGGATACTTGCATCCCAGTTTAGACCCCTAAGAGCAAAGAGGAGAAAGTTCTTCTGTACAGATTCTTCGGTAAATTTAAGCTTGAAGTCTAATAGGACACCTAGGTCATGAACCTGAGGTAATCTTTCAAAATATAAATTTAAGAAAATAAGTTGCCTGGATAGGGTTTAAGCGATAGAATGATATAAGTTTGCATTTTGACCCATTGAGTTTTAAGTCATTAGCAGAACACCAATTTTGGAATTTTTTTCTAGGGCGGTCCCATAGAGAAAATAAGTTGCCTGGATGGGATAGAATGACATAGGTTTGCATTTTGACCCATTGAGTTTTAAGTCATTAGCAGAACACCAATTTTGGAACTTGTCCAGATCGGACTGAAGTTTGTATTGTGCAGAGGGAGATTTTTACTGAAGACACAGCTTAACGTCATCTGCGTATATAAGTACACGATAGTTCGGTAAAGCAAAAGGCAAATCATCTATAAAAATGGTAAAAAGTAAAGGCCCGAGATGACATCCTTGAGGGACTCCAGATGTAGCTCGGACTAGGCAGGAGAATACATCATGAAAAAGGACGCGTTGGGTTCTTCCAGAAAGATAACTGGAAATCCACGTAAGAAGGTTAGTAGGAAATCTCAAAAGATCCAGTTTTATCAAAAGGAGTGAGTGGTTTACAGAGTCAAATGCTTTACTAAAGTCAGTGTAGATGACATCTGTTTGAAGGCCATTTTGGAAGCCATCAATTACAAATGATGTCAGCTCCAACAAGTTGGTGGTGGTGGAGCGACGCCTAATAAAACCATGCTGGCATGGAGAAATGATTGAACTTCAGAGGTGCTGCAGATGAGGAGTAATAATTTTATCAAATAGCTTAGGAATTGCTGACAATGTAGAGATGCCTCTATAATTGGTAGCATCAGATTTTTTTCCTTTTTTATGCAGGGGAATTATAAAGCATTCCTTCCACATGGCGAAAGTACCGGTTTAACCTTTAAAAGATCCGATAACAAACTGCGCTCGGAGATAAATGGACCAAAAATAAGATTGGCTGAATGAATTTCATACATGTAGAGCTGATCAGAAATAGTACGAGGTGTATTTATTTTTATTATTTAAATTTTTTGTTCAATTATTTTAACATCAGTAGTGATGTATCACTCAAAAAGTGGTTGAAAAAAATATTAATATTAAAAATGTTCGCCAATATATATATACATAAAAATAATTCAGTTTCATAATAAATTTATATATATATATAATAAAATTTATTTCAATATTGGGCGATTTAAAGCGAAAAACACTGAAAAATTATTTATTTTGTGAGACCTTAATATTAACTACGAAGTCTTCGGTTTTTTATTAATTTCTTCCATTGAATGCAATGGGTACGAATATAATTTAAAAGAAATTCTATAATTTGTCGCTTAATTGGATCTTTAAAAACATATAGTGATAATAAGATAATATAATTAATTAATATAATAAATATAAATTTTTTTTTTCATCCACTGTGACATGTGAAATAGACCTCCTTACCTCTGTCTTCCATCACAGGAGTCCTGTATGAGAACTGCTCCTACAGCGTAGCCGCTCGCATCCGTCTGGAGCACTTTTCTCAAAGTCCAGACAAGCAAAGTCCAGACAAGCAAGGACTGGTTCCTCTACCAGCCCCATGTCGATTGCTCTCTACTCTCGCTTTTCTTGCTCGCTTCTCTTGTCTGCTTTCATTCTTAATGGTCCCAATCCAGTGCTCTTTAGAACGTGTCTGAAGCCGAGTGGAGGCCGAATGGCATTAAATCGAACAAACCATTACCGGCGGCACCGTGACACCTCGCCAATCGAAGGTTTATGAAATCATTAATCTGCCCTTCTCCCCAGCTCTCCGGGGTCCTCGTCCTGTAGCGGTGGAAACTGCTGAGGGCTTCCTCTCTTCCATCTCGGTTGACTGCCTTGGTTTAGCTGCTCCTGCTATTGTGTTGTGGCTCCTCTCTTGGATTGGATCGATGAGCGTGTTTCAGCTTTCGTATGTTACTACTGAACTCGAAATATATATATATAGAGCCACCGTCAGCCGGCCCCCGCCACGGACGCACCACCGCCAATACCCCTGCCACGGAGATAAAGTTAGCTGGCACACAAACTACATAATTTGTAACCTACATACAAGTGCAAAAGTCATATTGATATTCACACATCGCATCTATTGTGTATGTATTAGTTGAAGGGGATCTCAAGACGGCAACGGAGCATTCTGGTTGTCCCTCTTACATATTCCTTCTTCTTTGTGCACGCATTGAATTCGTCAGTGAGTAAGTGCGGTTCATAAAATCTACTATTCTTTTACAGAATTCTGTTTTTCATTTTTTTTTTAAATGAATACGAATGCTACTGGTTGACCCTGTGGTGTTCTATAGTCATTTTAAATGATTTATCAAGTTCTTGGAATGTCAATATTGGGTACGAATTTATAACATATGTATTTGTGAAGATACATTTGTAAAGGGAGAGGCTCACGTATAGTTCTTCTTTTTAATGAGTTGGCTATGCTTCTTGTAAACTAACGAATATATCTTAACTTAAACTAAAAACTCGTTCCTTCATATTCGCCTCCTCTCTCCTTATTAATCTAGATCAGATACCGCCTTCGTTCTGGTATCTACCAAAGCGTCTAACAGCCGTTGGCCACAATATGATTACATTCGGCTTTTCCTGATAAATCCTCGATGTCATCGCGCGGTTTGTGAGAGGGGTCCCCCTTCCAGTCTTCAACGTCATCGGGCTCACCTTTCGGAAGTATACACCAGCGCTAGATCTTGTCGGATGCGTACACAGACTTATAATGTCTCTGTTTTCTTTGTGCATGGGAAATATCCTCTACAAGATGAGTCATTGAGTCATTGGGCAAGACCTTGTTGACAATGAAAGGTACCTAGGCTCCAGTTTTCGTGATGTTCCTGTGCTGCTCGGCTCGATCTCGATTAAAAAAAAAATTGGCTTGGAGCGTCTGGGTGCAGAGTCTGCTCTGATATATTATATATTTTTCAGGATATTTCGTGGCTCATATCCGTAAAGAAGCTGAAATGGGGAGCATTTAGTAGTACTATTTACCATGGTATTGATGCTCCACTGGATAGATCGTAGCTTTTCGTCCTATCTCTTTTCGTTTTCATCAGAAGGCAACAACATAGATAAATATGTCCTATTCGCTCGTTCTGCATGTCCGTTTGCTCTTGGAGTTCGCACAACATTAAGGATGTGCTTCAGATTGTTAATTTTACAATATTTTTCGAAGTCCTTTGCGGTAAAGGCGGTTCCTCTATCGGTTACAATTCTTATCCAAAAAGTTATCCAAAAAGTGTCTAGTCGCAGTACTTTTGGTCGCTCGTACTATGGTAATCTTTGTAAAGGCATCGGCGATTACGAGAATATGCTCGTTCTGCTTTGAACTTTTCGGAAAGGGTCCCAGGTGATACATATGTATGGTCTGAAAAGGGATCGGCTTAATGTCGTCGTAATGCGGTATTTCCGATAGGTGTCTTTGCAAGCGCGTAGTTCTAGTTTTATTTATCGAATCGGTTCATGCTATACCTTTTTGGAAAGCTCTTTTCCCGCGCTAACACGTGTTTGATTTATTTTTGTTTGTCTTGAGTCGTTCGTGAGTTATAGCGTCACAAACATGGAGCAAAATAAAGAGAAAATACGGCATATTTTACATTACTACTTCAATTAAGGCAAAAATGCAACTCATGCTGCCAATAAAATTTGTGCAGTTTATGGACCCGATACAGTTTCCATTTCCACCGCACAACGATGGTTTCAACGCTTTCGTTCTGGTGCAGAGGTGGTCGAAGATGCGCCACGGTCCGGAAGGCTGAATTGATCGAAAGAGATCGGCATAGTAGCAGCCGTAGCATCGGCCAAGAGCTGGGCATGAGTCATCAAACCGTTTTAAACCATTTGAAGAAGCTTGGAATAAAAAAAAAGCTAGATTTTTGGGTGCCACACGACTTGACGCAAAAAAACATTTTTGACCGTATGGATGCATGCGAATCGCTTTTGAATCGCAACAAAATCGACCCGTTTTTGAAGCGGATAGTGACTGGCGATGAAAAGTGGATCACTTACGATAACGTGAAGCGCAAACGGTGGCCAAGCTTGGATTGACGGCCAGGAAGGTTCTTCTGTGTGTTTGGTGAGATTGGCAGGAATTCATCCACTATGAGCTGCTCTCCTATGGCCAAACGCTCAATTCGGACCTGTACTGCCAACAACTGGACCGCTTGAATGCAGCACTCAAGCAGAAGGGGCCATCTTTGATCAACAAAGGCCGAATTGTCTTCCATCAGGACAACGCCAGGCCACACACATCTTTGATGACGCGCCAGAAGCTCCGGGAGCTCGGATGGGAGGTTCTTTTGCATCCACCGTATAGTCCGGATCTCGCACCAAGTGATTACCACCTATTTCTGTCCATGGCCAACGAGCTTGGTAGTTGGAAGTTGGCCACAAGAGAGTCCTGTGAAAATTGGATCTGCGAGTTTTTTGCCAATAGGGAAGCGAGCTTCTATAAGAGGGGGATTTTGAAGTTGGCATCTCGTTGGGAACTCGTCATCGAACAAAACGGCGCATATTTGACTTGAATCGCATTATTATAATCAATTTTATGATCAATTGATAATTCAATAAAAATACCGCAAGACTTTTTTGCCAACCTTATATTATGGCATATCCGGCAATAAACTTCCGAAAATATCTAGTGAGACCCAAAAATTTTCGTACCTCACTTATATTGGATGGTGTTGGAAACCTGGTCCACTGAGTCCACTGTCCACTGAGACCTGAGTCCACTGTCTTTAAATCTGCTAGTCCCATTTTGGGATTATGTATACTTAATTTATAAATATATTTTTCATTTAAATCAACCTTACTTATTGAATTATCTATCATTAATTTACAGCTTTCCCTGCTTATTGTTTCGTATAGCTTTACATTCTATACTTCTAATTGGGCAAAATGCTTCGCTTATTTTTACATTTGATGTTTATGATATAAAAAAAAATATGCATCGCAGTGCAATAGTAAAAAAATTGTTGCAACGCAGTGCAACGGATAAAATACTTTTTGCGCTCTTTGTAGCGCTGTCGGTTCGCTATTCCTTGGTCTGACTTGGTACGCCAGACGGGGCCGGTGCTGGCTGCACAGGCTGTTCACTCCAATCGGGTTGTGGTCTTCCTTTCGCACGTGAACTCGCAGTGTGGCGAGTATAGAGGTCCAGGGCAGTCCTTGGGGCAGCTCTTCTGTTTTTTCGGCAATGGCTTTGGAGATGGAGGTTTTTGTTTTAGTAAGTTATTTATAACTTTAATATTTTCTGAGTGAGTTGCAGAGTCGGCTTTTCTGAGCCGGAGGTTTTCGTTTAAAAAATCAAGCTTTTCTGTGAGCTTCTTGTGCCGTCTTATTAGAATATAGCAACCACTTAATGTGTTCTATTCTTTTTGTTATTTTATTTTTTAAACCTCCACGCTTGCCCATGACTTTACTCACTCAGATTTTTTCGTCTTTGGTCCTAGGGTCCTTGTAGGATCCTCATTGTCACGGTCGCCATGTTGTGATGGTATTATCCTTTTGATATATCATTCATATTCATTGAAAAGACTTTGATCGTTTTTATGATTAAGTCGCTTTTATTGTATTGGAGGCGGCAGTGGTGCCGCGTCCAGCTCTCGATGGATTCTGATTCTTACAATATTCCTTATTAGCTAAGTAAGGTCTAGATCTCGTAGCCACGCTGCTTACAGCGGCAGAGACGCTTATATATTCTTATGTATAAATCTATGTAGCTAAATGACGAAATAAGAATATACACTTAAGTTCAAGTACCCGCGGTATGCATGTGACAATTTATGCTGACACTTGCAACCGGCTCGGATTTCATCCGCTTGGTCAAGAACTCGTGTATTTATCGTTTGTTTATGTTTATGCGACAATGTATGAAGTACAGTGTGCATATTACAAATACAAGACTACCTAATTGTTCAAATCCTGTTCCAGAAGCTGGGTCCGTCTGCGCAGACCAAGTGGAAGGAGTTGCAAGCGGCCTCCAAAGAGGATGCTATTTCGCCGTGGGAACTTCAGGTTTTTGGAGCAATGATGCAGGACGATAGAAACGGTTAATGTAGCCATGGCCGCACATGGTTTATGCCATGGGAAACGACTGAGACCGACTGAGCAATATAGCATCCTTATCTTCCGGTCGTGGTGTTTGGAGGCATGCACTCCCTGCACAGGATTATGCCTATCGCTAGCATTTCACTGCGGGGCAGCTGTTGGACTCAATGTCACCTTATTACGTCGCGTTTGTCATTTAAGATGCTGTGTGGCTACAATTGGACTTGAACCCCGCTTATACACGCAACTGCCCCATCGAAGATCTTTCAAATCACTCTGCGCCATCCTTTAATTTCTAGATTAAAAGGATACCACTAAAAGAAAAGTATACCTTAAGAACATTTCCTCAAAAATCAAAAACAAACGACAAAAAACGACGACAATTTAAAATTTTAAAATCCGACGGAAAATGGGTGCAACAAAGCACCCTTTTTAAAGTTCCAGGCGGAAGTACTCCCGGTGTGGGATCAGGAGGGTTAATCAGCAGAGAGTCTGACAGAGTGAAGCCTGAGGACCGCCTTTGGGGAGTCCGGAGACTGATACGGAGCAAGTCCGGGAAAGTGCGCGAGTCAAATCGAGTGCGAGGCAACTTATAAGTCGGGAAAAGTGAACCGGTCAAGATACTCGTGCAGCGAGATGCGACCACTAGCAAGGAGACGGGAACCACGAAGGCACCAGGAGACAGCAGAGGCGCTACGAGACGAGGAGATCACAGCGAGCAGCATGAGAAGAAGCCCAGGGTAAAGGAGTCGAGCGTAGCGTTTGGAAGTCGGTACCCTTGCCACGAAAGGTTCAAACGTCCCATCGCAACGAACAGGCGTGAGCCTGCCATTGAATAGCGATCGACACGCCAAATCCTCGTCAAGCAAGACTCTGGCCAATCGATAGTGGGCCTGCGCGAGTAAGACCAAGGAGTGGAGGGCGCTAAGCGTGAGGCATTCCATCCGGCAGAGGCCACCACGGTAACACACTCGGCTGCCAGGCACCAAAACCATTCGTCTATCTCGGCGTAAGCTCGGAGAGATCGGACGGTCTAGGCGAGCAACCCGAGCAGCTACCAGGCCAGACGAAAGGGCAACAGCATCCAGCATCGAAGACATCGGAGAGCCGCCGACCCTAACGCGGTGAGCCCCAGTTACCAAGCCGGCTGCCAGGCACCAGACCAACACTCCCCCACGGCGTACGCCTCGCGGGGGTGGGAAGTCGGTCGACCAACACGGGGCGGTAACCGGCGAACCCGGAAGGGCGAGCGCGAGCGGAGGAGCCAGGCCACGCCAGGAAACTACAGCAAAGCAAGTAGTCCCTTTTTGAAAAGCACGGCATTTGTTATCATAAAAGGGAATAATACCGACCAATCCACTCTGTGTTATTTCTGGCGTCGGGCAAATACGTCGAATTCGGTGGAACGTTTCCACAAACTTTGTGAGCTAGCCGCGGCATTTGTCGCGAACAGACAGCTTACAAAACAGTTCGTTACAATATCATTGCTTGGGAATTGCTGACAATTTAGAGATGCCTCTATAATTGGTAGCATCCGATTTTTTCCCTTTTTTATGTAGGGGAATTACAAATGATTCCTTCCACATATGGGGAAATATCGACGTTTCCAGAGATAAGCTGAAAAGCTTTGAAAGAGGTTTGCACAATGACTCGGCGCAATTTTTTAGCACACAGCCTGGTACTCCATCGGGACCTGGTGAAAGTTCCGGTTCGATATTCAAACGAACCGATAACCAAAGGCAGTTTGTTATCGGATCTTTTAAAGGTACTTTCTTTTAAACCGGTACTTTCGCCGTGTGGAAGGAATCCTTTATAATTCCCCTGCATAAAAAAGGAAAAAAATCTGATGCTACCAATTATAGAGGCATCTCTACATTGTCAGCAATTCCTAAGCTATTTGATAAAATTATTACTCCTCATCTGCAGCACCTCTGAAGTTCAAACATTTCTCCATGCCAGCATGGTTTTATTAGACGTCGCTCCACCACCACCAACTTGTTGGAGCTGACATCATTTGTAATTGATGGCTTCCAAAATGGCCTTCAAACAGATGTCATCTACACTGACTTTAGTAAAGCATTTGACTCTGTAAACCACTCACTCCTTTTGATAAAACTGGATCTTTTGAGATTTCCTACTAACCTTCTTACGTGGATTTCCAGTTATCTTTCTGGAAGAACCCAACGCGTCCTTTTTCATGATGTATTCTCCTGCCTAGTCCGAGCTACATCTGGAGTCCCTCAAGGATGTCATCTCGGGCCTTTACTTTTTACCATTTTTATAGATGATTTGCCTTTTGCTTTACCGAACTATCGTGTACTTATATACGCAGATGACGTTAAGCTGTGTCTTCAGTAAAAATCTCCCTCTGCACAATACAAACTTCAGTCCGATCTGGACAAGTTCCAAAATTGGTTTTCTGCTAATGACTTAAAACTCAATGGGTCAAAATGCAAACTTATGTCATTCTATCGCATTAGCCCCATCCAGGCAACTTATTTTCTCTATGGGACCGCCCTAGAAAGATTAACTCAGGTTAACGACCTAGGTGTCCTATTAGACGTCAAGCTTAAATTTACCGACCATATATCGGCAATGGTTAATAAAGCCAAGGGTGTGCTTGGTTTCATTAAAAGATGGTCAAAGGAATTTAATGACCCTTATATAACCAAAACTCTTTACATATCTTTAGTTCGTCCGATTCTTGAATACGGTTCATGTGTCTGGAGTCCCCAATATGGGGTTCATCAAGACCGTATTGAATCAGTACAGAAGAACTTTCTCCTTTTTGCTCTTAGGGGTCTAACCTGGGATGCAAGTATTCAACTCCCGTCTTATCATAGCAGACTACTTTTAATAAACTTACCATCCCTACTAAACCGTAGGACCGCTGGGTGTAGTTTTCATCAATAACCTTATTAATGGTGAAATCGACAGCCAGAACCTTCTAAGTATGTTGAAATTTAACGTTCCTTTTAGGGCCTCTCGAACTTTCCTTCCCTTATTTCTTAACTTTTGTAGGTCAACATATGCCCAGCATGACCCTTTCAGGGTACTATGTTCTGACTACAATAACCTCTATCAAATTATTTCACAGAACTCTTGCATGAAATCCTCTATTCTTTCCTTCTTAAGAGAGCAACAATGTAACTCTTCCTCGTAACCTTTTTAAAAATACTTATTCCTCGTCTCGGATCTATCCCCGCGATTCGAGCCGTACGATAAACGGCAGCGCCCCTCGGTCGGTTGGGCGGGAGGTCGGCTGTACTTATGCAGTGGGAGCCGTTTCATGTTTCCAGTTTGTGTTTAAGAAATTATAAAACTGCTTTGGGTCCTGCGTGAACTGAACCCGACAACGGCGAATATAATCTCTATAACATTCAACGTTATGCACGGTGAAGTTCGACCGAGCTACTAAGTACCTTGAAAAAGTTAGATTACAGCCGGTTCTTTTATAATTGTTTAAGAATCTATTTTTGATATGTTTAAGATTATTTAGGCTCCTTGTAAACCAAGGGAGGTTGTCTTTAACGGACGGATAGTTCCATGGCACACAAGTTTCAATACTATTCAAACTCATATAAAAATATTTTAAGGCGATATTTTTATCATTGCATGCCAAAAGATCTGACCAATCAAAGGAAAAATTTAATTATTGAGCTTTTTAAAGTCAGCCTTACTAAAGCAGCGAATTCTATTACCTACGCTATGAGGTTTAACTAAGGCAATGGTTCCGATTGAAACCTCAAGCGTAGGATGATAGGGATCTTCTGGGGTCACCAAAGGCAGTGCTCTGAAGAGGGTGATTTCATTTGCATCAGACACAAAGCATAAGTCTAGAAGCCGACCTAAAGAATTTCTGACATGGTTAATTTGACCTAAAGACATGTCAAACATGCCCGCAGTAAAATCATGGTGTGAAGAAAGTGATAAAGCTGTAACGTTATCGATATTTGACCAAGTGAGTTCTGGTATATTAAAGTCACCCAGAACCACCATCTGGTCGCTATCGGACATAAGATTGAAAACCGACTGGATAGAATACAAATGATGCCAGTAAACAGGCGGTTCGGATGAAGCGGTATATATGAACAGGTAATAAACACCGATTGATCGGACAAAGTGATCTTAACGCAAAGAAATTCTAAATTACCAAACTCTTGCAACTTGACCTCTTCCGAATGGAAAGAGGAGTCTACTGAGATTAGACTCCTCCGCCTCTTTGAAGAGGTCGGTCGCATCTGGAAGGGGTGTACCTGTCTGGGAAAACTTCGGAGCTAAGGATCAACCAGGTTTCACTAAAGACAATAACCTGAGATGCAAAGGAAAAGCTATCAGAGTATACCCTAGGCCCCTAGTACTCTGATAGGTAAGAGTAATGGAGTTTGTTGGTTTTTAAAATAGAAGTTGGCTGGTCATTAGGTGTGGCTTTAGGGAGCTTGACTCGCACAGCAAAAAGTTAAATGCTTTAATGCGACACGAATACTAACATATGACCACAGAGATAAGTTTAATCAAGATCATTGGTCTCAAGTATCTAAGCTTTTGATAAGACTAAGATCCAATTTAACAACCAGATATGTTTAGATAAGTTTAATCAAGACCATTGGTCTTAAGTATCAAAGCTTTTGATAAGACTAAGATCCAATTTGACAACCATTAGAGAAAAGTTCAAGCTAGATATATCAATACCTAATATACTTAATACATCAGTAGTAATTGAAACTGGTGAAGAACCAGAATCAAAAGAAGCTACTAATATTGACCAAAAGGATTTGGAAGAGGAAGAATTAAATAAGCCCACTATCCCAGCTATATTAATGTCTGATTTGGGCGATTTTACAGATTCGGACATTAGCTCGAGCATAGTTAAAGAAAAACACAGACAACTATTGATTTCATCAACACAGCATTAAAGCTTACACCAACATTTGATGGTAAAGCAGAAAACTTAACAAGTTTTCTCGATGCATTGTACATCATAAAAGCAATAAAAGGCGAACACGAATAATTAGCTATTTCAATAATAACGAGAATGGAAAGCTAACTTCGGACGTAGCCGAAGCTTATATACCCTTGCAGTTAAATAGCGGCTTCTATTGATTAAAGATTTAGTAAAAATCGGATATAGGTAGCCGATCTTTACAAAAACATTCAAAACAAGCTTAGATTCCACTAATAGTGAATCTCTGCAAATTTTAAGATTCTAAATTTAAAAACATGGAAGTTATAGCATTTCCGATCGTTCAGGATATAGTCGGATATAGTCGGCCAATCCGTATAAATTTGTCCAGATCGGTCTAAGTACCCGTAATACTAAATCTGTACAAATTTCTAGATTCTATCTTTAAACATGGAAGTTATAGCATTTCCGATCAATCAGTTATATGGCAGCTATAGGATATAGTCGGCCGATCCCGGGCGTTCTGCGTGCAAAGTAAAGAAGGGTGTGTGCAAAGTTTCAAGACGATAGTTCAAAAACTGAGAGACTAGTTCGCGTAGAAACAGACAGACAGACGGACATGCTTATATGGACTCAGGAGGTGATCCTGATCCAGAATATATATACTTTATGGGGTACAGAATGTCTCCTTCAGTGCGTTGCACACTTCTGAGCAAAATTATAAGGGTATAAAAACAAAGCTGAAAGGTGTCGCCAGAAACCTAGTCGGAAATGAAACAACTATACAGAAAGCAGAGGTCATTTCTGGACTTAATAGCAATGTCAAGGGCGAAACTGTAGAAGTATTATGAGCTAAATTGATGAATCTACAGCAACTCAAAAAAATTGCTAAAAAGTATACATCAGAGGTTGAGCAGATGACCAAAGCTCTAGAAATTGCGTACATAACAGACGGCCTCACCCTTGAGTTAGCCAGACGTTATTCAGTCTGCAGTTAAGGCTATGACAAAGAATACCGCAACTGATAAGGTAAAACTTATCATGCAGTCTGCTACCTACAGCACTATGAATGATGCCATATCCAAGTTCGTAAATAGTTGCACGGAACCAACTGGGCAGGCAAATATTGTCCTTTATTATAAAAACTATTCACAGCGTGGCGGAAACCGCGGTCGTGGAAATTTCAGAGGTAACTTTCGTGGTCGTAATAATAATTATAACAACTACAACGGTACCAATTACAATAATAATAAAAGAGGTCAATACAGAGGAAACAATCCAGGACGTGGCAACTCAAATCGAGGCCACAATAACCCAAACCCAAAATATATCGGAAAAATCTCAAGACCCTTGAAGTATTCAACAGTAGAAAATGTAGAGGTTCATGAAAATAATCTCAGTCAGAACATATTTGTTAATTTTACTAAAGTGCCCACAGTAAAAGAATTGGTGCTATTGGTAGACACAGGTCCAGACATTTCAATAGTTAAAGAAAATTCTGATGTCTATCATAATATAAACTTTAACTATATAATAGATATAAAAGGAATAGGTGAGAAGGTTACCGAAAGGGTTAACCTCTATTAAGATGCAGGCAACTAAATATATAATCCCACACGTTTTTCATATCGTGGATTTACATTTTGCTATTCCATGCGATGGCATATTAGGAAGCGACTTTGTAAAGAAATACAACTGTCAATTGGACTTCAAGCCATCTGAAGATATAAGCCAATCAGACCCGATAACCTTAAATTTCCAATTTATGTTCCAAAACATTCAGTTCTGGCAACATCTCAATGCTTCTGCCAGCAAGATCCCAAGTCCCAAAATTCAATTAAATTCACTAGATGACAGTGTATTGATTCCAAACCAAGAAATTAAACAAAAAATGCATTCATAAGACTACTTAACACTATAAATAGAGTATAAATAGAGTAATCAAATAGTCAGTAAAAGTAGTTAAAACTAATAATAAAAGTAGAGAAAAGTCTGTATTATATTATTATATTTCCTTCACAATTCAAGTCACAGCTCTCAAGCTTATGCACCAAATACAGTGATGTATTCGGATTGGAAACAGAACCAATCAGTTCAAATAATGGCGACTAGTGATTGACTATCGTCAAATAAACAAAAAATGATTGTTCGATAAATTTCCACTCCCCAGAATTGATGACATTTTAGATGAACTAGGGCTAGCTAAATATATTTCGTGATTTGTTCTTATGTCAGGCTTCCATCAAATTGAAGTCGAAAAAAGTTCACGAGATATAACGTCATTTTCAACGAGCAATGGCTCTTATCGTTTTACGCGATTACCTTTCGGTTTAAAAATAGCGCCTAATTCATTTCAGAGAGGATTAGAACCTTCACAGGCATTCCATACATACCACTAGAGTTCCATACGTCAGCGGCGACATTTAGCTGCACTGCCTCGTCTTCTTCTTCACCATTACCAACGGCGATCTGTAAATGTGATGGCTAAATGCATCCCAGCTCCAGATTCTTTGAATAGTATCGCTGTTTAATTGGTAAGTAATCCTTCATGGTTATCCGGTGCTGTGTTATGTTGGATACGGAGCATCCTTTTTGACTTGCAAACATTGCCTTTTCTTGATAAACCCGTCTATCTGGTCCTGTCTCCATTCGTCTGGGGTCCTTGTCTCTGCTACCGACATCCTTTCATGCTCCCAGCCACTTGTCTTCTCCCTCGCAGGAATTTCTATGGAAAGTATGGACCCTGCGCACGTCAATGTCGTACCGAACTTGCTCAAGAACTCCCATCCAAGGACTAAACCAACCGTCATCCCCGCCAACACAAATATGCTCAAAATTTCCTGGTGGCTTCCGAACCGCTATCCCTGCTCGCCTCCCTGTGGCTGGGGTTGCTGAGCGTTTCCCGCTTTGGCAACACTCCGTGGTCCTTCTTCCGCACATCCAGCAAAACATTAGTCTCTGGTTCCTGCGATCTGACACCCATTACTCCGCACCTGCGGCAAGCCTGTGACGGATTCTGCTTAACTTCTTGTCGGCGTCTATTGACATTGCGGTGCCTTCCGTAACTTTCCCGTCTGACCAGCCATCCTGGGTTTTGCTGTGGTTGTGGTGGCGGCGCGAACTGCCGGGGGCTTCCTCTCTCCCATCTCCACTGCCATTCTCGGTTATGCTGTTCCTGCTGTGGTGATGGGTTTTGGAGCTGGGTCCTCCCTCCCATCTCTAAATCCACCCTGGCAGCGCCGAGCTCCTTTGTGGTGCTGGGTTTTGGGGGTCTCCTCCCTCCCATCTCTGGATCCACCCTGGCAGCGCCGAGCTCCTATGTGCTTCTTCCGCAGCTTCCTTCATTACAATTTCCTCGTTCGTACTCCTCAGCCAGTCTCGCCACTCAAAGAGTTGCCTCTGTTCTGCCTTATGTGCATCAACGAGTTTGTGGGATCGTTCCATCAAATACATATGTTTGACGTGATTGCCCGAGCTCAGAAATAGCACCGAGATGCCGGACGAAATACCTTACACTGGGTGCCTTCTTCGCCTTGGTCTGACTTGCGCCGGCCCGCTAGCTCTCGCTCAACGTCGATTACTCTGTACACTGCCAACCGTGGTGCCATCTCTTCCCAGATGCCGTGACTGATCGGGAGTAGGCAGCCTAGCTTACGTCTGTTCGGTGCGATGCGAGAGCAGTTCTGGCGTATGTCGGACTTGCCCTTGATCGCGTCGTGCATGGCTTTCAAGCGCCATACTGAAGTTTGTATTGGGCACAGTATATGCATTGAAAACTGAGCTAAACGTCATCTGGGTACCTAAGTACTGTAACGCAGAAGGCAAGTCGTTAATGATAATAATTAAGGATAATGTTCGAGATGGATTCTTGTGGGACTACAGAGGCAGCTCGAACTAGTCAGGACTCCTGACTCAACCACAGCAACAATTCTGCAAATTCGCGTGAAGCCACTAATCACAAATGATGTCAGCTTCAACAAGTTGGCAATAGTGGAGCGACCCCTAATAAAGCCATGATTTTTGTTCATTTTTTATGAAAAAGAATTATAAATTAAGTGAAAAGCTTTGATAAATGTTTGCAAAATGTCGTCGCAATTTTTTAGCACACAGCCTGGTCCTCCATCGGGACCTGGTGAAAGTTCCGGTTCGATTTTCAAACGAACCGATAACCAACGGCAGGTTAAGAAGTAAACAAAATAATTTTAGGTGAATACTTTGTTAACAAAAATTTTGCGAATAGATCTGCTATGTCCTGAAATGTATTAGAAGAAAAATTTTCAAAGGAGAGCAAAAATTCACCAATTTATGTGACTGCTATGGATCGTGAGTAACCTGAACCCTACAAAGGCGATTTTATATAATCTATTATAGTTAGAATTAAGCACGGTGAAGTTCGACCGAAGTACTAAGTATTGCAACGAACTGTTTTTTTTGCTGTTTGTTCGCGACAAATGCCTAGGCATACGCTTGAGGTTTCAATCGAAACTATTGCCTTAGATAAATCTTATAGCTTAGCTTGTCGAATTGGATTCTTTCATAAGCTTAAACGCTATATAACATAAAATGTGTGTATTATAATTTTGTATAATATTTTTGCGTTTGAGTGCTGGAGTCGAATTCCATTGTTTCGCTCTTGTTTTGGTTTGTATTATTAACCCGAGTCCAAACATTATTGTTTGGATTGGGATTGAACTTAGCGTTATTGTATTAATAGCTATTAGGGTTTTGATGGCTATTATTATTTTGAAAGGTATTCTTTTTATTTTGGAAGCTACTATTATTTTGAAAGGCATTTTTGGAATTGTATTGGTAGTTAGGATTTTGGTTGTTATAATTTTGGTAAAATTCTTTGTTTCTATTCAGGCGCAGTTGATTACCTTGATTATGGCCATCGAATTTATAGTATGAGTCGTATGAGGTTTGTGGTTTATCATTATTACGCCGCTGGGGTGTGCTGAAACGATAGGCGAACTGTGCCCTCGATTGGTTGCTTTCCATTTCTTGCACTCTAGCTAAGGCATTTGGCAAGTCTGGAGGATTTTGGGGAGAATAGCATGCCGGAAGTTGGACCATTTAGGCCAGTTATAAACACTCTCAATGCATTTTGCCTTTGTCTGAGGATTGTTTCCTTAGATTTGGGATTTTCTTTCCCGTAAGTTAATATGGTTTTATTTTTTAATAGCGTTAATTTTTTATTAACCTGAAAGACCATGACTGAGAGATTATTCTGTGTCAGGATACTTAGTTCTTGTTCAATTATGTGGATGGAACTCTTGTCGCTGAAAACGAAGTCTAGCCTAGAGAAAATAGTCAAAATTTAAAACGTTCCGTTATTTGTTAAAGCATTGTTGGCATTGTCGGTTAGGGCAACAAAATGCCGACGGCTTTTTCGGACGTAAAGTCCCATTGCATTTTCCGCGGCTTTTTCCCAAGATACGAAATACAATATTTGAGATTTCCGGACAATTGTGTCATGGGTTTGACAAATTCTATGTTTTTGTCACTCAGTTCGACTTGGAATGGGGTCACTAAGTTGGCACTTGAATACAAGAGAGTACGTAAATTTCTTATTTAGCTAGCGATCAACCGCACGATTAAATCTGTTGTTAGTGTCTGTTCGGATGGTTGTTTGTTTAGATTAGCACTGTGGTTAGTGGACGGACCGTTTGTATCTGTCATTTTAATATTTTTTTAATGAGTTTATTAATTCGTCCAGGATTTGCCAATCACTACTATCAAAACGGCTAATTGTAAATATAAAAAAAAATTAAACAAAATTTTTTGTAACTGAATATTCTTTTTAGAACATTAAGAAAACGTTGTTAGAACTTATAAAGTATAGTTTACATTAATGCATTTGTTGAGCTACCAGCGTTTGGGGTTATTATACAGCGGCGGACGGTCATCATCGACTCAACTTCCCATCTATGTATATCAGGCCACTATATATATCAGCAACCAACGATCCAAATCTCAATCATCCCCTTACTCTTCCTCCTACTTGCACGATTAGTGATTTGCACCGGCGCAGACATCTTGGCTGGACCAGTCGAAAGCTTGGCACAGCTCTCGGGAGCAGCAGCAGTGTCAATCGGCTTCTGGCGGGCTGTATTAGCAGCAGTTTTCATAGTTTCAAAAAAAAACGCATTCTTCCAGAAAGATCGAGTTTTCTCAAAAGGAGTGAGTGGTTTACACAGTCAAATTTAGTGTTATGTACGAAGTTTGACCGAGTTTCAAAGCGGTTACTTGAAATGGTTTCAAGGCGTGTTGGCTGATGTCGTGAGTTTTCCGAATTGACATTTTTTCGAAGTTCACGGTGTTTTGCGATCCAGGATCGTGCGGAGGTGCGTCCCGTGGAAAAAGTAAGTATAAAAAAAAGGAAGAGTTGCTCTCTTAAGTAGGAAAGAATAGAAGATTTCATGCAAGAGTTCTGTGACATGAATAGAGGTTATTGTAGTCAGAACATAATACCCTGAAAGGGTCATGCTGGGCATATGTTTACCTACAAAAGTTAAGAAAAAAGGGCAGGAAAGTTCGAGAGGCCCTAAAAGGAACGTTAAATTTTAACAGACTTAGAAGGTTCGGGCTGTCGATTTCACCATTAATAAGGTTATTGATGAAAACTACACCCAGCGTAGTCCTACGGTTTAGTAGGGATGGTAAGTTTATTAAAAGTAGTCTGCTATGATAAGACGGGAGTTGGATACTTGCATCCCAGTTTAGACCCCTAAGAGCAAAGAGGAGAAAGTTCTTCTGTACTGATGCAATACGGTCTTGATGAACCCCATATTGGGGACTCCAGACACTAAAGAACTGTAAAGAGTTTTAGTTATATAAGGATCATTTAATTCCTTTGACCATCTTTTAATGATGCCAAGCACACCCCCTTGGCTTTATTAACCATTGCCGATGTATGGTCGGTAAATTTAAGCTTGAAGTCTAATAGGACACCTAGGTCGTGAACATGAGTTAATCTTTCTAGGGCGGTCCCATAGAGAAAATAAGTTGCCTGGATGGGGCTTAAAGCGATGGAATGACATACGTTTGCATTTTGACCCATTGAGTTTTAAGTCATTAGCAGAACACCAATTTTGGAACTTGTCCAGATCGGACTGAAGTTTGTATTGTGCAGAGGGAGATTTTTACTGAAGACACAGCTTAACGTCATCTGCGTATATAAGTACACGATAGTTCGGTAAAGCAAAAGGCAAATCATCTATAAAAATGGTAAAAAATATAGGCCCGAGATGACATCCTTGAGGGACTCCAGATGTAGCTCGGACTAGGCAGGAGAATACATCATGAAAAAGGACGCGTTGGGTTCTTCCAGAAAGATAACTGGAAATCCACGTAAGAAGGTTAGTAGGAAATCTCAAAAGATCCAGTTTTATCAAAAGGAGTGAGTGGTTTACAGAGTCAAATGCTTTACTAAAGTCAGTGTAGATGACATCTGTTTGAAGGCCATTTTGGAAGCCATCAATTACAAATGATGTCAGCTCCAACAAGTTGGTGGTGGTGGAGCGACGCCTAATAAAACCATGCTGGCATGGAGAAATGATTGAACTTCAGAGGTGCTGCAGATGAGGAGTAATAATTTTTTCAAATAGCTTAGGAATTTCTGACAATGTAGAGATGCCTCTATAATTGGAAGCATCAGAATTTTTTCCTTTTTTATGCAGGGGAATTATAAAGCATTCCTTCCACATGGCGAAAGTACCGGTTTAACCTTTAAAAGATCCGATAACAAACTGCGCTCGGAGATAAATGGACCAAAAATAAGATTGGCTGAATGAATTTCATACATGTAGAGCTGATCAGAAATAGTACGAGGTGTATTTATTTTTATTATTTAAATTTTTTGTTCAATTATTTTAAAATCAGTAGTGAAGTATCACTCAAAAAGTGGTTGAAAAAATATTAATTTTAAAAATGTTCGCCAATATATATATACATAAAAATAATTCAGTTTCATAATAAATTTATATATATATATATATAATAAAATTATTGTATATATTATAAATAAATTTAAAATTTATTTCAATATTGTCATTAACTGCGAAGTTTCGGTTTTTTATTGATTTCTTCCATTGAATGCAATGGGTACGAATATAATTTAAAAGAAATTCTATAATTTGTTGCTTAATTGGTTCTTAAAAAACATATTGTGATAGATAATATTGAATTTAAAAAATCTTATTTCATGCATGAGGTGACCTTTCTCGGTCATAAGTGTACAGATAAAAGAATACTTACAGATGACAAGAGGGGCGATGCCGTTTATCGTACGGCTCGAATCGCGGAGATAGATCCGAGACGAGGAATTGTTGTTCTACATTGTTGCTCTTTTAAGTAAGAGAGAGGATTTCATGCAAGAGTTCTGTGAAATGATTTGATAGATGTTATTGTAGTCAAAACATAATACCCTGAAAGGGTCATGCTGGGCATATGGTGGACCTACAAAAGTTAAGAAATTAGGGTAAGAAAGTTCGAGAGACCCTAAAAGGAACGTTAAATTTTAACAGACTTAAAAGGTTCTGGCTGTCGATTTCACCATTAATAAGGTTATTGATGAAAACCACACCCAGCATAGTCCTACGGTTTAGTAGGGATGGTAAGTTTATTAAAAGTAGTCTGTTATGATAAGACGGGAGTTGGATACTTGCATCCCAGTTCAGACCCCTAAGAGCAAAGAGGAGAAAGTTCTTCTGTACAGATTCTTCGGTAAATTTAAGCTTGAAGTCTAATAGGACACCTAGGTCATGAACCTGAGGTAATCTTTCTAAATATAAATTTAAGAAAATAAGTTGCCTGGATAGGGCTTAAGCGATAGAATGATATAAGTTTGCATTTTGACCCATTGAGTTTTAAGTCATTAGCAGAACACCAATTTTGGAATTTTTTCTAGCGCGGTCCCATAGAGAAAATAAGTTGCCTGGATGGGGCTTAAAGCGATAGAATGACATTGGTTTGCATTTTGACCCATTGAGTTTTAAGTCATTAGCAGAACACCAATTTTGGAACTTGTCCAGATCGGACTGAAGTTTGTATTGTGCAGAGGGAAGATTTTTACTGAAGACACAGCTTAACGTCATCTGCGTATATAAGTACACGATAGTTCGGTAAAGCAAAAGGCAAATCATCTATAAAAATGGTAAAAAGTAAAGGCCCGAGATGACATCCTTGAGGGACTCCAGATGTAGCTCGGACTAGGCAGGAGAATACATCATGAAAAAGGACGCGTTGGGTTCTTCCAGAAAGATAACTGGAAATCCACGTAAGAAGGTTAGTAGGAAATCTCAAAAGATCCAGTTTTATCAAAAGGAGTGAGTGGTTTACAGAGTCAAATGCTTTACTAAAGTCAGTGTAGATGACATCTGTTTGAAGGCCATTTTGGAAGCCATCAATTACAAATGACGTCAGCTCCAACAAGTTAGTGGTAGTGGAGCGACGCCTAATAAAACCATGATGGCATGGAGAAATGATTGAACTTCAGAGGTGCTGCAGATGAGGAGTAATAATTTTTTCAAATAGCTTAGGAATTTCTGACAATGTAGAGATGCCTCTATAATTGGTAGCATCAGAATTTTTCCTTTTTTATGCAGGGGAATTATAAAGCATTCCTTCCACATGGCGAAAGTACCGGTTTAACCTTTAAAAGATCCGATAACAAACTGCGCTCGGAGATAAATGGACCAAAAATAAGATTGGCTGAATGAATTTCATACATGTAGAGCTGATCAGAAATAGTACGAGGTGTATTTATTTTTATTTTTAAATTTTTTGTTCAATTATTTTAAAATCAGTAGTGATGTATCACTCAAAAAGTGGTTGAAAAAATATTAATTTTAAAAATGTTCGCCAATATATATATACATAAAAATAATTCAGTTTCATAATAAATTTATATATATATATATATAATAAAATTATTGTATATATTATAAATAAATTTAAAATTTATTTCAATATTGTCATTAACTGCGAAGTTTCGGTTTTTTATTGATTTCTTCCATTGAATGCAATGGGTACGAATATAATTTAAAAGAAATTCTATAATTTGTTGCTTAATTGGTTCTTAAAAAACATATTGTGATAGATAATATTGAATTTAAAAAATTCTTATTTCATGCATGAGGTGACCTTTCTCGGTCATAAGTGTACAGATAAAAGAATACTTACAGATGACAAGAGGGGCGATGCCGTTTATCGTACGGCTCGAATCGCGGAGATAGATCCGAGACGAGGAATTGTTGTTCTACATTGTTGCTCTTTTAAGTAAAGAGAGGATTTCATGCAAGAGTTCTGTGAAATGATTTGATAGATGTTATTGTAGTCAAAACATAATACCCTGAAAGGGTCATGCTGGGCATATGGTGGACCTACAAAAGTTAAGAAATTAGGGTAAGAAAGTTCGAGAGACCCTAAAAGGAACGTTAAATTTTAACAGACTTAAAGGTTCTGGCTGTCGATTTCACCATTAATAAGGTTATTGATGAAAACTACACCCAGCATAGTCCTACGGTTTAGTAGGGATGGTAAGTTTATTAAAAGTAGTCTGTTATGATAAGACGGGAGTTGGATACTTGCATCCCAGTTCAGACCCCTAAGAGCAAAGAGGAGAAAGTTCTTCTGTACAGATTCTTCGGTAAATTTAAGCTTGAAGTCTAATAGGACACCTAGGTCATGAACCTGAGGTAATCTTTCAAAATATAAATTTAAGAAAATAAGTTGCCTGGATGGGGCTTAAGCGATAGAATGACATAAGTTTGCATTTTGACCCATTGAGTTTTAAGTCATTAGCAGAACACCAATTTTGGAATTTTTTTCTAGGGCGGTCCCATAGAGAAAATAAGTTGCCTGGATGACATAGAATGACATAGGTTTGCATTTTGACCCATTGAGTTTTAAGTCATTAGCAGAACACCAATTTTGGAACTTGTCCAGATCGGACTGAAGTTTGTATTGTGCAGAGGGAGATTTTTACTGAAGACACAGCTTAACGTCATCTGCGTATATAAGTACACGATAGTTCGGTAAAGCAAAAGGCAAATCATCTATAAAAATGGTAAAAAGTAAAGGCCCGAGATGACATCCTTGAGGGACTCCAGATGTAGCTCGGACTAGGCAGGAGAATACATCATGAAAAAGGACGCGTTGGGTTCTTCCAGAAAGATAACTGGAAATCCACGTAAGAAGGTTAGTAGGAAATCTCAAAAGATCCAGTTTTATCAAAAGGAGTGAGTGGTTTACAGAGTCAAATGCTTTACTAAAGTCAGTGTAGATGACATCTGTTTGAAGGCCATTTTGGAAGCCATCAATTACAAATGACGTCAGCTCCAACAAGTTAGTGGTAGTGGAGCGACGCCTAATAAAACCATGCTGGCATGGAGAAATGATTGAACTTCAGAGGTGCTGCAGATGAGGAGTAATAATTTTTTCAAATAGCTTAGGAATTTCTGACAATGTAGAGATGCCTCTATAATTGGTAGCATCAGAATTTTTTCCTTTTTTATGCAGGGGAATTATAAAGCATTCCTTCCACATGGCGAAAGTACCGGTTTAACCTTTAAAAGATCCGATAACAAACTGCGCTCGGAGATAAATGGACCAAAAATAAGATTGGCTGAATGAATTTCATACATGTAGAGCTGATCAGAAATAGTACGAGGTGTATTTATTTTTATTATTTAAATTTTTTGTTCAATTATTTTAAAATCAGTAGTGATGTATCACTCAAAAAGTGGTTGAAAAAATATTAATTTTAAAAATGTTCGCCAATATATATATACATAAAAATAATTCAGTTTCATAATAAATTTATATATATATATATATAATAAAATTATTGTATATATTATAAATAAATTTAAAATTTATTTCAATATTGTCATTAACTGCGAAGTTTCGGTTTTTTTATTGATTTCTTCCATTGAATGCAATGGGTACGAATATAATTTAAAAGAAATTCTATAATTTGTTGCTTAATTGGTTCTTAAAAAACATATTGTGATAGATAATATTGAATTTAAAAAATTCTTATTTCATGCATGAGGTGACCTTTCTCGGTCATAAGTGTACAGATAAAAGAATACTTACAGATGACAAGAGGGGCGATGCCGTTTATCGTACGGCTCGAATCGTGGAGATAGATCCGAGACGAGGAATTGTTGTTCTACATTGTTGCTCTTTTAAGTAAGAGAGAGGATTTCATGCAAGAGTTCTGTGAAATGATTTGATAGATGTTATTGTAGTCAAAACATAATACCCTGAAAGGGTCATGCTGGGCATATGGTGGACCTACAAAAGTTAAGAAATTAGGGTAAGAAAGTTCGAGAGACCCTAAAAGGAACGTTAAATTTTAACAGACTTAAAAGGTTCTGGCTGTCGATTTCACCATTAATAAGGTTATTGATGAAAACCACACCCAGCATAGTCCTACGGTTTAGTAGGGATGGTAAGTTTATTAAAAGTAGTCTGTTATGATAAGACGGGAGTTGGATACTTGCATCCCAGTTCAGACCCCCTAAGAGCAAAGAGGAGAAAGTTCTTCTGTACAGATTCTTCGGTAAATTTAAGCTTGAAGTCTAATAGGACACCTAGGTCGTGAACCTGAGGTAATCTTTCTAAATATAAATTTAAGAAAATAAGTTGCCTGGATAGGGCTTAAGCGATAGAATGATATAAGTTTGCATTTTGACCCATTGAGTTTAAGTCATTAGCAGAACACCAATTTGGAATTTTTAGGCGGTCCCAAAAAAATAAGTTGCCTGGATGGGGCTTAAGCGATAGAATGACATAAGTTTGCATTTTGACCCATTGAGTTTTAAGTCATTAGCAGAACACCAATTTTGGAACTTGTCCAGATCGGACTGAAGTTTTTATTTGGCAGAGGAAGATTCATACTGAAGACACAGCTTAACGTCATCTGCATACATAAGTACACGAGAGTTCTGTAAAGCAAAAGGCAAGTCATTTATAAAAATTGTAAAAAGTAAAGGCCCGAGATGACTTCCTTGAGGGACTCCAAATGTAGCTCGGAGTAGGCAGGAGAATAAATCATTAAAAAGGACGCGTTGGGTTCTTCCAGAAAGATAACTGGAAATCCACGTAAAAAGGTTCAAAGGAAATCCCAAAAGATCGAGTTTTCTCGATCAGAGTCAAATGCTCTACTAAAGTCAGTGTAGATGTCATCTGAATGCCATTTTGGAAACCATCAATCACAAATGATGTCAGCTCCAACAAGTTGATGGTGGTGGAGCGACGCCTAATAAAACCATGCTGGCATGGAGAAATGATTGAACTACAGAGGTGTTGCAGGAGTAATAATTATTTTAAAAAGCTTTTGATTTGCAGACAATTTACTTATGCCTGTGTAATTGGTAATTGGAATTATAAAGGATTCCTTCCACATATGGGGAAATATCGAAGTTTCCAGAGATAAGGTGAAAAGCTTTGAAAGAGGTTTGCACAATGACTCGGCGCAATTCTTTAGCACACAGCCTGGTACTCCATCGGGACCTGGTGGTTTAAAAGATCCGATAAAAAACTACGCTCGGAGAGAGATGGACCAAAAATAAGATTGGCTGAATGAATTTCATATGTGTGAATTTTTTATATGTGAATTTCATTTCATTTTCTTTATCATTATTTATTTAAATCTCACAAAAAAAAAAAAAAAAATTATAATTATAATAACAATTAATAAGAGGTAAAATAACAGCACTTTGTTGTTTTGTCAATAATGCGCAAAGGGCATTGCCTTTATCACTCAGCGACAACGTTCCAAGCGCAAACGTAATATGATATGCACTCTTAGCATTCACCGCTGAGAGACGAGTCAGCATGGTTCCCATGCTTATATACATATGTATGCGCATACATAAACTCTTCCTCTACCCGTTATTCATATACAGCTACAGCTGTATAGCTGACGTTATGTTATGTACGTTATTCATATACCGGCAGCTAGCTAGCATTGCCTAAGAATCCTAAAATCATTCGAATAAAGACGATCAACAAACACGATACTAAGGGTCCTAATAATACAACCTAAATTGATGAATCCTACATGGCGTTACTAATGGCTATACTAAGGATACTAAGGGTCCTAAAAACTCAACCTAAATTGATGAATCCTACAGTGGGGCAAGCTGCTTATGAAAATATAAAAAAAACAGCATTTAAAAATATTGATTAGTTTACGAGTTAATAGGGTTTTTTAACCATAGTGGGATTTTTACAAATTGGCTGTCCGATTTCAGATCCCAGCTATGCCTTATACAAGGATACAAGGCATAGCCATAAATGTTAATGCTAAGATGCCGTCAACAGTAGCATATTATTCAATTTCTGCAGACGTGCGTAAATATATTTAGTACATTAATATATTATGTTTAACATAAATATTAGATTCAACATAATCTCCATTGACCTTAATAGTAAAATCTTCTTTTAGCTCGAACAGATCGTTGAAATTCTTCTTTCTTTATTTCTTTGCTCTTGGACGTTCAGTATTTTAGTGTGCTGCTCGCAAATTTATTTATTTTTTATATGTTCGAATACTTTGCTGACAATTTATGAAAATCTAAAACTTTGCTACTAAAACTTTGGCCATTGCAGAGTGGTTCGAAATGTTACATGTCGGTTGTTCAGTACTTTGAAGGTATAATGGCTACTTTAACGGTGAGTGAGTCGTACTGGCATTCCTAACCAAACTAACAAACTGCCACACATAAGGTAACACATATCTTCGATTCGAGAAAAGTCTTGTAACATAAAGATCATGGAAATATCGACAATAACAACATTAAAGCGACGCCACTTGATCCCGACTAGACAGTCATAAAATAAACGACAGGAAGTCGATCTTTCTACGTGATCCTCATGACCAAGGTTATATCGGTGCAACTTCGGTACATAAAGCTCGCAGTAAGCTCTGACTCCAAAGTCAAACTCATAAAGCTCTAGAAAGCTGAAAACCGAAGTTAGATCGATAGTAACATAGACTTAAGAGTTGAGTTCAGCTTGTGACTTGTGATAAAGTTGTGAAATCTAGTTTTGGTTATTATATTTAATAAAGTATATTTTTTTATACAAATTAATAGAACCAAATACTTAATTGGCGCAGTCGGTATTTTTTAATTAATATCCGCAAAAGAACTATAGTGCAAAAAACCGCAAAAAGCAGGTACTAAATTAAAGTGAATTTATTTACTTGAAAAACAAAAAATAATAAAATGGCAGTAGCACCAGCCTTAACAGAGGCCAAACTAAATCAAGCCTTAGCTACAATACGCGATATAAAGAATTAGGGAAAGCTCTTATTAAAAGATATTCAACGAAAACCAGCTATGATAAATTTATCACCAATATAAGTTGCGTCGAGTTTAAAGGAAATTTACGTAAGTTCGTCAAGAAACTCGACGATAAATTTATAGTAGTAATAGACAAATTTTTATTAGAAAATGACCAAGGTAACTCAAGTTTTTAGTTAATCTATATCTCGTGTAATAAAAAAGAAGTTGCCAGATCGATTAATTAACATTTTTTCGAAACATAGTATTGAAACGATTGAAGATTTAATTGAAGCTGCAAAAATAGAATTTTATGAAAATACGGCGGAAGAAAGAAAACAATATCAAAATTATAAAAAAAAGGATACAAGAAAAATAATAGGGGTTCGTTTGCAAATCATAGAAATTATTACCCAACTTATAATCAGAATTCTCATGCTCATGGAAACTAAAATCAAAGAAATTCAGATACAAATCAATTAAACTATCAAGAAACCAGGGACAGATTAGAACAGGGACGAAGACAAAATCCTATGAATAGTTAGAATAGATCTAACACCAATGACTCACCGAATCCAGCATATAAAAGACCAAGAAACAACACTAGTGGAAATATAAGAACGGAAACGGCAACTATCCAAGAAAATTTTCTACAGGTCTTGAACGAGCTCCAACTCACATAATAGTTAGAGTAGGAGATAATAAATTAAGGGGCATTATAGACACGGGCTCATCCATTAATATAATAAAAAAAATTATACAAATAAAATCCCACAAGAAGAAAAATCACCGTGCAACACGATAAACGGAACATATACAATAACAAGTAGTATTGTATTAACCGCATATGAAGTCTGTCCGTTCGATGAGAAATTTTATATTAAAGACTTTTCCGATTCTTATAAAATATTATTGGGGAGGGGATTTTTAAAAAAAATGTAAAGCCCACATTGATTTAGAAAATGATAAAATCATTTTAAATAATAATGTACCTAACACATCAATATCCGATATAACATTATCGGTTAGTTCGGAATTTAATTATCCAATTAATAATGATCTTGCTGAGAATAATAAGTATAGAATGAACATTTAAATTCCACAGAAAAAAGAAGAATTAAAAAAATCTTATTCGAGTTTCAAGACATTCAGTACAAAAAAAGTGACAATTTGACTTTCACCAGTACTATAAAACCGTTTATAGGAAACCATACAAATATCCACAAATATTTGACGAAGAGGTTAATAAACATATAAAAGAAATGGTAGATCAGGGAATAATTCGTAAATCAAATTCTCCTTACTGTTCTCCCATTTAGCTTGTTCCGAAGAAAACGGATGCCTCTGGAAAAAAGAAATTTAGGTTGGAAGTAGACTATAGACTACTAAATGACATAACTGTCAACGATAAATATGCAATTCCTATAATGGAAGACATCCTAGATAAATTAGGAAGGTGCCAAGATTTTACAACAATTTACTTGGCTAAAGGTTTTCGCCAAATTCAAATAGATGATAAATCAATAGAAAAAACTGCCTTTTCAATCAAACATGGTCACTTCGAATATACTCGAATGCATTTTGGTTTAAAAAATGCTCCAGCAACAATCCAACGTTATATGAATAATTTTCTGGTGGATTTAATTTTCAAAGACTGCTCGGAATTTAATTATGTCAGTAAATTTAACAAAAACCAAACAAACTTACTTCAAGAAACCTAAACTACTTCAAGACCTACTTCAAGAAGCCTCACCATTTAAACACATGATTCAAATTAGGTATCTTACAGAGCACTTTGGTGGCGAGGAGTCGCGCCAGATACCCAGGCTAATGCGCGTTCTGGCCGAGATTCCCTACGAAAAGATGAACGTCAAGCTTTTGGGCACCGCTCTCGAAACAGTCGGATCCTATTGCAAATGGTTGATGGAAAACCCGTCGTATATCCCGCCAGCTATTAACCTGCTGCTGCGCAGCTTGAACTCTCCAATGTCAGCTCAAGCCACGTTGGGCCTCAAGGAGCTGTGCCGGGACTGCCAGCTGCAGCTGAAGCCATATGCGGAGCCGCTGCTCAATGCCTGTCAAGCCTCCCTTATTACGGGTGGAGGAAATTGATGTTCTTGAGGCCGCTTGCAGTGCCATTACACTTTGAAATGTTCCGCAACAGAACTTCTCCAACATTTCGGACACCATGGAGCCCTTCTTCGGTTGCTCTTCGCAGATTGTAAAAAAGATTCCGCAAAGTCTGGAAGATAAAACGATCGCCTACGATCGCCTGGTCTACTACGCCCAGCGGTGCATGACATCGCCAGAAAGTAGAGCCATTCGGTCTAGCATTCAGTTCATGACGCACTTTTTGATGCAGTCGCGCAACCATCCCCACATCACTGAAGTCATCTTGGCCATCGGCGAACAATTTCCTAAAAATTTAGTGCTCGCCGATCCCAGCTTCCACGAGCCGCAACGCAACGATCTATTGATTGGCGCAAGTTTATTTTTTGACCTATTGTCTGTTGGCCAAGTTCAGTTGCGTGTTGGTCTTCCAGTTCTGCAAAAGACGCGACTTGGATGGGTTGTTCCGGGTGGCGGCAGCCGAGCCCGAGGGGCCATCGCAGCAGCAATATACCACCTTCCGTCACTTGAGGCCAAGGGCGCGCTGAAGGAGCGCCAGGATGATCTCCTGCGGCGGGATGTTTATGTCGACGAATGTCCAATCCCAGCTGCTGATGAAGCGCCAGGATCCGCCCATGCTGCCACCAAGCCAGACCACTGCTGCTGCGCCCGAGAGCTCTGCCAAGCTTTCGACTGTTCCGGCCAAGATGTCTGCGGCGGTCCGAATCGCTAATCATGCTAGAAGGAGGAGGAGTAAGGGCATGAATGAGCGTTCTTTCATTTATCTGTCCTCCATCCTCAGCATGATGGTTTGGGCTATGGTCCTTTTCGGTCTCCTTTCTGTGGGCTTTTAGTCTGAGATACGAGAGATACGAACACAACATGCGCGACTAGGAAAGATGGACCGTGGCGATCATCACTTGCTCGTGGTTCAAGCTCATGGTCATCCCAGATCAGGAGAATCCCATTCTGGATGGAGCCATAGACCCAGGAATGGAATGGACCCATGGAATATTGCTGCTTATCCCATCTCACTAATTGTTGTTGAAAGCTGGACTTCCAACGGGGGGGAGAATGTTGGGATCAGCAGCTAGGCTCCGTGGGAGCCCCACAATAACCAAGATAAGAAAATGTAAACAAACCATGCGTAGGGTATAAGCACAGCCGAGTTTGCATAGCGCAATGTGTGGAACGCATTGTGCTTCTATGCACTTTCGGTAGTTGATTTTGGTGGGAGAGTCGCTGCGGTCGTGGACCTTTTGAGTTGTATTTATTGCGTAACTTGTGAACTGTATGAAGAATAAAAACCCCAGAAATTAAATTTTGATTTAATTCTCGCTTGATCGCGACATATATATTTATATATATATTTGATGGTTTGGGCTAAATACAATATATATATATATATTTTTTATAGTTGTTTTTATATTAAGAAGTTTAATTTTCACCGTCTCCTGTATGAAAAATTCTACCTTTCTGCTAATTACTGTTTGCCCCTTTTACAATGCCATACAATTATTTTTTTTGCCAAAAATATGTCAATACATCTCTCTATATAATATATATTTGAGCCTATAGCTAAAAAAGAAACTCAGGAGGGAGATAAATGGAATAAATATTGTAAGAAGAAGTAAAAGAGGACTAATTAATGCAATAGGGACAGCTTACAAATATTTATTTGGAACATTAAATCAAGAAGATAGGAAAGATTTAGAAGAGAAAATAAATACAATAAAAGAAAATTAAAAGAATTAAATTATATAATAGAAGCAATAAAGAAGGGGATCGAAGTAATAAATGAACTAAAAGAGGATAACGAAAAAGAAAAACAACTAGAAGTGTTGGCATTCAATTTACAAGAATTTACAGAATATGTGGAAGATATCGAAATGGGGATGCAACTAACTCGTCTAGGAATTTTCAATCCGAAATTATTAAAATACGATTTCCTTAGGCATATTAATTCTGAAATTATGATGAACTAAATATGAAATGAACTAAATATTAAAACATCAACTTGGCTTAAATCAGACACAAACGAAATCCTAATTATTTCCCATCTCCCTAAAAACATCGAAAAAACCCCAGGATACGAAATTATTCCATATCCAGATGAAAATAATACAATTTTAACAGAAGAAGTTCATGGCAAATACTATGTTCAAAAAGGAAATGTATTCAAAAAAGAAAGTAAAAAACCAGTGAATAATAATTGTATCGCAAAAATCATAAACCAAATTAATACATAATATAAAAACACAAAAACATATAAAAACTTCCTAGAGCCTAACATTATTCTAACATGGAATTTACCGAAAACACTTTTAAATCAAGATTGTAACGAGAACAAAATAAGTATAGAAGGAAATAATATTATAAAAATTTATAATTGTTCACTACAACTCGACGAAATAACGATTACAAATTCAATGTTTGATTATACACAAAGCATCTATAAAGCGCACCTCGTTCGCTGTCCCATCATTCATCTTACCAGTTCGAGAAACCGACGACTAAGGGAGCCACATGCCAGATCCACGACCGCAATTTGCCTGAGGGCTTCCATCCGCAGCACGCTGTCCAGCCACTCGGCGTTGCTCTGCGCCTGGGTGGGCGTCTGGCTGAAGCCTCCGCCCGGTCCCCGGCCCCGGATACCTCCCCCGCCACCTGGGCCGCCCCCTGCTGCTGGACTGGGAGCCAGGACATCCAGCTGCACAATCCGCACAAAGAGCTCGCTCTGGTAGAGGCTCTTAATCAGCTGAGCATTCTTGGCTGCGAAAACGCCGCGAAGTTCTGACCCCGCGGAATGAGGCTTCCGGCACGTGAAGTAGGTTAGTCGAATTGTACCATGAAGCTGTTCTGGAGGAGGGCGGTTCGCAGCGGCTCTGCCACGCCGTAGTCCAAATCCAGCTCCGCTTGGAATCCCCGGCAGGACGAGGCCAACAATAAGAGTGTCCAAAAATACATCACGTTTTGCAGCGCACATTTTTCGGGCTTGATCCTTATATAGTCATACTTATTATCCATTTTGTCCGATGCATTATTCATTCGGATTGGTTTGGACATTTTGCGGCTGTCAAAATTTGATTGAAATTGGACCATAAATCGCTCATTGGAATTTCACTTTTCTTGTCAACTGACACCGGCCGCCGTCATTATTCAATTTCATTCAATTACATGCTGAAAACTACTTCAGACGCCTAGGCTCTCATCCTAACTCCCTCGCGAAGAGGCTAATTTTTCATGCCGGAGAACGAAACAAAGCAAAAGATTTGCCAATCTTAAATTCTTATTAAATGGTTAAAAAATTCTAGTTTGATTTTTCGAGACTGGCTGAGAATTTTCTAAAATTTTGGCTTCACTTTTTACTTCTGGGTTTTTTCTTTTCACGTTTAATTTTGCGGTTAAGCAGGGGTCCAGGTGAAGAGTCATTTTTCCTTATTAGCTGTGCCACGGCGCCCTCGTAATACCCGGGAAAAATGGAATTATTAATGGCACTGTCCATTCGCTGCCTGCTAAGTGGCGCAAATTACATTTTTGTTTACTTTCCACCGCATCTTGGCCTTGGGCGCAGGAGCCTTTGCCTTCGCATAAAGAGCCTTCGCAGAAATTTTTGGTGAAAAAAGCGCTTTGAACTTGAACCATACGTATGCGTAATATTTTGCAAGTACTTTTCGTAAGCGGATTGCTCTCATCCAACAATTTCTGAGCCAAAAGTTTTTCTGGTAGAAAAAAAAGATGTTTCTAGGCACCTTTTGTATTATGCGTGTTATGTAAAAGTTTACTCTATCCCGGCTCCTTGCCCCGTCCATTTATTCCATTGGGTGGCAAGCTGTCGTCGTCGTCGTCGTGCAAACTTGAAAGCGTTAAAAAATTCCCACCATATTTTCCTTTTGCTTTTTGTTACGCTTTTGTTGCAAGCCAGAACTTTTCCATTCAGAGCGACAGCGTCGTCGCCTGCTCCACTGTACCACTTAACCAAGGTAACTCGTTGGGGGGAGGCGCCTCCCCGGGTGGCCAGGGTGGTCGGGACTTGAGCCACATTTCAAGCCTGTGCATGAAATGCTCAACAAAAATAAGCGTGGCCCTAAAAGCAGCCACAAACTTCGCCAAAACAATTTTGACACCTGCTGAACCCCAACCCCGTCTCTTTTTCCGTGTTGACAACGGACCCGGGCCATGTTAATTCCAAGCCAAACGGCAAGCGTAACTTTTTACGCGGAAGTGAAAAAAAAAAGTTTGGAGGAACCACAGGGAAGAGGTCGTTTTTTCATAGTTATATGTGTCGCAGTGTCACGAATGTGATTAAGGATATACTATAATTTGATTGTCCTTTGACTCTTATTCATCCTTAAATATAGCGTTTTCTTTTAAAGACAAGCCAAGTGCAAAAATGAGCGACAGGTAAACAACTCACGACATAAGACTTGGGCCCAAACCGCCTGAAAGTGGCTTTAAGAAATTATCCTGACCCAGTTTAGACATGGCCTGAGCTAGACAAACATCCCTCGTGGCTGGAAAGAGCTTCAATCATCGGCTCAGACACATATGTTACGCTGGATTGTTATGGAAATCCATAAATAAAAGCACACAGACACATGTTTACACGCTCATCAATTTTTCCAGGCTAAGGCGAATAGAGAATATGTGGCAGGAGCGGCAGAGCAGGACTAGTCTGCCAGGAGTGGGGCCAGGCAGTCAAACGTCAGGCGTGAATGTTTGTTAATCTGCAACCTGGCAAAGTGTTGACAATAATTCAAGACACGTACCTGCAATAAACTCTGGAGTTGTCGCCTCCATACATCACCTATATCTTCGGGCTGCGTTTTATTACCCGCCCGGTAATAAATTATATCCTAGATTATATCCTTGCTTTAAAACGAACTCGGCGAAATTGTGTTGCAATTCCGGGCGAATATAAACAAATTAAGTGAACTTTGTCTAAACATTTCCTTTTAATAAACAGTTGCCATTTTGGGGGATCCCGAAAATGTGCGTGACCAGGACTCATTGAAATTTTCCAGGCGCGCTTCGTGTTGACATTTGGGTAGATTAAGTTATAAGCAAATACAAATGCGGCTACTAATGAAGTGTTGTTTGACTTTTTCGCACCAGCGTAATTCCAACAAGCTTATTGTGTGAAGCTGTTTATGGGAAAAATGCGGGTAGGGATGGGTGTTTCCTTTATTTATTTTTTTTTTTGTTGATGGAGAAGCCTTTGACCGACACGCAAACCAAATTAAGTCATAAAAATGGCGGTGTGCTTTAATGAAATAGCCAAAGGAAGTCCCTGGAAATCGTTTTTCCTTTTCTCTTTTTTTCTGGCCAAAATGCTTTTTGCCACTAGTATATTTCTTCTTCATTGTGGCCATGCGATTTGCATAATTTGTCCAAACAAACACAATGTAATACAATGGCAGCACACATTCCGTATACGTAATCTGGCACTCGTTGAAAAGGAAAAAACAAGGGTTTTTTTCGCACTTCGACATGCAAATCGAGCCGGGGACGATAAACGCCTCGAGAGCAACCCAAAAACAGACCGAACAACACCAATCCCTGGTCCTATGGCAAAGCCCAAATCCCACTAATACCTCCCCGACAGCAAAAAAAACCCCAAGCCCGTAACCGAACCCAAGTAATCAAAATCAAACAACAATAGAAAAAGGAAAACGAAAAGGAAACGTAACGATACGAAACGAAAGGAAGAAAAGGAAGCCCAAAACTGTGGCCAAGGCCTCCAAGGTAAACCCAAAAGGGAATCCCATTTTATGGTTAACACCAAACGTTGGGTTATGTTTTATGGATCCGATGCCGACCGCCGGCCAGAAGGACACCATGCACACTCGGTACTTGGCAAGGACAAGGACATACCAAATTAAAGTTACATAAACGGGAACAATGCAATCAAACTAGGCTGCATACTGAAGTCAATCAATGCCAAAAGGACATGGAATCTATTCGAAACTTAAGGTTAAAATCTTTTAAAGAAAAATGCAGGAAAAGATTTGTATTAAATATGCATTTTTGTTTTTAATAATAAAAATTTTCACAAGATTTATATGATTTTATGTTTAATATTTTACTGACAAATTTGTTAATGAAATTTATTTCTGCAAGGATCTCTTGTCCACTTCTGCTCGTCGCCAGTCTCGTTGTCCTTTGAGGAAAATAATCGCCTGGCAATGGTGTTGAGCATTGTTTCCCACCTGTCCAAGGAATTCCTGTCCATTCTGCATTTCTATGGCCGCCTTTCCATTCCACATCCTCCTGAAGCAATAAACTTTTACGCATTCATTATGAGCGACATGGAGCACCAGAAGATTCCACAGTTGAATATTGTTATTAAAATAAATTAAAAAAAGGGGGCAGATTCAGAATCAACAAAAGCAGCAAAAAAGTCAGACAAATGTAGATTTGAGAAACTGGGATATTAAAATTGAAAATACAAAAATAAAATAAGAAAATCAGATTAAGAATACCTTGTCTGGAGAACAAGCCCTAGAGCAGGCTGGCCTGCGGATTATCCAAGAGTATGAAATCGGGATGGCTTTGATCAATTACTCCATCGCTGAATTCTGCAACCCACTACACAAATTAACCAATAGCGTTTAACTCCTCCATCCTGGCACCCAACACGGAACGAAGCGAACGTCAATCGATGGCAACATTCACATCAGAACTAGTAATACCTGAATCAGATGCCTTACAATTACAGGTGTTAGAGGCTCAGAGTGTGAACAGATTAGTGGGAAAACGCTCTCATTCCAAAAGTGTAGATCCTTCAGATGAAGAGGTAGAAAATTATATCAAACGCTCCAGGCTGGCAATAAACGAAAAAGCAAAAATGCAAAAAAAAAAACTTTAAACCAAATGAACCCAAAAACCAACATAAAGCAGTTTCTAAGTCCAATCCTCCATCCAGGATTAGTGTCGTAAACTTTTTAGAAAAAAGCCAACCACAGAAATCCCAGCCAACACATTTAAAATCCCATTCCCAATCGCAAACTCAACCTCGAAAGCGTCTGCGCCTGGAACTCCTTAATGAAATTGACAGCGATGATGACGAAAATCCCTTTAATTTTGCCGCCGACAAAAAGAAAAAGAAGAAACAAGCGGATGAGGTCAATAACGATTCCAACGATGGATTCTCTTTTAACGATAGCTCGAAAAATCAAGTAGATCAGGATTCCATTCTCACTAAACCATTCCCCTCGAAACCTGAAAACAAGACGAAATCCAAGTATGTGGTGCCGCAGCGAAAGGAACTGCCTAAAAAAGTGGACGTTAGTGGATGGTTATCGAGCATATTTCCTTATAAATTCTCTTTTAACGATAGCTCGAAAAATCAAGTAGATCAGGATTCCATTCTCACTGAACCATTCCCCTCGAAACCTGAAAACAAGACTAAATCCAAGTATGTTTTGCCGCAGCGAAAGGAGCAGCAGGCTGCATCAGACTATAAAAATAGAGGCCAGCTTAGATGAGTTGGAAAATGACTAGGTAAAACTTGAGAGATCTGTTAAAGAGGACCCAGACGAGGAAGATGACAGCAAATCCAAGTTGAAGTGGTTAGCTTCCATGAAGGATAGCATCCAAGTGCGAATGTGTAGTCTAAACATTTCTTATCGATCGCACGAGGAGGTAGATGCTCCCCTGGAAGATTCTGGGAGCAAATACGGCGACCGCAAGAATTTTAAAAAGTTTGTCAAGACTTCCAACTTGCAGCCGCATGGGCAGATTGTGCCTCTAAAGCGACTCCAGTTGGCAGATGGAATTGTTAGTTGTATTTAAATTATTTTCTATGACGTACATATGTGCAAATTTTTAAGTGACGTCAGAAATACGGGCGGTCTGTTGGTTAACGTGGGTATCTACAACCCTCCAGTCTCACTTTTGTTCGTAACACAATGATTTATATAGTTGTCGTTTTAAAGACTTCCATGCAAATTCAATGCACCCACCAAAAAAAAAAAAAAAAAAAAATAAAGTGTCTGCTTTGGTCAGACGAAAAAAAATTCAAAATTTAAATAAAAAAAAAAAAACTTAAAAAAAAAAAAAAATTAATTAATCTTCACACTTTCGACAAACAGGTTCGATTAGGTGAGGTTTCAGTAAATTAAATGAGGTCAGTAAATTAAATTTAAAATAACGCCAAGGAAGCAGACGCAGCACATATTGACAAATTTGTTGCAAAAATATTAAATGATAAAAACACTGATAAAAAAAATGATTAAAACTTGAAGAAACACCCGAAGCTTTGATGACCGAACTTGAATGGAAAACATGGGGAGATGTATGGGCTTATATAGCAATTTTTTGGTGTTTGAAGGGTTTCCTGAAATCAAGGCCTACTCGATTAAAGAAAATCAGCTCTGAATAACTTGGTAGAACTTTCCAGCACTAGCAGAAAAACGGAATAATAAGAATAATAATTATCTTTTCTTTTCTTATCATTCTTAAAAAGTAATTTACCATTAAAAACATTCCATTTGGCTCATTTTGGTTACCGGACATCACTACCCCAATTCCTTAAAGCTTTGAATATTTTCCCTGGAATGCAATTATGCGTTGAAAAATATTTAAGAATATTTGAAGGAGGCTCCCTCTAATTTCAGCGCTCAACACTCAATTATTCAAATGAAGCCTCATACACCTGCCTCAATTTATGCGACATTTCCGGCACCTCTGTCCGCAAAAACCAATTTGCATTATTTAGTCGAAAAATGATAGGGCAGGTCAAAAGTTGCCTTCTTATATAAACGGAGAAGCAATTGTGCCCCCAGGACCTACGGAGTCAAACAATTAAAAGCCAAAGTCAATCGAATCCGGAGGTCAGGACCAAAATAATTGAACCGCAAGAGGAGGAAATGTGCTGGCCAAGCGAAACAAACAGAATGTAAGAAAATGCATCACAAAAACAAAAGTATTTGGAAATAGTTGTAGCCCCATTTGATCAGAGATAGGTAGCATCTGGCAAATGCCACTGATAACGAGAATGGAAAGCTAACTTCGGACGGAGCCGAAGCTTATATACCCTTGCAGTTAAATAGCGGCTTCTATTAATTAAAGATATAGTAAGTATCGGATATAGTTAGCCGATCTTTACAAAAACATTCATAACAAGCTTAGATTCGTATAAAATGAATTTTAAAAGAAGTCAGACGCTTCTACGCCCAAAAACACGCAAGTTGTTGCATTTCCGATCGTTTAGTTATATGGCAGCTATAGGATATAGTCGGCCGATCCGTATGAAATTTTCCGAATCGGCTTAGATTTCCATAAAAGGGAATTTGTGCAAATTTCAAGTTTCTATCTTCAATAACATGGAAGTTATAGCATTTCCGATCAATCAGATATATGGCAGCTATAGGATATAGTCGGCCGATCCCGGCCGTTCCGACTTATATACTGCGTGCAAAGGAAAGAAGGGTGTGTGCAAAGTTTCAAGACGATAGCTCAAAAACTGAGAGACTAGTTTGCGTAGAAACAGACAGACGAACAGACGGACATGCTTATATCGACTCAGGAGGTGATCCTGATCCAGAATATATATACTTTATGGGGTCCTGGATGTCTCCTTCACTGCGTTGCACACTTTTGACCAAAATTATAATACCCTCTGCAAGGGTATACTAAAGGCAAAACTTAGTAAAAACGAGAATGGAAAGCTAACTTCGGACGGAGCCGAAGCTTATATACCCTTGCAGTTAAATAGCGGCTTCTATTGACTTAAGATATAGTAAATATCGGATATAATTGGCCGATCTTTACAAAAACATTTATAACAACCTTAGATTCGTATAAAATGGATTTTAAACGAGAATGGAAGGCTAACTTCGGACGGAGCCGAAGCTTATATACCCTTGCAGTTAAATAGCGGCTTCTATTAATAAAAGATATAGTAAATATCGGATATAGTTAGCCGATCTTTACAAAAACATTCATAACAAGCTTAGATTCGTATAAAATGAATTTTAAAAAGAAGTCCGACGCTCTACGCCAAAAACACGCAAGTTGTTGCATTTCCGATCGTTCAGTTATATGGCAGCTATAGGATATAGTCGGCCGATCCGTATGAAATTTTCCAGATCGGCTTAGATACCCATAAAAGGGAATTTGTGCAAATTTGTTTCCATTTGTTGCATTTCCGATCAATCATATGGCAGCTATAGGATATAGTCGGCCGATCCGTATGAAATTTTCCAGATCGGCCTATTCCCCTAATAGTTAATCTGTGCAAATATCAAGTTTCTATCTTCAATAACATGGAAGTTATAGCATTTCCGATCAATCAGATATATGGCAGCTATAGGATATAGTCGGCCGATCCCGGCCGTTCCGACTTATATACTGCGTGCAAAGGAAAGAAGGGTGTGTGCAAAGTTTCAAGACGATAGCTCAAAAACTGAGAGACTAGTTTGCGTAGAAACAGACAGACGGACAGACGGACAGACGGACATGCTTATATCGACTCAGGAGGTGATCCTGATCGAGAATATATATACTTTATGGGGTCCTGGATGTCTCCTTCACTGCGTTCCACACTTTTGACCAAAATTATAATACCCTCTGCAAGGGTATAATAACCAAAGAATTTGTATAAATAAAACCACACTTAAAATATTTAATATCTTTTATAAGAATCCCTTTAAAGAGTATTTAATCCATCTGTTTCAATGCTCTACCATCTATTCTCTTTGGTCTCAGGTTGGGCAATAGCCCGCAGCATGACACACCCACTTGTGCCCAGTTGGATAGATCTCCGACAATTCGTGCCGTTCTCAGTTTGATTTCATTGTCACCTCTCCGACGGACTGGGATTGGGGATATGGAGGCGAGAGTTAGCCCTTCGATCTGGGCCCATGCCCGGTTGATTTCCCCAGTGTGAGCAATGGACTCGAAACGGGGTGTCGGCCCCCCCAAAATCGCTTTACCTGACCCATTGCGGCAGTGTCATAAAGTGTTTATGATAGTTTGTCTGTGGTTACTTTGAGTATCTTCGAAACTGTGGGTGTATGGGTTAGACGGTGTCCATGCAGACGGTGGGTTTTATGTCCTGTCCCAAGTTTGAGCCTATGTCATAATTTACAAGGTGCTAAGGCGACAATTGGTGGGGCAAGACGAAGAGTTTGCTGCTTCGCTTTAATGAAACTTTGGCCGGAGGCGCAAACTTATGGCCATAAAATGTAGCATGCATTTCGAGAAGTCAAACGGGAATAAGAGAATTAAGAAAGGAAACATTCGACGACATCCGGCCCGTTGATTTGCCCTTCGAAGAAAGCATTTCCTTGTCAATAAAAACGTCTCCTTCCGGTGAAATCATCATCAACATTCTCCACTCGCCATGCAAATTGAGAGTGAATGGGGAATATTTCAACTTTTATTTGTCAAAGTCAAAACTTTTTAAGTTGGAGATAATCTTGTGCATTAATGGTTAAATAGACTGTGGCCAAGTGGTGTATCGAGAGGTTCTGAAAAGTTTGTGGCCCCCAATGATATTTTTCACCTTCCATTGTGCCCCGGTATCTGGACGGAGTTTATTAGATATAAAATATCTGTAACTGGCAACTGTTGCAAAGTGTTTTAAATCAAAACAACAGCATCAACAGCATCAACACCATTAGATACTTTGGCAGCAGATACAAGGCGTTAGATGCTTTGCATAGCTTATAAAACATTTCGCAAGCATTACATTATATATAGATTAAAACCGAACTTTGTCTTTATCAAATATTTTAATAATCCTTTTAAGCTATTTCCTTATTAATTTATAAGCCCGTTTTAAGGATAACCCTTAAATAACTCCCCACGATTTCTCTCTGTAGTCCTAAATCGCATTGAGCATGTGCCACTAGTGGCAACATCTGGCAAAGAGGCATGTTTTGCATTTGCCACACACTCACATTCAACCTTATGGCCTGAATTAAACATTTTGTAGAATGAAAATGTATGCAAAAGATTGCCTCCTTTTTTTTTTTTGTATTGCTCCTTTTGCTTTCATTCCTATTTGCCATAAATCGCATGAACAAACTATGGAACTTTTTATTTGGCTCTGCATGGAAATTTAATTAAAGTGACAAACTGTCCAAAATTTTGACATATGAGCAGCCGCATCACAGTACCAGAAAGAAATCACAAAAATCCAATAAAAGCCCAATGGACAATCAACCTAAAAAAAAAACCAAGGAAAAAAACATTTTTGAGGGGGGTGGAAGGAGGAATACCCATGTCTGAGAGCGAGACTTACATGCATATTCATTGTGGAACAAATCCGTAAAATATCAGGACTGCTACTCATGAATTATGAAACGTAATTGAATGAATTCGATTTGACTGAAATTCCATGGACTGAATGCAATGAAAAGTGAAAATACGAATGGGTTATGGCAGGCAATACTTGTAAACTGATATGTTTGCGTTTTTGTTTTAACAAATTGTGGCTAACCATGGATAAACTATTTCATTTGTTGCCAATCCTTTCACTTTGATGGTAATTTATCTTTGAATTTGTATTCTTTTTTTTGAAATTAAGATAAATGTGTCAGTTCTATGCAAAATTCTATTTAATATGGTGCATTGTAGTAGGAATTGGTTTCTTTATTTGGAATCTGACAATGGTTGGATTTTATACTTTAAATCTGTGGAAAGGATTGGGGAGAAAGGATTCCACAGTCTGTACCATTTTTTTATGTAGTCATGCATTTTATACTTTCTCTGCTTTTTTGTATATAGTCGCAGGATTTCCTTTTCTTGCTCTAAATGTGAAAAAGTTATAATCCTTTACACTTTCTATGCCGGACATGCGCAAGCTTTTCATAACAGGAAAGCTTATTAGCTGGCTTTTTCCAATTAGCACTGCTTTTCTCTATATTTTATTGGATGAGTGAGAGGGTTTTCCATATTTTAAAAGAGTATATTACCTTTTTGTTTATTTGTGCATATTTTATGTATTTTTTTAATCGTTGGACTTCATAGGTTTAAACGTGAAAGTCTAAAATGTTTGAATGCTATCTGTAAATAGAATTCCCATCAACATTAAGGATATACTCCTATGTACAATTGGAAACTTTTTTTATGAGCTAATAGCCAAGATTGCCAACTGTTTTGCCTTCAAATAAATATATATTCCTAAGTATTTGCCGTTCTGGCCAGTTGCCAGTTGGCCGGCCTCTGGAAAATCGGTGATTTGGCACAAGATCCTCAAAGTTCAATTTGCAAACAAATGTGAGCAATCGAATTGCTGATTTAGTGGGTAATCAGTGACAGCTGCAGTGTTCAAATGACTTTTAAACATCGAGGACAACAGCTCGAAGGAGTCAGTGTCTTGTTGTCTTTTCTTGTTGGTCAAATACCATTGCCATGCTTGTTTTTATTGAAATCCCTACAACCTTGAGGTCCCCGGTCCTTTGTGCCACTCATTTGCAGTGTTTTTTCAAAGGGAAAGGAGCATCCACGGGGCAGGCGACTCAATCAACTGAGTGCCCCAACGCCTCGCAGTTCATTTGAGTTTGCGAGGGTGGCTCCGGAATTTTTTTAGATACGCGAATAAATTTCTGCTTTTCAGGTGAGGGATACGACTCTCTAGTTCGACTAGCTCCCAGGTACGGAGTCGGAGCTTGTAGCTGGAGCTGGAACAGATTGAACAATCAATTACGTGCCGCCGCCAGACGCCGCCACGCCCACACCGCCCACACCGCCAACAAAACGAGCCAAGAGTAAAAAAAAGAAAAGAAAAACTAGGAGAGTTTGAGTGGCATGAAGAAAAACGCGCATACGTGCCGTTGTCCAGGTTTCTGATACTGCGACTGCACGGAAAATAATCTGTAAATAAAAACTATTAAATCTATATTTTATTAAAAGGAAAAAATATTTGCAGAGTTGTTTAGTAATTGGTTGTAAACAAAAAAGTACTATAGTCCTTGTGTTGCACTTGAACCCAATTATAACTTTTAATTGAATTTACAAACGTTGAATGTATTATAATTCAATCAAATTAATTATAACAGATGTGTGAGACATTTTTTTGATCAGTGCATGGCGAGTACAAGTGCTGGCCCTCCAGGTTCGTCGGTGTTGCATGAAATTGACCCGCGATGCCGGGATTTATAAATGCAGAATGTTGCGGAACGTAGAGTCGGAGTCGGAGCAGGAGTCGATCCCACGGCTATGAGAAATGCAAGAAATCAACCAAAAACGAACGTGCGATGCATACAAAAGCTGACTGCGAACGGATTGTATTCCTTATGTGAGCGAGGAGTTGACAACCTTCGTCCTTTTTACACTTTTTTTTCGTTCTACCTTCTGCCTCCTAATTCCTTATTCCTCTCATCTTCACCAAAGCAATCAACTTGAGGCGAAAAATGTTCGCATGTAAAGGACCTGCCTGCTTCCATTCATCCAATGCGATTGCCAAAGGAAGCAGATTAACAAAGCCACCTGGTGGCGGACCTGCTTGCTGAATAAGATAAGCAACCCAAAAGGCACACCTTTTTTTATTAAAAAAAATCTATTCGTACTATTCAAAGTGCGATTCCAACAAAAGAGTCGTTTAATTTCATTTATCTCTGTGTTTATTCATTGTCCGTGTCAAAATCATAATAAAAATTATAACAACTCTCGAACTTTCTTACCCTAATTTCTTAACTTTTGTAGGTAAACATATGCCCAGCATGACCCTTTCAGGGTATTATGTTTTGACTACAATAACATCTATCAAATCATTTCACAGAACTCTTGCATGAAATCCTCTCTCTTACTTAAAAGAGCAACAATGTAGAACAACAATTCCTCGCCTCGGATCTATCTCCGCGATTCGAGCCGTACGATAAACGGCATCGCCCCTCTTGTCATCTGTAAGTATACTTTTATCTGTACACTTATGACCGAGAAAGGTCACCTCATGCATGAAATAAGAATTTTTTAAATTCAATATTATCTATCACAATATGTTTTTTAAGAACCAATTAAGCAACAAATTATAGAATTTCTTTTAAATTATATTCGTACCCATTGCATTCAATGGAAGAAATCAATAAAAAACCGAAACTTCGCAGTTAATGACAATATTGAAATAAATTTTAAATTTATTTATAATATATACAATAATTTTATTATATATATATATAAATTTATAATGAAACTGAATTATTTTTATGTATATATATAATGGCGAACATTTTTAAAATTAATATTTTTTCAACCACTTTTTGAGTGATACATCACTACTGATTTTAAAATAATTGAACAAAAAATTTTAATAATAAAAATAAATACACCTCGTACTATTTCTGATCAGCTCTACATGTATGAAATTCATTCAGCCGATCTTATTTTTGGTCCATTTATCTCCGAGCGCAGTTTGTTATCGGATCTTTTAAAGGTTAAAGGTACTTTCGCCATGTGGAAGGATAAAAAAGGAAAAAAATCTGATGCTACCAATTATAGAGGCATCTCTACATTGTCAGAAATTCCTAAGCTATTTGAAAAAATTATTACTCCTCATCTGCAGCACCTCTGAAGTTCAATCATTTCTCCATGCCAGCATGGTTTTATTAGGCGTCGCTCCACTACCACTAACTTGTTGGAGCTGACGTCATTTGTAATTGATGGCTTCCAAAATGGCCTTTAAACAGATGTCATCTACACTGACTTTAGTAAAGCATTTGACTCTGTAAACCACTCACTCCTTTTGATAAAACTGGATCTTTTGAGATTTCCTACTAACCTTCTTACGTGGATTTCCAGTTATCTTTCTGGAAGAACCCAACGCGTCCTTTTTCATGATGTATTCTCCTGCCTAGTCCCAACTACATCTGGAGTCCCTTAAGGATGTCATCTCGGGCCTTTACTTTTTACCATTTTTATAGATGATTTGCCTTTTGCTTTACCGAACTATCGTGTACTTATATACGCAGATGACGTTAAGCTGTGTCTTCAGTAAAAATCTCCCTCTGCACAATACAAACTTCAGTCCGATCTGGACAAGTTCCAAAATTGGTGTTCTGCTAATGACTTAAAACTCAATGGGTCAAAATGCAAACTTATGTCATTCTATCGCTTTAAGCCCCATCCAGGCAACTTATTTTCTCTATGGGACCGCCCTAGAAAGATTAACTCATGTTCAAGACCTAGGTGTCCAATTAGACTTCAAGCCTAAATTTACCGACCATACATCGGCAATGGTTAATAAAGCCAAGGGGGTGTGCTTGGCTTCATTAAAAGATGGTCAAAGCAATTAAATGACCCTTATATAACTAAAACTCTTTACAGTTCTTTAGTTCGTCTGATTCTTGAATACGGTTCATGGTTCATCAAGAACGTATTGAATCAGTACAGAAGAACTTTCTCCTTTTTGCTCTTAGGGGTCTAACCTGGGATGCAAGTATTCAACTCCCGTCTTATCATAGCAGACTACTTTTAATAAACTTACCATCCCTACTAAACCGTAGGACTATGCTGGGTGTAGTTTTCATCAATAACTTTATTAATGGTGAAATCGACAGCCAGAACTTTCTAAGTCTGTTAAAATTTAACGTTCCTTTTAGGGCCTCTCGAACTTTCCTCTCCTTTTTTCTTAACTTTTGTAGGTAAACATATGCCCAGCATGACCCTTTCAGGGTATTATGTTCTGACTACAATAACCTCTATTCAATTATGTCACAGAACTCTTGCATGAAATCTTCTATTCTTTTCTACTTAAGAGAGCAACTCTTCCTTTTTTTATACTTACTTTTTCCACGGGACGCACCTCCGCACGATCCTGGATCGCAAAACACCGTGAACTTCGAAAAAATGTCAATTCGGAAAACTCACGACATCAGCCAACACGCCTTGAAACCATTTCAAGTAACCGCCTTGAAACTCAGTCAAAATTCATCGTACATAACACTGAATTTGACTGTGCAAACCACTCACTCCTTTTGAGAAAACTCGATCTTTCTGGAAGAATGCGTTTTTTTTTTAAAAACTGCTGCTAATGCAGCCCGCCAGAAGCCGATTGCCACTGCTGCTGCTCCCGAGAGCTGTGCCAAGCTTTATAATATATAATCTAATATATATAATATAATATACTGTATAATCTTTGATAGAGGTTAACCCTTTCGGTAACCTTCTCACCTATTCCTTTTATATCTATTATATAGTTAAAGTTTATATCATGATAGACATCAGAATTTTCTTTAACTATTGAAATGTCTGGACCTGTATCTACCAATAGCACCAATTCTTTTACTGTGGGCACTTTAGTAAAATTAACAAATATGTTCTGACTGAGATTATTTTCATGAACCTCTACATTTTCTACTGTTGAATACTTCAAGGGTCTTGAGATTTTCCCGATATATTTTGGGTTTGGGTTATTGTGGCCTCGATTTGAGTTGCCACGTCCTGGATTGTTTCCTCTGTATTGACCTCTTTTATTATTATTGTAATTGGTACCGTTGTAGTTGTTATAATTATTATTACGACCACGAAAGTTACCTCTGAAATTTCCACGACCGCGGTTACCGCCACGCTGTGAATAGTTTTTATAATAAAGGACAGTATTTGCCTGCCCAGTTGGTTCCGTGCAACTATTTACGAACTTGGATATGGCATCATTCATAGTGCTGAAGGTACCAGACTGCATGATAAGTTTTACCTTATCAATTGCGGTATTCTTTGTCATAGCCTTAACTGCAGACTGAATAACGTCTGGCTAACTCAAGGGTGAGGCCGTCTGTTATGTACGCAATTTCTATAGCTTTGGTCATCTGCTCAACCTCTGATGTATACTTTTTAGCAGTTTTTTTGAGTTGCTGTAGATTCATCAATTTAGCTCATAATACTTCTACAGTTTCGCCCTTGACATTGCTATTAAGTCCAGAAATGACCTCTGCTTTCTGTATAGTTGTTTCATTTCAGACTAGGTTCCTGGCGACACCTTTCAGCTTTGTTTTTATACCCTTATAATTTTGCTCAAAAGTGTGCAACGCACTGAAGGAGACATTCTGTACCCCATAAAGTATATATATTCTGGATCAGGATCACCTCCTGAGTCCGTAGAAGCTAATTATTCGTGTTCGCCTTTTATTGCTTTTATGATGTACTATGCATCGAGAAAACTTGTTAAGTTTTCTGCTTTACCATCAAATGTTGGTATAAGCTTTAATGCTGTGTTGATGAAATCAATAGTTGTCTGTGTTTTTCTTTAACTATGCTCGAGCTAGTGTCCGAATCTGTAAAATCGCCCAAATCAGACATTAATATAGCTGGGATAGTGGGCTTATTTATTTCTTCCTCTTCCAAATCCTTTTGGTCAATATTAGTAGCTTCTTTTGATTCTGGTTCTTCACCAGTTTCAATTACTACTGATGTATTAAGTATATTAGGTATTGATATATCTAGCTTGAACTTTTCTCTATTGGTTGTCAAATTGGATCTTAGTCTTATCAAAAGCTTTGATACTTAAGACCAATGGTCTTGATTAAACTTATCTAAACATATCTGGTTGTTAAATTGGATCTTAGTCTTATCAAAAGCTTAGATACTTGAGACCAATGATCTTGATTAAACTTATCTCTGTGGTCATATGTTAGTATTCGTGTCGCATTAAAGCATTTAACTTTTTGCTGTGCGAGTCAAGCTCCCTAAAGCCACACCTAATGACCAGCCAACTTATATTTTAAAAAACCAACAAACTCCATTACTCTTACCTATCAGAGTACTATTGGCCTAGGGTATACTCTGATAGCTTTTCCTTGCATCTCAGGTTATTGTCTTTAGTGAAACCTGGTTAAAGCCGGAGATCCTTAGCTCCGAAGTTTTCCCAGACAGGTACACCCCTTTCAGACGCGACCGAACTCTTCAAAGAGGCGGAGGAGTCTAATCTCAGTAGACTCCTCTTTCCATTCGGAAGAGGTCAAGTTGCAAGAGTTTGGTAATTTAGAATTTCTTTGCGTTAAGATCACTTTGTCCGATCAATCGGTGTTTATTACCTGTTCATGTATACCGATTCATCCGAACCGCCTGTTTACTGGCATCATTTGTATTCTATCCAGTCGGTTTTCAATCTTATGTCCGATAGCGACAAGATGGTGGTTCTGGGTGACTTTAATATACCAGAACTCACTTGGTCAAATATCAATAACGTTACAGCTTTATCACTTTCTTCACACCATGATTTCACTGCGGGCATGTTTGACATGTCTTTAGGTCAAATTAACCATGTCAGAAATTCTTTGGGTCGGCTTCTAGACTTATGCTTTGTGTCTGATGCAGATGAAATCACCCTCTTCAGAGCACTGCCTTTGGTGACCCCAGAAGATCCCTATCATCCTACGCTTGAGGTTTCAATCGGAACCATTGCCTTAGTTAAACCTCATAGCGTAGGTAATAGAATTCGCTGCTTTAGTAAGGCTGACTTTAAAAAGCTCAATAATTAAATTTTTCCTTTGATTGGTCTGATCTTTTGGCATGCAATGATAAAAATATCGCCTTAAAATATTTTTATATGAGTTTGAATAGTATTGATACTTGTGTGCCATGGAAGTATCCGTCCGTTAAAGACAACCTCCCTTGGTTTACAAGGAGCCTAAATAATCTTAAACATATTAAAAATAGATTCTTAAACAAATATAAAAAGAACCGGCTGTAATATCACTTTCACCGTGCATAACGTTGAATGTTATAGAGATTATATTCGCCGTTGTCGGGTTCAGTTCACGCAGGACCCAAAGCAGTTTTATAATTTCTTAAACACAAACTGGAAACATGTATCTTTTTTTTTTTTTTTTCGCGGCTCCCACTGCATACGTACAGCCCACCTCCCGCCCAACCGACCGAGGGGCGCTGCCATTTATGGTACGGCTCGAATCGCGGGGATAGATCCGAGACGAGGAATAAGTATTTTTAAAAAGGTTACGAGGAAGAGTTACATTGTTGCTCTCTTAAGAAGGAAAGAATAGAGGATTTCATGCAAGAGTTCTGTGAAATAATTTGATAGAGGTTATTGTAGTCAGAACATAGTACCCTGAAAGGGTCATGCTGGGCATATGTTGACCTACAAAAGTTAAGAAATAAGGGGAGGAAAGTTCGAGAGGCCCTAAAAGGAACGTTAAATTTTAACATACTTAGAAGGTTCTGGCTGTCGATTTCACCATTAATAAGGTTATTGATGAAAACTACACCCAGCATAGTCCTACGGTTTAGTAGGGATGGTAAGTTTATTAAAAGTAGTCTGCTATGATAAGACGGGAGTTGAATACTTGCATCCCAGGTTAGACCCCTAAGAGCAAAAAGGAGAAAGTTCTTCTGTACTGATTCAATACGGTCTTGATGAACCCCATATTGGGGACTCCAGACACATGAACCGTATTCAAGAATCGGACGAACTAAAGATATGTAAAGAGTTTTGGTTATATAAGGGTCATTAAATTCCTTTGACCATCTTTTTAATAAAACAACGAACAGCCTTGGCTTTATTAACCATTGCCGATATATGGTCGGTAAATTTAGGCTTGACGTCTAATAGGACACCTAGGTCGTTAACCTGAGTTAATCTTTCTAGGGCGGTCCCATAGAGAAAATAAGTTGCCTGGATGGGGCTAAAGCGATAGAATGACATAAGTTTGCATTTTGACCCATTGAGTTTTAAGTCATTAGCAGAAAACCAATTTTGGAACTTGTCCAGATCGGACTGAAGTTTGTATTGGGCAGAGGAAGATTTATACTGAAGACACAGCTTAACGTCATCTGCGTACATAAGTACACGAGAGTTCGGTAAAGCAAAAGGCAAGTCATTTATAAAAATGGTAAAAAGGAAAGGCCCGTGATGACATCCTTGAGGGACTCCAGATGTAGCTCGGACTAGGCAGGAGAATACATCATGCAAAAGGACGCGTTGGGTTCTTCCAGAAAGATAACTGGAAATCCACGTAAGAAGGTTAGTAGGAAATCTCAAAAGATCCAGTTTTATCAAAAGGAGTGAGTGGTTTACAGAGTCAAATGCTTTACTAAAGTCAGTGTAGATGACATCTGTTTGAAGGCCATTTGGAAGCCATCAATTACAAATGACGTCAGCTCCAACAAGTTAGTGGTAGTGGAGCGACGCCTAATAAAACCATGCTGGCATGGAGAAATGATTGAACTTCAGAGGTGCTGCAGATGAGGAGTAATAATTTTTTCAAATAGCTTAGGAATTTCTGACAATGTAGAGATGCCTCTATAATTGGTAGCATCAGATTTTTTTCCTTTTTTATGCAGGGGAATTATAAAGGATTCCTTCCACATGGCGAAAGTACCGGTTTAACCTTTAAAAGATCCGATAACAAACTGCCGTTGGTTATTGGTTCGTTTGAAAATCGAACCGGAACTTTCACCAGGTCCCGATGGAGTACCAGGCCAAACCTCTTTCAAAGCTTTTCAGCTTATCTCTGGAAACGTCGATATTTCCCCATATGTGGAGGAATCATTTGTAATTCCTCTACATAAAAAAGGGAAAAAATCGGATGCTTCCAATTATAGAGGCATCTCTAAATTGTCAGCAATTCCCAAGCAATGATATTGTAACGAACTGTTTTGTAAGCTGTCTGTTCGCGACAAATGCCGCGGCTAGCTCACAAAGTTTGTGGAAACGTTCCACCGAATTCGACGTATTTGCCCGACGCCAGAAATAACACAGAGTGGATTGGTCGGTATTATTCCCTTTTATGATAACAAATGCCGTGCTTTTCAAAAAGGGACTAATTGCTTTGCTGTAGTTTCCTGGCGTGGCCTGGCTCCTCCGCTCGCGCTCGCCCTTTTGGGTTCGCCGGCTACCGCCCCGTGTTGGTCGACCGACTTCCCACCCCCGCGAGGCGTACGCCGTGGGGGAGTGTTGGTCTGGTGCCTCGCAGCCGGCTTGGTAACTGGGGCTCACCGCGTTAGGGTCGGCGGCTCTCCGATGTCTTCGATGCTGGATGCTGTTGCCCTTTCGTCTGGCCTGGTAGCTGCTCGGGTTGCTCGCCTAGACCGTCCGATCTCTCCGAGCTTACGCCGAGATAGACGAATGGTTTTGGTGCCTGGCAGCCGAGTGTGTGGTGTGGCCTCTGCCGGATGGAATGCCTCACGCTTGGCGCCCTCCACTCCTTGGTCTTACTCATGCCGGCCCACTATCGATACTGTTGAATACTTCAAGGGTCTTGAGATTTTCCCGATATATTTTGGGTTTGGGTTATTGTGGCCTCGATTTGAGTTGCCACGTCCTGGATTGTTTCCTCTGTATTGACCTCTTTTATTATTATTGTAATTGGTACCGTTGTAGTTGTTATAATTATTATTACGACCACGAAAGTTACCTCTGAAATTTCCACGACCGCGGTTACCGCCACGCTGTGAATAGTTTTTATAATAAAGGACAGTATTTGCCTGCCCAGTTGGTTCCGTGCAACTATTTACGAACTTGGATATGGCATCATTCATAGTGCTGAAGGTACCAGACTGCATGATAAGTTTTACCTTATCAATTGCGGTATTCTTTGTCATAGCCTTAACTGCAGACTGAATAACGTCTGGCTAACTCAAGGGTGAGGCCGTCTGTTATGTACGCAATTTCTATAGCTTTGGTCATCTGCTCAACCTCTGATGTATACTTTTTAGCAGTTTTTTTGAGTTGCTGTAGATTCATCAATTTAGCTCATAATACTTCTACAGTTTCGCCCTTGACATTGCTATTAAGTCCAGAAATGACCTCTGCTTTCTGTATAGTTGTTTCATTTCAGACTAGGTTCCTGGCGACACCTTTCAGCTTTGTTTTTATACCCTTATAATTTTGCTCAAAAGTGTGCAACGCACTGAAGGAGACATTCTGTACCCCATAAAGTATATATATTCTGGATCAGGATCACCTCCTGAGTCCGTAGAAGCTAATTATTCGTGTTCGCCTTTTATTGCTTTTATGATGTACTATGCATCGAGAAAACTTGTTAAGTTTTCTGCTTTACCATCAAATGTTGGTATAAGCTTTAATGCTGTGTTGATGAAATCAATAGTTGTCTGTGTTTTTCTTTAACTATGCTCGAGCTAGTGTCCGAATCTGTAAAATCGCCCAAATCAGACATTAATATAGCTGGGATAGTGGGCTTATTTATTTCTTCCTCTTCCAAATCCTTTTGGTCAATATTAGTAGCTTCTTTTGATTCTGGTTCTTCACCAGTTTCAATTACTACTGATGTATTAAGTATATTAGGTATTGATATATCTAGCTTGAACTTTTCTCTATTGGTTGTCAAATTGGATCTTAGTCTTATCAAAAGCTTTGATACTTAAGACCAATGGTCTTGATTAAACTTATCTAAACATATCTGGTTGTTAAATTGGATCTTAGTCTTATCAAAAGCTTAGATACTTGAGACCAATGATCTTGATTAAACTTATCTCTGTGGTCATATGTTAGTATTCGTGTCGCATTAAAGCATTTAACTTTTTGCTGTGCGAGTCAAGCTCCCTAAAGCCACACCTAATGACCAGCCAACTTATATTTTAAAAAACCAACAAACTCCATTACTCTTACCTATCAGAGTACTATTGGCCTAGGGTATACTCTGATAGCTTTTCCTTTGCATCTCAGGTTATTGTCTTTAGTGAAACCTGGTTAAAGCCGGAGATCCTTAGCTCCGAAGTTTTCCCAGACAGGTACACCCCTTTCAGACGCGACCGAACTCTTCAAAGAGGCGGAGGAGTCTAATCTCAGTAGACTCCTCTTTCCATTCGGAAGAGGTCAAGTTGCAAGAGTTTGGTAATTTAGAATTTCTTTGCGTTAAGATCACTTTGTCCGATCAATCGGTGTTTATTACCTGTTCATGTATACCGATTCATCCGAACCGCCTGTTTACTGGCATCATTTGTATTCTATCCAGTCGGTTTTCAATCTTATGTCCGATAGCGACAAGATGGTGGTTCTGGGTGACTTTAATATACCAGAACTCACTTGGTCAAATATCAATAACGTTACAGCTTTATCACTTTCTTCACACCATGATTTCACTGCGGGCATGTTTGACATGTCTTTAGGTCAAATTAACCATGTCAGAAATTCTTTGGGTCGGCTTCTAGACTTATGCTTTGTGTCTGATGCAGATGAAATCACCCTCTTCAGAGCACTGCCTTTGGTGACCCCAGAAGATCCCTATCATCCTACGCTTGAGGTTTCAATCGGAACCATTGCCTTAGTTAAACCTCATAGCGTAGGTAATAGAATTCGCTGCTTTAGTAAGGCTGACTTTAAAAAGCTCAATAATTAAATTTTTCCTTTGATTGGTCTGATCTTTTGGCATGCAATGATAAAAATATCGCCTTAAAATATTTTTATATGAGTTTGAATAGTATTGATACTTGTGTGCCATGGAAGTATCCGTCCGTTAAAGACAACCTCCCTTGGTTTACAAGGAGCCTAAATAATCTTAAACATATTAAAAATAGATTCTTAAACAAATATAAAAGAACCGGCTGTAATATCACTTTCACCGTGCATAACGTTGAATGTTATAGAGATTATATTCGCCGTTGTCGGGTTCAGTTCACGCAGGACCCAAAGCAGTTTTATAATTTCTTAAACACAAACTGGAAACATGTATCTTTTTTTTTTTTTTTTTCGCGGCTCCCACTGCATACGTACAGCCCACCTCCCGCCCAACCGACCGAGGGGCGCTGCCATTTATGGTACGGCTCGAATCGCGGGGATAGATCCGAGACGAGGAATAAGTATTTTTAAAAAGGTTACGAGGAAGAGTTACATTGTTGCTCTCTTAAGAAGGAAAGAATAGAGGATTTCATGCAAGAGTTCTGTGAAATAATTTGATAGAGGTTATTGTAGTCAGAACATAGTACCCTGAAAGGGTCATGCTGGGCATATGTTGACCTACAAAAGTTAAGAAATAAGGGGAGGAAAGTTCGAGAGGCCCTAAAAGGAACGTTAAATTTTAACATACTTAGAAGGTTCTGGCTGTCGATTTCACCATTAATAAGGTTATTGATGAAAACTACACCCAGCATAGTCCTACGGTTTAGTAGGGATGGTAAGTTTATTAAAAGTAGTCTGCTATGATAAGACGGGAGTTGAATACTTGCATCCCAGGTTAGACCCCTAAGAGCAAAAAGGAGAAAGTTCTTCTGTACTGATTCAATACGGTCTTGATGAACCCCATATTGGGGACTCCAGACACATGAACCGTATTCAAGAATCGGACGAACTAAAGATATGTAAAGAGTTTTGGTTATATAAGGGTCATTAAATTCCTTTGACCATCTTTTAATAAAACAACGAACAGCCTTGGCTTTATTAACCATTGCCGATATATGGTCGGTAAATTTAGGCTTGACGTCTAATAGGACACCTAGGTCGTTAACCTGAGTTAATCTTTCTAGGGCGGTCCCATAGAGAAAATAAGTTGCCTGGATGGGGCTAAAGCGATAGAATGACATAAGTTTGCATTTTGACCCATTGAGTTTTAAGTCATTAGCAGAAAACCAATTTTGGAACTTGTCCAGATCGGACTGAAGTTTGTATTGGGCAGAGGAAGATTTATACTGAAGACACAGCTTAACGTCATCTGCGTACATAAGTACACGAGAGTTCGGTAAAGCAAAAGGCAAGTCATTTATAAAAATGGTAAAAAGGAAAGGCCCGTGATGACATCCTTGAGGGACTCCAGATGTAGCTCGGACTAGGCAGGAGAATACATCATGAAAAAGGACGCGTTGGGTTCTTCCAGAAAGATAACTGGAAATCCACGTAAGAAGGTTAGTAGGAAATCTCAAAAGATCCAGTTTTATCAAAAGGAGTGAGTGGTTTACAGAGTCAAATGCTTTACTAAAGTCAGTGTAGATGACATCTGTTTGAAGGCCATTTGGAAGCCATCAATTACAAATGACGTCAGCTCCAACAAGTTAGTGGTAGTGGAGCGACGCCTAATAAAACCATGCTGGCATGGAGAAATGATTGAACTTCAGAGGTGCTGCAGATGAGGAGTAATAATTTTTTCAAATAGCTTAGGAATTTCTGACAATGTAGAGATGCCTCTATAATTGGTAGCATCAGATTTTTTTCCTTTTTTATGCAGGGGAATTATAAAGGATTCCTTCCACATGGCGAAAGTACCGGTTTAACCTTTAAAAGATCCGATAACAAACTGCCGTTGGTTATTGGTTCGTTTGAAAATCGAACCGGAACTTTCACCAGGTCCCGATGGAGTACCAGGCCAAACCTCTTTCAAAGCTTTTCAGCTTATCTCTGGAAACGTCGATATTTCCCCATATGTGTAATTTTTTTCATTTGTAATTCCTCTACATAAAAAAGGAAAAAATCGGATGCTTCCAATTATAGAGGCATCTCTAAATTGTCAGCAATTCCCAAGCAATGATATTGTAACGAACTGTTTTGTAAGCTGTCTGTTCGCGACAAATGCCGCGGCTAGCTCACAAAGTTTGTGGAAACGTTCCACCGAATTCGACGTATTTGCCCGACGCCAGAAATAACACAGAGTGGATTGGTCGGTATTATTCCCTTTTATGATAACAAATGCCGTGCTTTTCAAAAAGGGACTAATTGCTTTGCTGTAGTTTCCTGGCGTGGCCTGGCTCCTCCGCTCGCGCTCGCCCTTTTGGGTTCGCCGGCTACCGCCCCGTGTTGGTCGACCGACTTCCCACCCCCGCGAGGCGTACGCCGTGGGGGAGTGTTGGTCTGGTGCCTCGCAGCCGGCTTGGTAACTGGGGCTCACCGCGTTAGGGTCGGCGGCTCTCCGATGTCTTCGATGCTGGATGCTGTTGCCCTTTCGTCTGGCCTGGTAGCTGCTCGGGTTGCTCGCCTAGACCGTCCGATCTCTCCGAGCTTACGCCGAGATAGACGAATGGTTTTGGTGCCTGGCAGCCGAGTGTGTGGTGTGGCCTCTGCCGGATGGAATGCCTCACGCTTGGCGCCCTCCACTCCTTGGTCTTACTCATGCCGGCCCACTATCGATTGGCCAGAGTCTTGCTTGACGAGGATTTGGCGTGTCGATCGCTATTTAATGGCAACACTGGTGCTGTCGCTCCCCGGATGCCGTGACGGATTGCGTGTGGACACCCCTTTCGGTTCTATCCGTGGGTCTGAGTTCACGAGGGTAGCGCGTCGGCTCACGCCTGTTCGTTGCGATGGGACGTTTGAACCTTTCGTGGCAAGGGTACCGACTTCCAAACGCTACGCTCGACTCCTTTACCCTGGGCTTCTTCTCATGCTGCTCGCTGTGATCTCCTCGTCTCGTAGCGCCTCTGCTGTCTCCTGGTGCCTTCGTGGTTCCCGTCTCCTTGCTAGTGGTCGCATCTCGCTGCACGAGTATCTTGACCGCTTCACTTTTCCCGACTTATAAGTTGCCTCGCACTCGATTTGACTCGCGCACTTTCCCGGACTTGCTCCGTAACGTCTCCGTACTCCCCAAAGGCGGTCCTCAGGCTTCACTCTGTCAGACTCTCTGCTGATTAACCCTCCTGATCCCACACCGGGAGTACTTCCGCCTGGAACTTTAAAAAGGGTGCTTTGTTGCTCCCATTTTCCGTCGGATTTTAAAGTTTTAAATTGTCGTCGTTTTTTGTCGTTTGTTTTTGATTAAGGTATACTTTTCTTTTAGTGGTATCCTTTTAATCTAGAAATTAAAGGATGGCGCAGAGTGATTTGAAAGATCTTCGATGGGACAGCTGCCGTGTATAAGCGGGGTTCAAGTCCAATTGTAGCCACACAGCATCTTAAATGACAAACGCGACGTAATAATGCTAGCGATAGGCATAATCCTGTGCAGGGAGTGCATGGCTCCAAACACCACGACCCGAAGATAAGGATGCTATATTGCTCAGTCGGTCTCAGTCGTTTCCCATGGCATAAACCATGTGCGGCCATGGCTACATTAACCGTTTCTATCGTCCTGCATCATTGCTCCAAAAACCTGAAGTTCCCACGGCGAAATAGCATCCTCTTTGGAGGCCGCTTGCAACTCCTTCCACTTGGTCTGCGCAGACGGACCCAGCTTCTGGAACAGGATTTGAACAATTAGGTAGTCTTGTATTTGTAATATGCACATTTATCAAATGCACACTGTACTTCATACATTGTCGCATAAACATAAACAAACGATAAATACACGAGTTCTTGACCAAGCGGATGAAATCCGAGCCGGTTGCAAGTGTCAGCATAAATTGTCACATGCATACCGCGGGTACTTGAACTTAAGTGTATATTCTTATTTCGTCATTTAGCTACATAGATTTATACATAAGAATATATAAGCGTCTCTGCCGCTGTAAGCAGCGTGGCTACGAGATCTAGACCTTACTTAGCTAATAAGGAATATTGTAAGAATCAGAATCCATCGAGTGCTGGACGCGGCACCACTGCCGCCTCCAATACAATAAAAGCGACTTAATCATAAAAACGATCAAAGTCTTTTCAATGAATATGAATGATATATCAAAAGGATAATACCATCACAACATGGCGACCGTGACAATGAGGATCCTACAAGGACCCTAGGACCAAAGACGAAAAAATCTGAGTGAGTAAAGTCATGGGCAAGCGTGGAGGTTTAAAAAATAAAATAACAAAAAGAATAGAACACATTAAGTGGTTGCTATATTCTAATAAGACGGCACAAGAAGCTCATAGAAAAGCTTGAATTTTTAAACGAAAACATCCGGCTCAGAAAAGCCGACTCTGCAACTCACTCAGAAAATATTAAAGTTATAAATAACTTACTAAAACAAAAACCTCCATCTTCAAAGCCATTGCCGAAAAAACAGAAGAGCTGCCCCAAGGACTGCCCTGGACCTCTATACTCGCCACACTGCGAGTTCACTTGCGAAAGGAAGACCACAACCCGATTGGAGTGAACAGCCTGTGCAGCCAGCACCGGCCCCGTCTAGCGTACCAAGTCAGACCAAGGAATATCGAACCGACAGCGCTACAAAGAGCGCAAAAAGTATTTTGTCCGTTGCACTGCGTTGCAACAATTTTTTTACTATTGCACTGCGATGCATATTTTTTTTTTATATCATAAACATCAAATGTAAAAATAAGCAAAGCATTTTGCCCAATTAGAAGTATAGAATGTAAAGCTTTACGAAACAATAAGCAGGGAAAGCTGTAAATTAATGATAGATAATTCAATAAGTAAGGTTGATTTAAATGAAAAATATATTTATAAATTATAAAGTATAAATTTATAAAGTATACATAATCCCGAAATGGGACTAGCAGATTTAAAGACAGTGGACTCAGGTCTCAGTGGACAGTGGACTCAGTGGACCAGGTTTCCAACACCATCCAATATAAGTGAGGTACGAAAATTTTTGGGTCTCACTAGATATTTTCGGAAGTTTATTGCCGGATATGCCATAATATAAGGTTGGCAAAAAAGTCTTGCGGTATTTTTGTTGAATTATCAATTGATCATAAAATTGGTTATAATAATGCGATTCAAGTCAAATATGCGCCGTTTTGTTAGATGACGAGTTCCCAACGAGATGCCAACTTCAAAATCCCCCTCTTATAAAAGCTTGCTTCCCTATTGGCAAAAAACTCGGAGATCCAATTTTCACAGGACTCTCTTGTGGCCAACTTCCAACTACCAAGCTCGTTGGCCATGGACAGAAATAGGTGGTAATCACTTGGTGCGAGATCCGGACTATACGGTGGATGCAAAAGAACCTCCCATCCGAGCTCCCGGAGCTTTTGGCGCGTCATCAAAGATGTGTGTGGCCTGGCGTTGTCCGGATGGAAGACAATTCGGCCTTTGTTGATCAAAGATGGCCCCTTCTGCTTGAGTGCTGCATTCAAGCGGTCCAGTTGTTGGCAGTACAGGTCCGAATTGAGCGTTTGGCCATAGGAGAGCAGCTCATAGTGGATGAATTCCTGCCAATCTCACCAAACACACAGAAGAACCTTCCTGGCCGTCAATCCAAGCTTGGCCACCGTCTGGGCAGCTTCGCCGCTTTTCGACCACGACCGTTTGCGCTCCACGTTATCGTAAGTGATCCACTTTTCATCGCCAGTCACTATCCGCTTCAAAAACGGGTCGATTTTGTTGCGATTCAAAAGCGATTCGCATGCATCCATACGGTCAAAAATGTTTTTTTGCGTCAAGTCGTGTGGCACCCATACATCTAGCTTTTTTTTTATTCCAAGCTTCTTCAAATGGTTTATGGTTTGGTGGTCAAACCGTTGATGACTCATGCCCAGCTCTTGGCCGATGCTACGGCTGCTACTATGCCGATCTCTTTCGATCAATTCAGCCTTCCGGACCGTGGCGCATCTTCGACCACCTCTGCACCAGAACGAAAGCGTTGAAACCATCGTTGTGCGGTGGAAATGGAAACTGTATCGGGTCCATAAACTGCACAAATTTTATTGGCAGCATGAGTTGCATTTTTGCCTTTATTGAAGTAGTAATGTAAAAAATGCCGTATTTTCTCTTTATTTTGCTCCATGTTTGTGACGCTATAACTCACGAACGACTCAAGACAAACAAAAATAAATCAAACACGTGTTAGCGCGGGAAAAGAGCTTTCCAAAAAGGTATAGCATGAACCGATTCGATAAATAAAACTAGAACTACGCGCTTGCAAAGACACCTATCGGAAATACCGCATTACGACGACATTAAGCCGATCCCTTTTCAGACCATACATATGTATCACCTGGGACCCTTTCCGAAAAGTTCAAAGCAGAACGAGCATATTCTCGTAATCGCCGATGCCTTTACAAAGATTACCATAGTACGAGCGACCAAAAGTTCTGCGACTAGACACTTTTTGGATAACTTTTTGGATAAGAATTGTAACCGATAGAGGAACCGCCTTTACCGCAAAGGACTTCGAAAAATATTGTAAAATTAACAATCTGAAGCACATCCTTAATGTTGTGCGAACTCCAAGAGCAAACGGACATGCATAACGAGCGAATAGGACATATTTATCTATGTTGTTGCCTTCTGATGAAAACGAAAAGAGATAGGACGAAAAGCTACGATCTATCAAGTGGAGCATCAATACCATGGTAAATAGTACTACTAAATGCTCCCCATTTCAGCTTCTTTACGGATATGAGCCACGAAATATCCTAAAAAATATATAATATATCAGAGCAGACTCTGCACCCAGACGCTCCAAGCCAATTTTTTTTTTAATCGAGATCGAGCCGAGCAGCACAGGAACATCACGAAAACTGGAGCCTAGGTACCTTTCATTGTCAACAAGGTCTTGCCCAATGACAGATATCTTGTAGAGGATATTTCCCATGCACAAAGAAAACAGAGACATTATAAGTCTGTGTACGCATCCGACAAGATCTAGCGCTGGTGTATACTTCCGAAAGGTGAGCCCGATGACGTTGAAGACTGGAAGGGGGACCCCTCTCACAAACCGCGCGATGACATCGAGGATTTATCAGGAAAAGCCGAATGTAATCATATTGTGGCCAACGGCTGTTAGACGCTTTGGTAGATACCAAAACGAAGGCGGTATCTGATCTAGATTAATAAGGAGAGAGGAGGCGAATATGAAGGAACGAGTTTTTAGTTTAAGTTAAGATATATTCGTTAGTGTACAAGAAGCATAGCCAACTCATTAAAAAGAAGAACTATATGTGAGCCTCTCCCTTTACAAATGTATCTTTACAAATACATATGTTATAAATTCGTACCCAATATTGACATTCCAAGAACTTGATAAATCATTTAAAATGACTATAGAACACCACAGGGTCAACCAGTAGCATTCGTATTCATTTAAAAAAAAATGAAAAACAGAATTCTGTAAAAGAATAGTAGATTTTATGAACCGCACTTACTCACTGACGAATTCAATGCGTGCACAAAGAAGAAGGAATATGTAAGAGGGACAACCAGAATGCTCCTTTGCCGTCTTGAGATCCCCTTCAACTAATACATACACAATAGATGCGATGTGTGAATATCAATATGACTTTTCCACTTGTATGTAGGTTACAAATTATGTAGTTTGTTTGCCAGCTAACTTTATCTCCGTGGCAGGGGTATTGGCGGTGGTGCGTCCGTGGCGGGGGCCGGCTGACGGTGGCTCTATATATATATATTTCGAGCTGAAACACGCTCATCGATCCAATCCAAGAGAGGAGCCACAACACAATAGCAGGAGCAGCTAAACCAAGGCAGTCAACCGAGATGGAAGAGAGGAAGCCCTCAGCAGTTTCCACCGCTACAGGACGAGGACCCCGGAGAGCTGGGGAGAAGGGCAGATTAATGATTTCATAAACCTTCGATTGGCGAGGTGTCACGGTGCCGCCGGTAATGGTTTGTTCGATTTGATGCTATTCGGCCTAAACTCGGCTTCAGACACGTTCTAAAGAGCACTGGATTGGGACCATTAAGAATGAAAGCAGACAAGAGAAGCGAGCAAGAAAAGCGAGAGTAGAGAGCAATCGACATGGGGCTGGTAGAGGAACCAGTCCTTGCTTGTCTGGACTTTGCTTGTCTGGACTTTGCTTGTCTGGACTTTGAGAAAAGTGCTCCAGACGGATGCGAGCGGCTACGCTGTAGGAGCAGTTCTCATACAGGACTCCTGTGATGGAAGACGGAGGTAAGGTGGTCTATTTCACTTGTCACAGTGGATGAAAAAAAAATTTTTTAATTCTATATTATCTATCACTATATGTTTTTAAAGATCCAATTAAGCGACAAATTATAGAATTTCTTTTAAATTATATTCGTACCCATTGCATTCAATGGAAGAAATTAATAAAAAACCGAAGACTTCGTAGTTAATATTAAGGTCTCACAAAATAAATAATTTTTCAGTGTTTTTCGCTTTGAATCGCCCAATATTGAAATAAATTTTATTATATATATATATATTAATTTATTATGAAACTGAATTATTTTTATGTATATATATATTGGCGAACATTTTTAATATTAATATTTTTTCAACCACTTTTTGAGTGATACATCACTACTGATTTTAAAATAATTGAACAAAAAATTTAAATAATAAAAATAAATACACCTCGTACTATTTCTGATCAGCTCTACATGTATGAAATTCATTCAGCCAATCTTATTTTTGGTCCATTTAACTCCGAGCGCAGTTTGTTATCGGATCTTTTAAAGGTTAAACCGGTACTTTCGCCATGTGGAAGGAATGCTTTATAATTCCCCTGCATAAAAAAGGAAAAAAATCTGATGCTACCAATTATAGAGGCATCTCTACATTTTCAGCAATTCCTAAGCTATTTGATAAAATTATTACTCCTCATCTGCAGCACCTCTGAAGTTCAATCATTTCTCCATGCCAGCATGGTTTTATTAGGCGTCGCTCCATCTCCACCAACTTGTTGGAGCTGACATCATTTGTAATTGATGGCTTCCAACATGGCCTTCAAACAGATGTCATCTACACTGACTTTAGTAAAGCATTTGACTCTGTAAACCACACACTCCTTTTGATAAAACTGGATCTTTTGAGATTTCCTACTAACCTTCTTACGTGGATTTCCAGTTATCTTTCTGGAAGAACCCATCGCGTCCTTTTTCATGATGTATTCTCCTGCCAAGTCCAAGCTACATCTGGAGTCCCTCAAGGATGTCATCTCGGGCCTTTACTTTTTACCATTTTTATAGATGATTTGCCTTTTGCTTTACCGAACTATCGTGTACTTATATACGCAGATGACGTTAAGCTGTGTCTTCAGTAAAAATCTCCCTCTGCACAATACAAACTTCAGTCCGATCTGGACAAGTTCCAAAATTGGTGTTCTGCTAATGACTTAAAACTCAATGGGTCAAAATGCAAACGTATGTCATTCTATCGCTTTAAGCCCCATCCAGGCAACTTATTTTCTCTATGGGACCGCCCTAGAAAGATTAACTCATGTTCACGACCTAGGTGTCCTATTAGACTTCAAGCTTAAATTTACCGACCATATATCGGCAATGGTTAATAAAGCCAAGGGGGTGTGCTTGGCTTCATTAAAAGATGGTCAAAGGAATTAAATGACCCTTATATAACTAAAACTCTTTACAGTTTTTTAGTTCGTCTGATTCTTGAATACGGTTCATGTGTCTGGAGTCCCCAATATGGGGTTCATCAAGACCGTATTGAATCAGTACAGAAGAACTTTCTCCTCTTTGCTCTTAGGGGTCTAAACTGGGATGCAAGTATCCAACTCCCGTTTTATCATAACAGACTACTTTTAATAAACTTACCATCCCTACTAAACCGTAGGACTATGCTGGGTGTAGTTTTCATCAAAAACCTTATTAATGGTGAAATCGACAGCCAGAACCTTCTAAGTCTGTTAAAATTTAACGTTCCTTTTAGGGTCGAAAAAATGTCAATTCGGAAAACTCACGACATCAGCCAACACGCCTTGAAACCATTTCAAGTAACCACCTTGAAACTCGGTCAAACTTCATCGTACATAACACTGAGAAAACTCAATCTTTCTGGAAGAATGCGTTTTTTTTTGAGACTATGAAAACTGCTGCTAATGCAGCCCGCCAGAAGCCGATTGCCACTGCTGCTGCTCCCGAGAGCTGTGCCAAGCTTTCGACTGGTCCAGCCAAGATGTCTGCGCCGGTGCAAATCACTAATCGTGCAAGAAGGAGGAAGAGTAAGGGGATGATTGAGGTTTGGATCGTTGGTTGCTGATATATATAGTGGCCTGATATACATAGATGGGAAGTTGAGTCGATGATGACCGTCCGCCGCTGTATAATAACCCCAAACGCTGGTAGCTCAACAAATGCATTAATGTAAACTATACTTTACAAGTTCTAACAACGTTTTCTTAATGTTCTAAAAAGAATATTCAGTTACAAAAAATTTTGTTTAATTTTTTTTATATTTACAATTAGCCGTTTTGATAGTAGTGATTGGCAAATCCTGGACGAATTAATAAACTCATTAAAAAATATTAAAATGACAGATACAAACGGTCCGTCCACTAACCACAGTGCTAATCTAAACAAACAACCATCCGAACAGACACTAACAACAGATTTAATCGTGCGGTTGATCGCTAGCTAAATACGAAATTTACGTACTCTCTTGTATTCAAGTGCCAACTTAGTGACCCCATTCCAAGTCGAACTGAGTGACAAAAAACTAGAATTTGTCAAACCCATGACACAATTGTCCGGAAATCTCAAATATTGTATTTCGTATCTTGGGAAAAAGCCGCGGAAAATGCAATAGGACTTTACGTCCGAAAAAGCCGTCGGCATTTTGTTGCCCTACCCATTTTAAGAAATAAAATAGTAGGAATAGCAGACAATGCTTTAACAAATAACGGAACGTTTTAAATTTTGACTATTTTCTCTAGGCTAGACTTCGTTTTCAGCGACAAGAGTTCCATCCACATAATTGAACAAGAACTAAGTATCCTGACACAGAATAATCTCTCAGTCATGGTCTTTCAGGTTAATAAAAAATTACCGCTATTAAAAAATAAAACCATATTAACTTACGGGAAAGAAAATCCTAAATCTAAGGAAACAATCCTCAGACAAAGGCAAAATGCATTGAGAGTGTTTATAACTGGCCTAAATGGTCCAACTTCCGGCATGCTATTCTCCCCAAATCCTCCAGACTTGCCAAATGCCTTAGCTAGAGTGCAAGAAATGGAAAGCAACCAATCGAGGGCACAGTTCGCCTATCGTTTCAGCACACCCCAGCGGCGTAATAATGATAAACCACAAACCTCATACGACTCATACTATAAATTCGATGGCCATAATCAAGGTAATCAACTGCGCCTGAATAGAAACAAAGAATTTTACCAAAATTATAACAACCAAAATCCTAACTACCAATACAATTCCAAAAATGCCTTTCAAAATAATAGTAGCTTCCAAAATAAAAAGAATACCTTTCAAAATAATAATAGCCATCAAAACCCTAATAGCTATTAATACAATAACGCTAAGTTCAATCCCAATCCAAACAATAATGTTTGGACTCGGGTTAATAATACATACCAAAACAAGAGCGAAACAATGGAATTCGACTCCAGCACTCAAACGCAAAAATATTATACAAAATTATAATACACACATTTTATGTTATATAGCGTTTAAGCTTATGAAAGAATCCAATTCGACAAGCTAAGCTATAAGATTTATCTAAGGCAATAGTTTCGATTGAAACCTCAAGCGTATGATGATATATATAGCTAGCCCAGGCATTTGTCGCGAACAAACAGCAAAAAAAACAGTTCGTTGCAATACTTAGTACTTCGGTCGAACTTCACCGTGCTTAATTCTAACTATAATAGATTATATAATCGCCTTTGTAGGGTTCAGGTTACTCAGAATCCATAGCAGTCACATAAATTGGTGAATTTTTGCTTTCCTTTGAAAATTTTTCTTCTAATACATTTCAGGACATAGCAGATCTATTCGCAAAATTTTTGTTAACAAAGTATTCACCTAAAATTATTTTGTTTACTTCTTAACCTGCCGTTGGTTATCGGTTCGTTTGAAAATCGAACCGGAACTTTCACCAGGTCCCGATGGAGGACCAGGCTGTGTGCTAAAAAATTGCGACGACATTTTGCAAACATCTATCAAAGCCTTTCACTTAATTTTCATAAAAATCTTTTTCATAAAAAATGAACAAAAATCATGGCTTTATTAGGGGTTGCTCCAGTATTGCCAACTTGTTGGAGTTGACATCATTTGTGATTAGTGGCTTCACGCGAATTTGCAGAATTGTTGCTTTAGTTTTACCCTATAATATTATGACATAAAAATAACTTCATGTAATTACGTTATTTTTCAAAAGGAGGGAGGTGTAATATGCACATTTATCGAATGCAAACTGTACTTCATAGGATAAATGTACGAGTTCTTGACCAAACGGATAAAATTTATTTTTATTTCAATTATGTTATACCTTGAACCACTGTACCAAAAGAAAATTAGAACCAGAGAACAGTTTGTATGTTAGTATAAGAGTTAGAGGTTATGCTTAGAGGTAGAGATAAGCAACTCAAAGGGGAATAGCGAAAAGAGCAACAACAAATAGTACAGCAAAGCAGAGCTATGCTTGGATTTAAATTAATAAATATTAATTCTCACCAAATATATCACTGCACATGCGTAAGAGAGACGGAAGTTATCAAAGTGATTTAAAATTGTTAAGAAAATTTTAAATATATTTAAATCAAACGCCGGTTTGATCGCAAGGTAGGTAAAATAAAGATATTAACGCAGAGCGCACAAAAAAACACGTCCGTTCGCTTTGAAAGGCAAAAGAAATCCTAGCCGGTTGCAAGTGTCAGCATAAACTGTCACATGCAGACCGCGGGTACTTGAACTTAAGTGTATATTCTTGTTTCGTCATTTAGCTACATAAATTTATACTTAAGAATATATAAGCGTCTCTGCCGCTGTAAGCAGCGCGGCTACGAGACCTAGACCTTACTTAGCTAATAGGGAATATTGTACGAATCAGAATCAACCGAGAGCTGGACGCGACACCACTGCCGCCTCCAACATTAATAAAACAATATCAATCTCTCAAAACACTCCAAGACTTTTCTTTGGATGTAATAAATGCATCCAACCATAAGGATAATGGTTAACCTTTATAGAAGTGCCATTTGAAAATGCCTGTCCAGGTTTAACGGCTTAAATATGTACTCTAAATTGTCAGCAAAGATATTAGCCTTCTGCTGACTGGAGCCACACCAACCACCAGCTGGATTTCTGATAGGAGCCTTTGGAATCACCTGGGTCTTAAATCGATTCGTGAGCTTCCATAGAGAGTAGTTAGTCGATGCATCTGGACTCGCAGTTTCCAGCATATGGTCAATTTGATTCTCCTTGCTCCTTTTCAAGACTTTACTTAGTCGATTTGAAAGTCTCTTGTAGATTTTGTAGTCGCGCACATCTTCTGTTCTTGTGTACTCTCGGCGAACTCTTCTCTTCAGCTGTATAAGAACTAATGCATTCTGTGGGAGCAGATTTCTATTTATGTCCGGATGTTGTCTTAGGTTTGGGGTAGCAGCTCACGCAGCAGTGTATATTTGTTCCATGAAAAACGTTACCGCATTTTCAAGCTCGTCTGGGTGGTTAATCGCAGTGTTGAGATTTATGCTTCTGTCCAGGGATTCTTTAAACTTTTCAACGGAGGAGCCGTGTGGTAGAAGTGATTTCCGTTTGGCATTGTATTGAGAAGTTTGACTAAGCGTTGCAACAATTGACAAATGGTCCGAGGATAGCTCGTATTTTGTCTCGACCGAGAGTTTGTTGAGTTGTATTCCATTAACGATGAAAAAGTCAAGAGCTGTTGGCGTGGGCCTTGTATTGGCAGAATAAAAGTGGGTTCCCCACTAGCTAGAATTGGACAAGAGCTAGAAGCTATGGCCTCCTGAAGACGCCTTCCTCGACAACAAGACCTTAAATTGCCCCACCATTGATGCTTGGCGTTAAAGTCACCTCCAGCTAAGAATTTTGGGCCCAGAGACGCTAAAAGCTGGTCAAAATCGTTCTTTGTCCAAGGCTCACAGGGAGGAAGATACAATGAAGCTATTTTAAGGACTCCTACATTTGTTGGAATATCAAGACTAGCTATCAGTAACTCAGTTCGGGAAGTGGACTCGGTCTGGTCTTGATAAAAATAGCAGAGCCGCCTTTAGCTGTGTTGCTAGGATGATTGGCAAAATACTGGTCGTAACCAGGAAGGTACACTTTAAGATCGGGACGCATATGTGTCTCAGTAATGAGCATTATATCGACTGAGTTATCAAGAAGGAAATGACGAAGTTCTTCACTTTTGTTAACTATTCCTCTTGCATTCCATAATCCGATTTTTATAGCTGAGATTGTCCTATCCTAGAAATAAGAACCTGAACTAGATCGCGAAAAGCCTTGTTCAACTCAATCGCTTCCATAACTAGTTTAAAGAGTTGATCCAGCCTAGTATTTATATCAAAGATTGTCTTCTCCAAGGCAGACAAGTTTCGGCTTGGGGTGCGGTCATTTTTAGGTACATGTGGAATAGTCAGCCTAGCTGCAGTGATGTTACTGTTTGGAATGTTATTTCTTACCATATCTGCATAAGATACGCCATCTCTGGTAGCTGCCGTCGAGAATAGTTGACCGTGTCGGCTTTCGTTAGTCCTAGAATTTGTTGTGCTCCTTAGACATACTCCAGCTTTAAGTTTTTTGCTCAGTTCCATTCTAACTTTGCATCCCTTAAAACCTGCAGGGTGATTTTCTCCGCAGTTTGCACACAAGCATTGGTTGTTGAGATGCGTCTCACACGATTTGGAGTTGGTAGGATGGTCTCCGGCACAATTCCCACAAACCGGTTTTATAAAGCAACAATTTTGAGTGCTGTACCACTGTACCAAGTCCTTATTGCGAGTAGCCTTTTCCACGGAAACTCTGTGCCTTCCAATTTGCTTGATTTTTAACGACTCGGCAACATTTGGAGTCATCTTAAGATTAACATAGAACAAATTTTGCCTATCCTCATTAATGACCTCGGATAATGTCCCGCGCAAGCCAGGCTTTCTTGGGCAGTAAATATTTGTAACGTTGAAGCCTTTGTCCGTGAAGCAACGCTCTATTTCTTCCTTAGGGACTGTGGAGTGTATGTTCCTTAGCACCAACCTAAAAGGCTTGTCCTTACGGAGCTGGTGATGCCAAAACTCGCAATTCAAAGCAGGAAAGACTTTGGATGTACATATCTCATACTTATCTGCCAGGATTATTTCATCTAGGGTTCGGTCCAGAGCGAGAATATCATCAGTAATTTTTGGGACACATATGGGCGGAGGTTTCGGTTTTGGTTTCGCCAGTTCAGGTTGGCTTAAACTTTGCGCTTGGCTATTGGGATCAGATGACTACTCATTCATCTCCATCTCAAATCTGAGAATTCTGTTGTATTAAGTGGACTCATACGAGAAGAAGCTGCAACGGTGTTCGTGGTGGTGCCAGAATTGGCACTTGTAGCTGAAATGGTGTTAGTTACTGGTGTTGCAGAGCTAGTTTTAACAGCATCTGTGTTTTGTTGCCGTAGGGTATCTAAATGCCGTCTAGCCAAATCTCATGTAAGCTTGGCTCGTAGTTCCGCTGGAGATTGGCCAGCGATTTCCTTTATCTTCTCATATCCTGACAGCTCTTTCGAGAGCATCGAGTAAGAAGGTGTGATTTTATCCATAACGACCTCTCGCTTACGCAATGCGCAGAGCGAGGGGTATAAACAATACGCTTTAAGTCTGTTGGATTACTCAACAATAGTAGCCACCGCTGTGCAGTGACCATAAGATAGACTTTGTGTGCAAGATGTGCACACGAGCTATAGCAAGGCGTAAGCTGGATTACTTAAGGTAATTATTCAAATTAATAATTATACAAAATTTATTTGTGGACAATTTTTTGGTTGGTGTGACCAGGCAGTCCATCTGTTTTTTAAATCAGTTTATATTTATTCAGAATTAACAGGTAAACTGTTTCTATCTTCAATAACATGGAAGTTATAGCATTTCCGATCAATCAGATATATGTCAGCTATAGGATATATATACTGCGTGCAAAGGAAAGAAGGGTGTGTGCAAAGTTTCAAGACGATAGCTCAAAAACTGAGAGACTAGTTTGCGTAGAAACAGACAGACGGACAGACGGACATGCTTATATCGACTCAGACGGTGATCCTGATCCAGAATATATATACTTTATGGGGTCCTGGATGTCTCCTTCACTGCGTTGCACACTTTTGACCAAAATTATAATACCCTCTGCAAGGGTATAAAAACAAACAACAACAAAATTTTTACAAATAATTAAAATTTAGTTTTACCCTATAATATTATGACATAAAAATAACTTCATGTAATTACGTTATTTTTCAAAAGGAGGGAGGTGTAATATGCACATTTATCGAATGCAAACTGTACTTCATACATTGTCGCATAAACATAAACAAAGGATAAATGTACGAGTTCTTGACCAAACGGATGAAATTTATTTTTATTTCAATTATGTTATACCTTGAACCACTGTACCAAAAGAAAATTAGAACTAGAGAACAGTTTGTATGTTAGTATAAGAGTTAGAGGTTATGCTTAGAGGTAGAGATAAGCAACTCAAAGGGGAATAGCGAAAAGAGCAACAACAAATAGTACAGCAAAGCAGAGCTATGCTTGGATTTAAATTAATAAATATTAATTCTCACCAAATATATCACTGCACATGCGTAAGCGAGACGGAAGTTATCAAAGTGATTTACATAACATAAACAAAGGATAAATGTACGAGTTCTTGACCAAACGGATGAAATTTATTTTTATTTCAATTATGTTATACCTTGAACCACTGTACCAAAACAAAATTAGAACCAGAGAACAGTTTGTATGTTAGTATAAGAGTTAGAGGTTATGCTTAGAGGTAGAGATAAGCAACTCAAAGGGAAAAAAAAATAGTACAGCAAAGCAGAGCTATGCTTGGATTTAAATTAATAAATATTAATTCTCACCAAATATATCACTGCACATGCGTAAGCGAGACGGAAGTTATCAAAGTGATTTAAAATTGTTAAGAAAATTTTAAATATATTTAAATCAAACGCCGGTTTGATCGCAAGGTAGGCAAAATAAAGATATTAACGCAGAGCGCACAAAAAAACACGTCCGTTCGCTTTGAAAGGCAAAAGAAATCCTAGCCGGTGTCATCCTAGTGTCAGCAAAAAAAGGGATAAAAAGGGATAATAAGTATGACTATATATGGATTTTCTGCTAAACGTGATGTATTTTTGGACACTCTTATTGTTGGCCTCGTCCTGCCGGGGATTCCAAGCGGAGCTGGATTTGGACTACGGCGTGGCAGAGCCGCTGCGAACCGCCCTCCTCCAGAACAGCTTCATGGTACAATTCGCTCAGCTCCATAAGCGCATCCCCCGTCTAACCTACTTCACGTGCCGGAAGCCTCATTCAGCCAAGAATGCTCAGCTGATTAAGAGCCTCTACCAGAGCGAGCTCTTTGTGCGGATTGTGCAGCTGGATGTCCTGGCTCCCAGTCCAGCAGCAGGGGGCGGCCCAGGTGGCGGCGGAGGTATCCGGGGCCGGGGACCGGGCGGAGGCTTCAGCCAGACGCCCACCCAGGCGCAGAGCAACGCCGAGTGGCTGGACAGCGTGCTGCGGATGGAAGCCCTCAGGCAAATTGCGGTCGTGGATCTGGCATGTGGCTCCCTTAGTCGTCGGTTTCTCGACTTGGTAAGATGAATGATGGGACAGCGAACGAGGTGCGCTTTATAGAGAGCTGGGTACTCAGAAAAAATATATTAATCAAGTCGAAGAAGAGGTCCCCTATCACTTTATGAAAGTAATACTTAAAGTTAGTGAAAATTTCTTTAAGTGCAAATACCTTTTGCCCTGACTGGCTTTTGACAAGTCCGCTTATTAAGTACCCAAGTACAATCATTCCAAAGGCTTCCACCAAGATGCTCTACAGCGAGAAGTTTCACTGGCTATTGATAGAGGATTTTGCTTGGCAAAGAGGCGAGTCCGAAGCTCACAAGGCTGGAAGCCAGGAGGCGGGGGAGGAAGCTCCTCCAGGACAGCAACTGCAGGCGACGGCCAATGAAGAGCTGCCCTCCATCGAGAGTTTTATGAGGGGCATGAACCTGTATATGATCACCGAACTGACACTGGCCAAACGGAGGCATATTCTTTTCCCTTTGAACCCGTTCCATACCCCTATAATCAGCATAACCTAATTAATATCCGATTCCTTCAGTGCATCAACATTTTACCAAACTTCTGCCCAAGTGGAGTCAACACATCAGCCATGATTTCCCGTCTGCTAATTCCCACAATGACACTTGCTCCCGTTTTCAGTTACTGGCCGCTTAGGAATCCCGGACTCAACTACGGCGGACACGTCAATCTGACCTAAATTGCCAGCTTCACGCCGTCCGGAGGCATCCAGTTGCACGCCTGGTTTCGAGCCACGTCCACTGTGCGTCGTCGAATGGATATGCAGCATGCGAGGGTCCGTTGAATGGTTGTGGTTAGGCATCTGGGGGCAGATTCGATGGGATGATTGGCGCCCTCATTCGCAACGAGAGGGCCATTGGCCGATATTCTATTGGCTGGAGCGGCACAAATGGATCGATGTGTCTGGAAGGAGTTGGTCGAGTCGTCCCTGTTTCATTTTCCGGCATCCAAGGAGTACCCAGAAGGATCGCATCGTGTTCCTGCAACCCTTCACGAACGACAGTTTTTGACAGTTTTTATCTTGTGGCTGGTGACCACGATTAAGTGGAAACTGGTGCCACACGATGGGTCGGCGCTGATCAAGCCAAAGGGAGGCGCCCCGCCTCGTCACCACTACCAGCAGCAGAGTCAAATGCGGGAGGAGAATCAGAAACAACTAGATGCCACCCTGCGTCCAATTACGGCTGTTTCTGTGGCAGTTCATGAGGAGAAATTACCAGAGGCGGACTCGACCCAACCAATAGATGCAGAAACCCTTTGGCAACGCTGTTACCAAAAGCTCAACAAATACCTGAAAGATCGAAAGGCCAAGGAGAAGAAGTCCCCGAAACTGGTGGGACTCTTTCTGGAATCTGGACGTTTGGCAAGGTACTCTCTGTAGTTGTGGTTTGCCAATACAGAGCCCCAGTGGCAGCTGGCTCAAGAACGACACTGACAAGGCAAACGCTTTTGCCGAACATCTGTCTGCTACCTTCACTCCTTTTGATCTTCCAGACGCCTCACACCGCGACGAAGTTGCAAACTTTTTAAGCGATCCCATTCAGCCAGCGCGCTCCATTGGGCACACCACGCCGCTGGAAGACTCCTGGACCCGATGGCATAGACAACTGAGCGGCAAAGGCGTGGAAGAGCCACGAAGAGGAACAAAAGAGTGCTAGCGCTGGTGAAAATTTTCAACGCCATGCTAAACCTGGGATACTTCCCAAGACAGTGGAAGCAAGCCCGGATTATTATGATCCCACAGCCAAGCAAGCCATTATCTCAAAATTCCTACCGCCCAATCAGCCTACTATCCACGTTTTCAAAAGTGTTTGAGGGGATACTACTCAGTCGACTGCTGGAACTGCCACAAGTAGAAGGACATATACCTCAACACCAGTTCGGGTTCAGAAAATCCCATGGCTGCCCAGAACAAGTCCATCGCCTGGTCAACACATCACCTACGGGCTCGAGAATAAACTGGACACTATAGGCGTCTTCCTGGATGTAAAACAAGCCTTTGACAAGGTGTGGCACGAGGGCCTTCTCTACAATCATCAAGGAACTACTCCCTGCACCTTATTTTGCCATCCTGAGGTCTTATATTGCCGATCGATCATTCGTTGTAGCAGTAAGGGACTCACGATCCAGCTTGGGACTCATTCACGCAGGTGTACCTCAAGGAAGTGTACTTGGTCCGTTCCTATGCACCGTGTACACACGTCTCAGCTGACAGCTTCGGCTGCAGTTCAGGACTGGCTGAGCGCGATGGAGCGCTGGACTAAGCAATGGAACATAGCCATAAATTGCAGCAAGTCGGCATGCATCACCTTCTCCTTAAGACCTGTGATCGACATCGTACATATTTTCAATGGTGACTCCATCAAAAACACCACCTCTCACTGCTACCTGGGAGTACATTTAGATCACCGACTCATATGGAACACCCACATCACGGCAATCAAAGCTAAGTGCGTCCGCAAACTACAGAAGCTCGATTGGCTCCTGAAATCCAAAAGCCTCCAGCTTTCTACGAAAGTTTTGTCTGCTCAAAACAATCCTTACGCCAACCTGGACGTATGCGATCGAAGTATGGGGCACCGCATCCAAGCACCAGCTAAACAGGCTGAGGGTAGTGCAGGCACGTGCTGCTCGACGGGCATCCGGACTTACCTGGTACGTGACAAACCAGGCCATCTTAAGGGAGCTACGCCTTGTTCCACTGGGCGACCTCCTAAACCAACACAGCCGACGTTACTCGGACAGGCTAACGAGTCACCCAAATCCACTGGCTAGCAGGCTGGCTGACCCGCAAACTCTTAGACGTCTTAAGAAATTCCACCCCAGCGATCTGTCTTTCCGTGTTGTACATAAATATTTTAAAAACATGTAAATAAATAATTGTAAATAATTGTATATAGTCCAGGTCCATATCTCATATGTACCATAATTACCCCACCATCTAAAAGCCCAGTTATGTTCAAATGATCCTGAACGATTCCGGCGATAATAAACAATATATAAAATATAAAAAAAAAAGTTGTGGTTTGTTAGTTTGTGAATTAGAAACTTAATACAAGTTGATATATTAGTCCTCAAATTATCCCCCATATTTAAAACATGCTCAAGCAGCCTCATAGGTAGCAGTATACCTGTTAATTTTGAATAAATATAAACCGATTAAAAAAAAAAAAACAAAAAAATCCTCAAATTAGTCCCAAATATCCTTCCCCTTATGGCATGTTTGCTCTGAAATGTATGCTATGATTTTTTCAACGCATTTGTTTGGTGTTCTATTAAAAAGTCTAAGAAGATACTTTTAAAATCCTCGTTACCAAGTTTGGTTCTTAATTAAGAAAAATATAAGTATTTTCACATCCATGTTGCTATAAAATGCTTTATAGTATTATAGTAAATACTATTATGGGAATATGGTATAAATATATATAGTATCAAAGATTATACAGTACCAAAGATTATACAGTACATAGATGGGACATCTGGGCTTAAAACTGACAGATTTTTTCGTTGAGCTTGTTGGTAAGGGGGGAACGCACAAGGCCTTAATTCTTTTTTTAGAAGTGCTTATTAGTGTGCGTAAATGAAAGCTTGTACATATGCATGTGTGCGTATGCATGTGTGCGTCTGTTCTCGTGTGAATCGTAAAAATGATTTGACTTCTAAATTTCAATTTCCGATGATTTTACGGCTTGCCCATATGGTAGCCGAACAAAGCATGTAGCGTTTATGCGCAGGCGTAACAGTCAACCGTGGTGGTCTAGGGTCTATAGTGCATGCTTTCTGCCAATGAATCAATAGTTCTAACCCATTTATGGGCAGACACTGCTTTTATTTTTTCAAATAAAAAATGTTTAATTTAGTGTTTATTTCAGCGAAATTTATTTAATTTAAATTCTTAAAAAATTATTGTTAGGAAAGCAATTTAAGTAGTTCAAATATTTAATAAACGCTATAGGATATAGTCGGTCGATCCGTATGAAATTTTCCAGATCGGCCTAAATTCCCCTAATAGTCAATCTGTGCAAATTTCAAGTTTCTATCTTCAATAACATGGAAGTTATAGCATTTCCGATTAATCATATGGTAGCAATAAAACGGCAATCAATCTGTCAAATTTCAAGTTTCTTCTTCAATACTGAAGTTATAGCATTTCCGATTAATCATATGGTAGCAATAGGATATAGTCGGCCGATCCGTATGAAATTTTTCAGATCGGCCTAAATTCCCCTAATAGTCAATCTGTGCAAATTTCAAGTTTCTATCTTCAATAACATGGAAGTTATAGCATTTTCGATCAATCAGATATATGGCAGCTATAGGATATAGTCGGCCTATACCGGCCTTTCCGACTTCTATACTGCGTGCAAAGGAAAGAAGGGTGTGTGCAAAGTTTCAAGACGATAGCTCAAAAACTGAGAGACTAGTTTGCGTAGAAACAGACAGACGTTCAGACGGACATGCTTATATCGACTCAGGAGGTGATCCTGATCCAGAATATATATACTTTATGGGGTCCTGGATTGAATGACGCTAAGCGTAGCGGTTGAATGAGTTATTTGAACAAGGATATGATAAATATTTGATTGTGGGTAATATTCTAACAAAATTATCGAAATGTTCGATGGGAACTTACAAATAACTTGATTATATTATCGATGTTGCCATGTATTTCTGCGACAGGTTGCCAAGCACTTGAAAAAAAGGATCCAGTCTTGAAAAGGAAGTCCCGATATAATGGGATTAAAGTTGAAGTTTTTGTCTTTATTGTAAATTTGGTAGAGTAGCAAGGTCACACTATATGGATTAAAGTGACCAAAACTGTAAAATGTTGTATCTAAATAATGATGCTTTTTTATCGTATTTTTTTTATTGAATTTGTTTTAATTTTGATTTTGGTAAAGCTCCAGTGTGACCAGTATCCAAAATATTAATAAAATTTCATATCTATTCAAGTTATTTCAAACTAATTTATTTGTTAAACACATTTCAATAAGACAAAAGTTAAGGAAACCTCAAACGCCAGAAATAGTATTCATGAAATAATTATATAAACCCGGCAAATTATTCTCTGTGCCCTGGCGTGTGTGTGTAGGTGTGTGGATAATATTCCTTGGTGGCCGGTGCGGCGATGGCACATGTATTTACGTGGAGCCATAACTGAGAGCTCCGACTCGACCAGCAAGGATACCGAGAAATAAAGAGGGAGGGAGAGAGGCGGAAAGCATGACTGAAAAGGACGGGGAGTCCCTTGGGTGCTGCAGGGAAGAGTGGCAGGAGTATCCCAAATGTTGACGGACGGAGCCGAAGCTTATATACCCTTACAGTTAAATAGCGGCTTCTATTGATTAAAGATATAGTAAATATCGGATATAGTTACCCGATCTTTACAAAAACATTCATAACAAGCTTAGATTCGCATAAAAAAAATTTTAAAAGAAGTCCGACGCTTCTACGCCCAAAAACACGCAAGTTGTTGCATTTCCGATCGTTCAATTATATGGCAGCTATAGGATATAGTCGGCCGATCCGAATGAAATTTTCCAGATCGGCTAAGATTCCCATAAAAGGGAATTTGTGCAAATTTCAAGTTTCAATCTTCAAAAACATGGAAGTTATAGCATTTCCGATCAATCATATGCAGCTATAGGATATAGTCAGCCGATCGGTATGAAATTTTCCAGATCGGCCTAAATTCCCCTAATAGTCAATCTGTGCAAGTTTCTATCGTCAATAACACCCCCTTTATGGGGTCCTGGATGTCTCCTTCACTGCGTTGCACACTTCTGACCAAAATTATAATACCCTCTGCAAGGGTATAATTAGCGACGAGTCTTCAAGATTGTATGCGATGGCGATGGACTACACAGGACATGCTAGATACAGGATACGGCATACAGCATTCAGGATACAGGATACAGGATACCGGATACGGAATAGGGGGCAGGTGAGCTTCAGGACGGCAGTTAATTAAAAGTGAAGTCAGCACCGAAATTAATTAATTAATATTAAATTCAATTTGAGGCGTCGGGCCTAGGTACAGTTGAGTTATCAAACGAGCGCCTCGGGTTTTCCGCTATTCCGCCTTTTTCGCCGTTTCCGCGCCAAACGTGACACTATTAAAATGAAAGGAAGGCCAAATGTCCTGTGCACGGCGGCCAAATGCGAAATGAGGAACGTGGCCTTGCCGGCATTGCGCGACTCTCATAATCGCTGCTTAAAATATTGTCCTGCCCCCGGCCAGTATTCCCTTCGATTAATTCACAAAACCCAAAAGCAAATGGAAATGGAATTTGCACTTTGTAGTGCATATTTGCTTCTGTCTTTCCTCCTTTCGATTTGTGATAACTCCCAGAACCTACCCCAACAAATTTTAACACAGGGCTGGGGAATGGTTGAACATCTGTTCAACGGACGAATTTTAAGTTATAAGTTTTAATTTTAAACTACCACAAATTAATTCATACAGTGACAAAAATAACTCTGACCAAAAGAATAAGAACACGAAATGAAAACCCGACAACAAAACTGCTGACGCTTAGATTGCTGGAATCAACAGTATATTGGAACAGTATATTGGAAATCAATAGAAGTGGCTTGTTCGAACTTTACCGTGCATAACGCTGAATGGTATAGAGATTATAGTCGTTACATCTGGAGTCACTCAAGAAAGCCATCTCGGGCCATTTTTACTACTACTGTACATAGATGACGTTAAGATGTGTAATAATATAAATCTATGCCCAATACAAACTTCAGTCCGATCTGGATTAGTATTCTGCAAATGATACAATACAAGATACAATTCATTTGGACCAATTTAAAAAACAATATCATTTTATTGACCACCTTTATTGGCCACGGCAATTTCTGCTCTTTTTGCCGCATTTTTCATCACTCTTTCGAAAATATCGGTCGGTATGGCTCTTATTTCGGCACGGATGCTATCTTTTTTTTTATTTTAGTTTGAGGATTACAGCCATTTACTTTGCTCTTCAAATAAAGAGGAGTTATGTAGGAAGATCTCGGTGGCCAGCCGATATAGCCATTTTTCGACATCAAACGCCCAGAGAAATTTTATCCCAAATAATCCATTGTATCATTTGCAGTGTGACATCTAGCGCCATCTTGTTGAAACCAATATTCTTCTATACCATTTTGACGAATTTGCGGCAAGACATAATGCCCCAACATCCATCGATGGCCAGCATCAACGATTTTTTTGTTTATGTTGAAGAAGATTTTTTTGGCACAAATACCAGCCCAAACCGTCATGCCCGAAAGTGACGGCTCTTAATGGACCACTGTGCACCAAATCCGACAATTTGGCTTTTTGACACCGCCATTCATTGCGAAATCAGCTTCATCAGTCATCCAAATTTGATTCTAAAATTCAGGTTTGGTTTGAGCCATTCGAGCGACTGTACGACCGTATTGCAAGTGACGTTGATTATCCGTGGGCAAAAATTGTTGTGTTACATGAACTTTATACGGAAGCAAATGTAAATCATTCTTTAAAATGCGTCGCAAAGTGGTTCCACTAACATTTAAATGCTGGCCACGGTGTCGATACGACTCTCCTGGGCATTCGGCAACATTTACTCTCACTGAATCGGTCGAGCGTCTTGGACGTTCATGAACTGCATGTGGAGGGTCTGTCACGATAAATAGTATCTCACCGGATGCCTTCCACTAAGTGTAGCTACTGCGCAGATATCCACACGCTTCTCAGAAATTTTTTCGTTTCCATCGGCCCTTAGGGCATGCGGTTGCAAAGTGACCAATTTCGTCACATTTGAAGCAATTGTCACCAGATCGATGCAACAAGACTTAGACCTTACTTAGCTTATAAGAAATGATATGATAGATATATAGATGGACCATTGCTACCTCCTGGAAACCGAATCTAAATAAAAAACTTAAACCCAAAGACTTCGTATGCCGCGGATGCCCCGCGGAAAAAGAAATATTGTCCTACCAAGCGATTGTTTTTTGTACCTTTTTGCTTAAATAATTCTCAAGGTTGAACCATATTCAAATTTGCACATAGCTTTTTTAATGAAGGCTTAAACCCACCTAGAAAATTGAAATGAAGAATCGGAAATGCCGCTCTTTCTATTTTTGTCGAGATAGGATCAGACTAAGTGTAAGAGTATGTAATCATAGTTAGTGTTGGATCGGAGTAATTGCAAGACAGACCTGCAAGTTTTAATGAAATAGAATTTTAAAATGTGCATATACCCTCCAAATATATAAAAAAACGAGAATGGAAAGCTAACTTCGGACGGAGCCGAAGTTTATATACCCTTGCAGTTAAATAGCAGCTTCTATTGATTAAAGATATAGTAAATATCGGATATAGTTACCCGATCTTTACAAAAACATTCATAACAAGCTTAGATTCGCATAAAAAAAATTTTAAAAGAAGTCCGACGCTTCTACGCCCAAAAACACGCAAGTTGTTGCATTTCCGATCGTTCAGTTTTTATGGCAGCTAAAGGATATAGTCGGCCGATCCGTATGAAATTTTCCAGATCGGCTTATATTCCCATAAAAGAGAATCTGTGCAAATTTCAAGTTTCTATCTTCAATAACATGGAAGTTATAGCATTTCCGATCAATCAGTTATATAGAAGCTATAGGATATAGTCGGCCGATCCGTATGAAATTTTCCAAATCGTCCTAAATTCCCATAAAAGGGAATTTGTGCAAATTTCTATCTTCAAAAACGTGGAAGTTACAGCATTTCCGATCAATCAGATATATGGCAGCTATAGGATATAGTCGGCCGATCCCGGCCGTTCCGACTTATATACTGCGTGCAAAGGAAAGAAGGGTGTGTGCAAAGTTTCAAGACGATAGCTCAAAAACTGAGAGACTAGTTTGCGTAGAAACAGACAGACGTTCAGACGGACATGCTTATATCGACTCAGGAGGTGATCCTGATCCAGAATATATATACTTTATGGGGTCCTGGATGTCTCCTTCACTGCGTTGCACACTTTTGACCAAAATTATAATACCCCCTGCAAGGGTATAATGAATCCCAATCAACCAAATGCCTCGGAATACCCCGTAAAATATCGGACACATAAAGCAAAAAATTGGAAAACCCAAAGCGTAGCCACCAATATCGAAACGAAAGAAAAATCGGGGACAGGAATCGGGGTATATATGCCACTTAATGTTGGTGTAAGTGGGCATGTGTGGGTGTGATTATGCAGCACACTGAACGGACGCCAAAAGCGGAGCCGCAGATAATAAACAAACATTTTTGCACAAAGCGCACAAGGAGAGCTCAAAGCCATGCGAAGATGGGTGGGATGGGTTGGAAAAACAAAGAAGAAGTTGGCAAAAAAGAGAGAAAAACGAGAATGGAAAGCTAACTTCGGACGGAGCCGAAGCTTATATACCCTTGCAGTTAAACAGCAGCTTCTATTGATTAAAGATATAGTAAATATCGGATATAGTTAGCCGATCTTTACAAAAACATTCATAACAAGCTTAGATTCGTATAAAATGAATTTTAAAAGAAGTCCGACGCTTCTACGCCCAAAAACACGCAAGTTGTTGCATTGTTGCAGCTATAGGATATAGTCGGCCGATCCGTATGAAATTTTCCAGATCGGCTTAGATTCCCATAAAAGGGAATTTGTGCAAATTTCAAGTTTCAATCTTCAATAACATGGAAGTTATAGCATTTCCGATCAATCATATGGCAGCTATAGGATATAGTCGGCCGATCCCGGCCGTTCCAACTTATATACTGCGTGCAAAAGAAAGAAGGGTGTGTGCAAAGTTTCAAGACGATAGCTCAAAAACTGAGAGACTAGTTTGCATAGAAACAGACAGACGGACAGACGGACAGACGGACATGCTTATATCGACTCAGGAGGTGATCCTGATCCAGAATATATATACTTTATGGGGTCCTGGATGTCTCCTTCACTGCGTTGCACACTTCATAACATAAACAGATAATGAGCAAATGACAGAGTGACGTTATTCATCAAGAAGCTTTCCTTCTCTCACACACAATGGCTGACCAACCAGCTCAGCCGATATCTCGATGTAATTTAAAGTTAGCCGATGAGTGTCAGCTGGCAGACCTGGAAGAATATGATGTTAATTGGTGCGCCACATCAGCAAAAGAGAGGAAGAAATGGCGTCATGCTTAAAAATACGAAGTTTAAATGGATAGCAGCAGGGAGATCCAAGATCTACTTATACATAGTATGAGACGCAAGCGTCGTCGAAGAAACCTATGCATTGATCGAGATTTTCGGAAAGCTTAGACACGAGCCTATTGTGAAAATAATTCTGTGAATAATCTGAAGAAATCAGAAGAAGAAAGATTTTTTTAACGATGTTATGAGTGGTCTTCATTGCCTTGTGCAAATCATCCAGTGGCAAATCCCTGAATGACATGCATGAAGGTCACATCGTCGAAAGCGAGTTACGTTTTCGAAGACATCAATACGTATACATGGCGGATATAGAATAGAGTATCAAGCATGAATTAATCCAAATGACCAACTCCATCAAGTAGTGGAAAAGCGAAATGACCCATCTGAGGAAATAAGATAATGTCGTCGTCATGGATTAAGTCCACCCCATTCCTGCAGCAAAATGCCTAATCGTTTAGCAAATGGATCACAGAAAGAGTATCTATTAGATCAGCGGTATACATAGATGACTGTCTGACGGGAACCAATTCAATTGCAGAAGAAGTTAAAACGCAACAAGAACAATATATGTGCAAGCCACTTACAAGGACAAGCGGATATCAGTACGATTACTGCGGTGGGTGGCACCTACCGCAAATAATTCTTGCTAGGTTAGAGTTTACGCGGCACTTTTGGGGGCTGAACTAACCCAAAGGGTGTGACATGATCTCAAGCAATTTCCTTGACACTACTGGACCGACTCACCCGTCGTACTAGAATGGATGACAGCTCTTATTTACCACACATTTGTGGCAAATCGGATAGTTAAGATCCTGGAAATAACCGAAAAAAAACAGTGGCGTCACGCATCATTATCCAACAATAATAAATGCAGCTGACGTCTTGTCTAGAGGAACAACAGCCAGTAAGTTTTCGAATCACAGTATGTGGTTTATTTGACCATATGTGTTTTTTTTTTTAAATAATAACTTATTCTGATAGGCAAGAGTAAGGAGTTTATTAGTTTTTTAAGAAAAAACAGCCCGCTTCTTTGGTCTAGTTGTTCTAGCTTTGGGGAGCTTGACTTCCACAGGCTTGGTACTTTTTTTCTTTAATTTATTCGCCTGATGCTCTCTGCCCAGAAGTCAAGCGAATAAACCGTCTCAAATATCTCTAAGGAACACACATCATGAAAAATGATGTGCGCCTCGAGTAGTGAAATTTTAATTTTATAACGACTTCCACCTTAACAACGGCTTTGCATTGGTTTTGATGTAAGGCGAGATATCGATCTGTACCACATGTACCATGTTGCACATCTAACATCTTTATTTCTTTATACAACTGCGCCGAATAGAAAAGAAGAAGAAAATAACGGTTAAGAAAGTTATTTTTATTTTAAAGCAAGTAAAGCAGACCAAAGCTTATATTAAAATTAATAAATATTGATGTATCATCATATATACAATATGTAAATATAACTGCAAACGCGTAAGCGAGACGGAAATTGTATAATTTTTTTAAATTGTTTATACATTCATTTATTTATTTATCGTCTGTTTAATCGCATAGATGAGCAAAAGTATGATCAGTGCTAAAAAAAAAACAGGTCCGTTCGCTTTAAAAGAGAGTTACAGTTTTGATAGAGACAATGATTCATTGATTTTAATCTCGAAATAAATCTACCTGATTTATTTATAGGTCACTTTGTCTGATCAATCGCTGTTTATTACTTGTTCCTATATACCGCCTTCATCCTAACCGCCTACGTACTAGCTTCATTTGAATGCTATTCAGTCGGTTTTTAATCTTATTTTCGAGAGCGACCAGCTTGTGCGTGACTTTAGCATACCAAAACTCACTTGGTCAAACATCGATAAAACCCTAAATCTCCACCAGCATTCCTTTTTTATACCCTTGCAGAGGGTATTATAATTTTGGTCAGAAGTGTGCAACGCAGTGAAGGAGACATCCAGGACCCCATAAAGTATATATATTCTGGATCAGGATCACCTTCTGAGGCGATATAAGCATGTCCGTCTGTCCGTCTGTCCGTCGGTCCGTCTGTCCGTCTGTCTGTTTCTACGCAAACTAGTCTCTCAGTTTTTGAGCTATCGTCTTGAAACTTTGCACACACCCTTCTTTCCTTTGCACGCAGTATATAAGTCGGAACGGCCGGGATCGGCCGTCTATATCCTATAGCTGCCATATATCTGATTGATCGGAAATGCTAAAACTTTGATGTTATTAAAGATAGAAACTGGAAATTTGCACAGACTGACTATTAGGGGAATTTAGCCGATCTGGAAAATTTCATATGGATCGGCCGACTATATCCTATAGCTGCCATATGATTGATCGGAAATGCTATAACTTCCACGTTTTTGAAGATAGTTTTTGAAATTTGCACAAATTCCCTTTTATGGGAATCTAAGCCGATCTGGAAAATTTCATACGGATCGGCCGACTATATCCTATAGCTGCCATATAACTAAACGATCGGAAATGCAACAACTTGCGTGTTTTTGGCCGTAGAAGCGTCGGACTTCTTTTAAAATTCATTTTATACGAATCTAAGCTTGTTATGAATGTTTTTGTAAAGATCGCCTAACTATATCCGATACTTACTATATCTTTAATTAATAGAAGCCGCTATTTAACTGCAAGGGTACATAAGCTTCGGCTCCGTCCGAAGTTAGCTTTCCATTCTCGTTTTTTTTTGTTTTTATACCCTTGCAGAGGGTATTATAATTTTGGTCAGAAGTGTGCAACGCAGTGAAGGAGACATCCAGGACCCCATAAAGTATATATATTCTGGATCAGGATCACCTCCTGAGTCGATATAAGCATGTCCGTCTGTCCGTCTGTCCGTCGGTCCGTCTGTCCGTCTGTCTGTTTCTACGCAAACTAGTCTCTCAGTTTTTGAGCTATCGTCTTGAAACTTTGCACACACCCTTCTTTTCTTTGCACGCAGTATATAAGTCGGAACGGCCGGGATCGGCCGACTATATCCTATAGCTGCCATATATCTGATTGATCGGAAATGCTGTAACTTCCACGTTTTTGAAGATAGAAACTTGAAATTTGCACAGATTGACTATAACGGGAATTTAGGCCGATCTGGAAAATTTCATACGGATCGGCCGACTATATCGTATAGCTTCTATATAACTGAACGATCGGAAATGCCAGAACTTTCCTGTTTTTGGGCGTAGAAGCGTCGGACTTCTTTGAAAATCCATTTTATACGAATCTAAGGTTGTTATGAATGTTTTTGTAAAGATCGGCCAATTATATCCGATATTTACTATATCTTAAGTCAATAGAAGCCGCTATTTAACTGCAAGGGTATATAAGCTTCGGCTCCGTCCGAAGTTAGCTTTCCATTCTCGTTTATTGTATTTTTAATATTTGGCAGAGGGTTTTATAAATGTAATCAGAAGTGTGAAACGCCGTGAAGAAGACATCTCCGACTCCAAGAAACGGCTCCTAAGGCTGCCATAAATGGGCGATCGAAAATGCGACAATTTCCATTTTTTTCGAAATTGAATCATAAAATGTGCACATAGCCTTTTTCATGATGACTTGAACATACCTAGAAAATTTCGTATACCTGAATAATCGGAAATGCCATTGTTGAGCTACCAGCGTTTTGGTAGCAGTCTGCTTCCTAGATTACAATAAAAAATTCGTCAATTACGGAGGTTCAATGACAAGAGGTTTGCTCAGAGCGATGGAATTCTCTCGGCTCCCGCTTCCCACCTATATATATCACACCACTGTATATATCAGCAACCAACGATCCATAGCGGCTCCCGGAGATCCAAAGCCGACCACGCACACTAGGACTCTCGTGAACAGCAAGAGCTGAGCTTAAGCGGTGATAACCAGAAAATTAGATAGAGAGGGAGCTTATAGCTCAGTGATGCGCACCTATTGACGACCACCGCCGCTACCATAAACAATTACAAATAATACAAATAATGGGGAAGTCTGCTGCAGTAACAAGTTCCAAAAACTATATTCATTTAACGAATGACATTAATGTTTCCATTTAAAAGGCATAATTCTAAGCTTCGAATCGAGGGCTTGGGTAGACAACATAAAATGAACAAATGACAGAGTAGTGTTATTCATCAAGAAGCTTTTCTTCTCCCACACATCATAGCTGACCAACCAGCTCTGCCGATATCTCGTTGTAATTTAAATTTAGCCGATGAGTGTCAACTGGCAGCCCTGCATTGATCAAGATTTTCAGCAAGCAAAATGGCTGAATCGTTTAGCAATTGGATCACACTGTCTCAATCATTCTCACGCCAAAACTACGGTGACATAATTTTGTACCTGCCTCCCACGAACGAAAGGAGGAGAAATAATAAAAGATAACCGTTATAATTTTAATGTTTACAGTAATCTGCGAAACGGCTTTTCTGACCTATATCACGTTTTCGTGAGTTTACAATATCAATGTTTTGATCAGAAGAAGAAAGATTTTTTTAACGATGTTATGAGTGGTCTTCATAGCCTTGTGCAAAACATCCAGTGGCAAATCCCTGAATGACATGCATGAAGGTCCCATCGTCGAAAGCGAGTTACGTTTTCGAAGACATCAATGTCGTCGTCATGGATTAAGTCCAACCCATTCCTTGCAGCAAAATGCCTGAATCGTTTAGCAAATGGATCACAGAAAGAGTATCCGTTAGATCAGCGGCATACACAGACTGCCTGACGGGAGCGAACACAATTGCAGAAGAAGTTAAAATGCAACAAGCACAGTATATGTGCAAGCCACTTACAAGGACAAGCGGATGTCAGTACGATTACTACCGCAAATAATCCTTGCTAGGTTAGAGTTAACGCGGCACTTTTGGGGGCTGAACTAACAAAAAGGGTGTGACATGATCTCAAGCAATTTCCTTGGAACTATTGGACCGACTCACCCGTCGTACTAGAATGGATGAAAGCTCTTATTTACCACACATTTATGGCAAATCGGATAGTTAAGATCCTGGAAATAACCGAACCAAAACAGTGGCGACACATATCATTCTCCAGCAATAATAAATGCTGCTGACGTCTTGTGAAACAACAGCCAGTAAGTTTTCGAATCACAGTATGTGGTTTATTTGACCGTATGTGTTTATACCCTTGCAGAGGGTATTATAATTTTGGTCAGAAGTGTGCAACGCAGTGAAGGAGACATCCAGGACCCCATAAAGTATATACATTCTGGATCAGGATCACCTCCTGAGTCGATATAAGCATGTCTGTCTGTTCGTCCGGGATCGGCCGACTATATCCTATAGCAGCCAAATATATCTGATTGATCGGAAATGCTATAACTTCCATGTTATTGAAGATAGAAACTTGCACAAATTCCCTTTTATTGGTATCTAAGCCGATCTGGAAAATTTCATACGGATCGGCCGACTATATCCTATAGCTGCCATATAACTGAACGATCGGAAATGCAACAACTTGCGTGTTTTTGGCCGGAAGCGTCGGACTTCTCCTTAAAATTCATTTTATACGAATCTAAGCTTGTTATGAATGTTTTTGTAAAGATCGGCTAACTATATCCGATACTTACTATATCTTTAATTAATAGAAGCCGCTATTTAACTGCAAGGGTATATAAGCTTCGGCTCCGTCCGAAGTTAGCTTTCCATTCTCGTTTTTTTTTTTTTTATTGTATTTTTAATATTTGGCAGAGGGTTTTATAAATGTAATCAGAAGTGTGAAACGCCGTGAAGAAGACATCTCCGACTCAAAGAAACGGCTCCTAAGGCTGCCATAAATGGGCGATCGAAAATGCGACAATTTCCATTTTTTTCGAAATTGAATCATAAAATGTGCACATAGCCTTTTTCATGATGACTTGAACATACCTAGAAAATTTCGTATACCTGAATAATCGGAAATGCCATTGTTGAGCTACCAGCGTTTTGGTAGCAGTCTGCTTCCTAGATTACAATAAAAAATTCGTCAATTACGGAGGTTCAATGACAAGAGGTTTGCTCAGAGCGATGGAATTCTCTCGGCTCCCGCTTCCCACCTATATATATCACACCACTGTATATATCAGCAACCAACGATCCATAGCGGCTCCCGGAGATCCAAAGCCGACCACGCACACTAGGACTCTCGTGAACAGCAAGAGCTGAGCTTAAGCGGTGATAACCAGAAAATTAGATAGAGAGGGAGCTTATAGCTCAGTGATGCGCACCTATTGACGACCACCGCCGCTACCATAAACAATTACAAATAATACAAATAATGGGGAAGTCTGCTGCAGTAACAAGTTCCAAAAACTATATTCATTTAACGAATGACATTAATGTTTCCATTTAAAAGGCATAATTCTAAGCTTCGAATCGAGGGCTTGGGTAGACAACATAAAATGAACAAATGACAGAGTAGTGTTATTCATCAAGAAGCTTTTCTTCTCCCACACACCATAGCTGACCAACCAGCTCTGCCGATATCTCGTTGTAATTTAAATTTAGCCGATGAGTGTCAACTGGCAGCCCTGCATTGATCAAGATTTTCAGCAAGCAAAATGGCTGAATCGTTTAGCAATTGGATCACACTGTCTCAATCATTCTCACGCCAAAACTACGGTGACATAATTTTGTACCTGCCTCCCACGAACGAAAGGAGGAGAAATAATAAAAGATAACCGTTATAATTTTAATGTTTACAGTAATCTGCGAAACGGCTTTTCTGACCTATATCACGTTTTCGTGAGTTTACAATATCAATGTTTTGATCAGAAGAAGAAAGATTTTTTTAACGATGTTATGAGTGGTCTTCATAGCCTTGTGCAAAACATCCAGTGGCAAATCCCTGAATGACATGCATGAAGGTCCCATCGTCGAAAGCGAGTTACGTTTTCGAAGACATCAATGTCGTCGTCATGGATTAAGTCCAACCCATTCCTTGCAGCAAAATGCCTGAATCGTTTAGCAAATGGATCACAGAAAGAGTATCCGTTAGATCAGCGGCATACACAGACTGCCTGACGGGAGCGAACACAATTGCAGAAGAAGTTAAAATGCAACAAGCACAGTATATGTGCAAGCCACTTACAAGGACAAGCGGATGTCAGTACGATTACTACCGCAAATAATCCTTGCTAGGTTAGAGTTAACGCGGCACTTTTGGGGGCTGAACTAACAAAAAGGGTGTGACATGATCTCAAGCAATTTTCTTGGAACTATTGGACCGACTCACCCGTCGTACTAGAATGGATGAAAGCTCTTATTTACCACACATTTATGGCAAATCGGATAGTTAAGATCCTGGAAATAACCGAACCAAAACAGTGGCGACACATATCATTCTCCAGCAATAATAAATGCTGCTGACGTCTTGTGAAACAACAGCCAGTACGTTTTCGAATCACAGTATGTGGTTTTTTTGACCGTATGTGTTTATACCCTTGCAGAGGGTATTATAATTTTGGTCAGAAGTGTGCAACGCAGTGAAGGAGACATCCAGGACCCCATAAAGTATATACATTCTGGATCAGGATCACCTCCTGAGTCGATATAAGCATGTCCGTCTGTTCGTCTGTCTGTTTCTACGCAAACTAGTCTCTCAGTTTTTGAGCTATCGTCTTGAAACTTTGCACACACCCTTCTTTCCTTTGCACGCAGTATATAAGTCGGAACGTCCGGGATAGGCCGACTATATCCTATAGCAGCCAAATATATCTGATTGATCGGAAATGCTATAACTTCCATGTTATTGAAGATAGAAACTTGCACAAATTCCCTTTTATTGGTATCTAAGCCGATCTGGAAAATTTCATACGGATCGGCCGACTATATCCTATAGCTGCCATATAACTGAACGATCGGAAACGCAACAACTTGCGTGTTTTTGGCCGTAGAAGCGTCGGACTTCTCCTTAAAATTCATTTTATACGAATCTAAGCTTGTTATGAATGTTTTTGTAAAGATCGCCTAACTATATCCGATACTTACTATATCTTTAATTAATAGAAGCCGCTATTTAACTGCAAGGGTATATAAGCTTCGGCTCCGTCCGAAGTTAGCTTTCCATTCTCGTTTTTTTTTGTTTTTTATTGTATTTTTAATATTTGGCAGAGGGTTTTATAAATGTAATCAGAAGTGTGAAACGCCGTGAAGAAGACATCTCCGACTCCAAGAAACGGCTCCTAAGGCTGCCATAAATGGGCGATCGAAAATGCGACAATTTCCATTTTTTTCGAAATTGAATCATAAAATGTGCACATAGCCTTTTTCATGATGACTTGAACATACCTAGAAAATTTCGTATACCTGAATAATCGGAAATGCCATTGTTGAGCTACCAGCGTTTTGGTAGCAGTCTGCTTCCTAGATTACAATAAAAAATTCGTCAATTACGGAGGTTCAATGACAAGAGGTTTGCTCAGAGCGATGGAATTCTCTCGGCTCCCGCTTCCCACCTATATATATCACACCACTGTATATATCAGCAACCAACGATCCATAGCGGCTCCCGGAGATCCAAAGCCGACCACGCACACTAGGACTCTCGTGAACAGCAAGAGCTGAGCTTAAGCGGTGATAACCAGAAAATTAGATAGAGAGGGAGCTTATAGCTCAGTGATGCGCACCTATTGACGACCACCGCCGCTACCATAAACAATTACAAATAATACAAATAATGGGGAAGTCTGCTGCAGTAACAAGTTCCAAAAACTATATTCATTTAACGAATGACATTAATGTTTCCATTTAAAAGGCATAATTCTAAGCTTCGAATCGAGGGCTTGGGTAGACAACATAAAATGAACAAATGACAGAGTAGTGTTATTCATCAAGAAGCTTTTCTTCTCCCACACACCATAGCTGACCAACCAGCTCTGCCGATATCTCGTTGTAATTTAAATTTAGCCGATGAGTGTCAACTGGCAGACCTGCATTGATCAAGATTTTCAGCAAGCAAAATGGCTGAATCGTTTAGCAATTGGATCACACTGTCTCAATCATTCTCACGCCAAAACTACGGTGACATAATTTTGTACCTGCCTCCCACGAACGAAAGGAGGAGAAATAAGAAAAAGATAACCGTTATAATTTTAATGTTTACAGTAATCTGCGAAACGGCTTTTCTGACCTATATCACGTTTTCGTGAGTTTACAATATCAATGTTTTGATCAGAAGAAGAAAGATTTTTTTAACGATGTTATGAGTGGTCTTCATAGCCTTGTGCAAAACATCCAGTGGCAAATCCCTGAATGACATGCATGAAGGTCCCATCGTCGAAAGCGAGTTACGTTTTCGAAGACATCAATGTCGTCGTCATGGATTAAGTCCAACCCATTCCTTGTAGCAAAATGCCTGAATCGTTTAGCAAATGGATCACAGAAAGAGTATCCGTTAGATCAGCGGCATACACAGACTGTCTGACGGGAGCGAACACAATTGCAGAAGAAGTTAAAATGCAACAAGCACAGTATATGTGCAAGCCACTTACAAGGACAAGCGGATGTCAGTACGATTACTACCGCAAATAATCCTTGCTAGGTTAGAGTTAACGCGGCACTTTTGGGGGCTGAACTAACAAAAAGGGTGTGACATGATCTCAAGCAATTTCCTTGGAACTATTGGACCGACTCACCCGTCGTACTAGAATGGATGAAAGCTCTTATTTACCACACATTTATGGCAAATCGGATAGTTAAGATCCTGGAAATAACCGAACCAAAACAGTGGCGACACATATCATTCTCCAGCAATAATAAATGCTGCTGACGTCTTGTGAAACAACAGCCAGTAAGTTTTCGAATCACAGTAAGTGGTTTATTTGACCGTATGTGTTTATACCCTTGCAGAGGGTATAATAATTTTGGTCAGAAGTGTGCAACGCAGTGAAGGAGACATCCAGGACCCCATAAAGTATATACATTCTGGATCAGGATCACCTCCTGAGTCGATATAAGCATGTCCGTCTGTTCGTCTGTCTGTTTCTACGCAAACTAGTCTCTCAGTTTTTGAGCTATCGTCTTGAAACTTTGCACACACCTTTCTTTCCTTTGCACGCAGTATATAAGTCGGAACGTCCGGGATCGGCCGACTATATCCTATAGCTGCCATATATCTGATTGATCGGAAATGCTATAACTTCCATGTTATTGAAGATAGAAACTTGCACAAATTCCCTTTTATTGGTATCTAAGCCGATCTGGAAAATTTCATACGGATCGGCCGACTATATCCTATAGCTGCCATATAACTGAACGATCGGAAATGCAACAACTTGCGTGTTTTTGGGCGTAGAAGCGTCGGACTTCTTTTAAAATTCATTTTATACGAATCTAAGCTTGTTATGGATGTTTTTGTAAAGATCGGGTAACTATATCGGATATTTACTATATCTTTAATCAATAGAAACTGCTATTTAACTGCAAGGGTATATAAGCTTCGGCTCCGACCGAAGTTAGCTTTCCATTCTCGTTTTTCTCTCTTTTTTGCCAACTTCTTCTTTGTTTTTCCAACCCATCCCACCCATCTTCGCATGGCTATGAGCTCTTCTTGTGCGCTTTGTGCAAAAATGTTTGTTTATTATCTGCGGCTCCGCTTTTGACGTCCGTTCAGTGTGCTGCATAATCACACCCATACATGCCCACTTACACCAACATTAAGTGGCATATATACCCCGATTCCTGTCCCCGATTTTTCTTTCGTTTCGATATTGGTGGCTACGCTTTGGGTTTTTCAAATTTTTGCTTTATGTGTCCGATATTTTACGGGGTATTCCGAGGCATTTGGTTGATGGGGATTCATTATACGCTTGCAGAGGGTATTATAATTTTGGGCAAAAGTGTGCAACGCAGTGAAGGAGAGACATATCATTCTCCAGCAATAATAAATGCTGCTGACGTCTTGTGAAACAACAGCCAGTAAGTTTTCGAATCACAGTATGTGGTTTATTTGACCGTATGTGTTTATACCCTTGCAGAGGGTATTATAATTTTGGTCAGAAGTGTGCAACGCAGTGAAGGAGACATCCAGGACCCCATAAAGTATATACATTCTGGATCAGGATCACCTCCTGAGTCGATATAAGCATGTCCGTCTGTTCGTCTGTCTGTTTCTAAGCAAACTAGTTTCTCAGTTTTTGAGCTATCGTCTTGAAACTTTGCACACACCCTTCTTTTCTTTGCACGCAGAATATAAGTCGGAACGGCCGGGATCGGCTGGCTATATCCTATAGCTGCCATATATCTGATTGATCGGAAATGCTATAACTTCCATGTTATTCAATGGAAAGATCCCTTTGCAAGGGATTTAAACACCCATTTGAGGCTTTGGCAGTCATTCAAGGACTCGCCATCCCAGGCTCAGCCCCCCAGCCCCAGGCCAAAGCCTTTGTGTATAGGTTTTAGGGGCTTTCCTTGTTACTCGGCCATGTTGGCCAACCGAGCAAATCGTTTGGATTGGTCAGGCCAAGTGTCAAAGTTTTAACGCACCCTGAACCCTGAAAGGCCAGCTGCAATCCCTTCGACTACGCCTCCGGTAAAGCGATATATTAATAATGAAAAATGTTTTGGTCTCGGTTTTATTTTTGTTCGGCTAACTCGGCTGCCTCGGCTGACTCTTATTTGCATTGAAATTGTACTTGGGACAACGGCAATTCATTTCGCCGACTGATTCTGACGTTTGTAGGTTGTAAGTAGTCATTGGACATGGAGGTTGCAAAGGAAAAAACATCTTTTGTTTTTCGCAAGTGACTTCTCGTTTATTATAAATGTTTATCTTTAGTATAAATGAGATTATTGGCCCTAGCTGCAGTTCCCTTCGAATCGATGTTCGGAATCGATGTAAATTTCTAAATTAAACAAAAAACATTAAAATTTCATATATTCGGATTCCACATAATTTGGTTGGAACTGGAAACGGAAGCAGAGTTGATTAAGTTAATGCATTCAAATGGGGCTTAGCTGTTGGCCTCCGCCCTTAACATAAACTCCGTGGACTCCGAATACGTATGAGTGTAATTACTAAAAGCAGCATATTCGCGTGCGCATATGGATGGAAGTTCTACTCGTTCCACTCCACCTCGTTGCGTCCAAACTTGTAGATTAAGCTGGCAAACAGGATGAAAACGTTTTGGAGCAACAGGGCTACGCCAAACCAGCCATCCTTCTTATCATTGTTAATAAAGTCATCTATCATGACCCACACGGCGGCGATTATGGAGGCAAAGCCCATGACAAAACCCACTAGAAGCCATATCTTGGCTATCCTGGCTCCCGATTCCGACGAGTTCTCCTCGGAAATATGCTCTCCCTTGACGACGTTCACCATGCAGAAGCTGATGGTGCCGAAAATGCCGATAAAGACGTGTCCTGTGGTGGTCTGGTGCTTTCCGTCGATAGACATAAAACAAAAAATGCAAGGGTTTTAAATATTAAAAAGCTGGGAAAAAGTGATTAGAAAGAAATCAAAACAAAGCAAAGTTAGAACACAATGCAAGGTTTAAATAAAATAAGCAATTGAGGTGGAATTTGTGGTATCCACACAATAATTTAATAAAATCAAGTAAATAAGAATGAGCAGATCAGATCTCCAGGATAACAAGAAGCCAAGGCAAGTGGACATTAACAGAATTTCAAAATACAAAAAGAAGCCAATCAGGAAGAAGTGACGGGTTCCCTCAAAAAAAAAAAGCCGTGCCACAAAAAAAAAAAAAAAAACTAAAGTTTATCAGAAGAAAAAAAAAAAACAATTTAATAAGTAGAGAACGTTGCGATGTCTATTAAAAGAGGAACCATAACAAATTTTTTTAATACTGAGCAAGAAATATAAAAAAAAAACCTTACAATAAATTTACTAGTTTCAAATGAAAAATGTTCACAAATAAGGGCAAATTTTCTAACCGGGAATGCTCGTGCCGGCCACAGGACACCATTGACTTGCAGTTCCTTGGAACTGATTGTATAACAAATTTCTCCACCATGTCGACGCCGATGTGCAAGAGCGATGACTTTGCTGAGCAAGTCATAGAGTTAATCCACATAGAAGAAATTACAAACTTAAAAACAAGGCAAGTGGACATTAACAGAATTTCAAAATACAAAAGAAGCCAATCAGAAGAAGTGACGGGTTCCAAAAAAAGCCGTGCCACAAAAATTAAAACAAAAACTAAAGTTTATCAGAAAAAAATAAAAACAATTTAATAAGTAGAGAACGTTGCGATGTCTATTAAAAGAGGAACCATAACAAAAAAGTAATAAAAAAAAATAAATTTAAATAAAAAATGTTAAAAATAAAAATAGTTAGAGACCTTTCGATTTGAAGGCGAAGCCTTGACTGAATAAATCGAAAAATGTTTCGAGTATTTATACTATTTTGGGAGTCACTAAGCCTTCTAAGATTTGTTGATTTAAGGAACTTCATTTCGACAAAAATATCCTATCGCATTAAATGTCAAAAAATGAAACAAATGCAATCGGAAAATGACAAATGAATAAAAGGCTTTGTGGCAAAGAAAATAATATTTTTGGTAAATAGTAACACAATGGACCTTTTTGGAAAAATGTGGCTGTTGAAAAGCAAAAAAATTCACAAACAAAATGCATTTTAAATGCAATTCATATTAAATTGCAGGAGGTGCCAGAAATGCCAAATAATTGCAGTGCCAAATGGACATTTTGTAACAAAAGAAATAACTCAAGGACTCGGTCGCCATTCTTTTGTAGTCCTTCTGGACTGGATTCTTTGTGTGTCTGCGTGGTAAATTGAAAGTGCAAATATTAACATTCAAGACGATGTGCACATAATTGTTTCGAATGCCTCATTAAGTGTTTGAGAAGTTAAGCCCAAGTTCGTTGCGGCTTCGGGGGCAGGGCCAGCGTGTGTGCCACAAGCAGGAACAGGACACAAGCCGCGACACAGCAGGAGATTATTACGATTATTATTAAGTTTACCTTGCGAAATTAATTTCATTTGAATTAAGCACAGGTTATAATGCCGAAATTATTCACAGACACCCAGGGTCCTGGGCCCAAATCAGGACTCGATTCCCGTTCCCATTCCTGTTCCCGTTCTCGATCCTTGGTATCAAATTGTTTACCAGTCAAGTCAACAGCCCCAGCCCCAGCCCCAGCCTCAGCCCCAGCTCCAGCCTCCGCCTCCAACCAAAAACACATTTCGGGGGCTCTTAGTCGATGGTTAAGGGTTGCTGACGATTGTGTGGTTCAAATTGGAGATGATGGTGGTGGTGATGGTGGTGAACACGGTGGTGCTGGAGGTGGTGTCAAGTGGGTGGAACGATTCCTGACAGCTAGATAAAAACATTAAATATTGTTTACCTTGCAGGCTTGTGTGTTCTTGGCAGAACTCCTGGACTTTTGTGGCCAATAAAAATTAATTCGTTTGAATAATAATAACTTTAAAAGCCTAGTTTTGCTTTAAATATTACCATTAAAGATGGGAAAAAGTGCATAGATTTTTGCTAGCTACGCATTTTTTGGCAGCTGTCCAAGCATTTGAACATTTTGGTGTCCATTCAGTTCAGGGCTTTCCTGGCAGTTTTTCCGGAGTTAGCTTCCCAGGGGTCCGTCGGTCGAATAAAGCGCTGCCCTTGCATATATAATGCGAGCCCCACCAAGCCAAACAGGCATTTCTCTCTGGGGATAAATAATATGAAACATTTACACGCCTTCGGTTCGGCTTTCATAGAGAAATCTACATGAAAAACTGGCACTTGTATGGTAACATAAATATCAGTATATATTACAACATTATTGTTGTCTTAAGGCCCCCAATGGCATTCAGTTTTATTTGTTTTGACAGTTGTTATAATTTTTATTATGATTTTGACACGGACAATGAATAAACACAGAGATAAATGAAATTAAACGACTCTTTTGTTGGAATCGCACTTTGAATAGTACGAATAGATTTTTTTTAATAAAAAATGGTGTGCCTTTTGGGTTGCTTATCTTATTCAGCAAGCAGGTCCGCCACCAGGTGGCTTTGTTATTCTGCTTCCTTTGGCAATCGCATTGGATGAATGGAAGCAGGCAGGTCCTTTACATGCGAACATTTTTCGCCTCAAGTTGATTGCATTTTTCAGTTCCCATCGGCGTCGGTCAAGATGAGAGGAATAAGGAATAAGGAATTAGGAGGCAGAAGGTAGAACGAAAAAAAAGTGTAAAAAGGACGAAGGTTGTCAACTCCTCGCTCACATAAGGAATACAATCCGTTCGCAGTCAGCTTTTGTATGCATCGCACGTTCGTTTTTGGTTGATTTCTTGCATTTCTCATAGCCGTGGGATCGACTCCTGCTCCGACTCCGACTCTACGTTCCGCAACATTCTGCATTTATAAATCCCGGCATCGCGGGTCAATTTCATGCAACACCGACGAACCTGGAGGGCCAGCACTTGTACTCGCCATGCACTGATCAAAAAAATGTCTCACACATCTGTTATAATTAATTTGATTGAATTATAATACATTCAACGTTTGTAAATTCAATTAAAAGTTATAATTGGGTTCAAGTGCAACACAAGGACTATAGTACTTTTTTGTTTACAACCAATTACTAAACAACTCTGCAAATATTTTTTCCTTTTAATAAAATATAGATTTAATAGTTTTTATTTACAGATTATTTTCCGTGCAGTCGCAGTATCAGAAACCTGGATAACGGCACGAATGCGCGTTTTTCTTCATGCCACTCAAACTCTCCTAGTTTTTCTTTTCTTTTTTTTACTCTTGGCTCGTTTTGTTGGCGGTGTGGGCGTGGCGGCGTCTGGCGGCGGCACGTAATTGATTGTTCAATCTGTTCCAGCTCCAGCTACAAGCTCCGACTCCGTACCTGGGAGCTAGTCGAACTAGAGAGTCGTATCCCTCACCTGAAAAGCAGAAATTTCTTCGCGTATCTAAAAAAATTCCGGAGCCACCCTCGCAAACTCAAATGAACTGCGAGGCGTTGGGGCACTCAGTTGATTGAGTCGCCTGCCCCGTGGATGCTCCTTTCCCTTTGAAAAAACACTGCAAATGAGTGGCACAAAGGACCGGGGACCTCAAGGTTGTAGGGGTTTCAATAAAAACAAGCATGGCAATGGTATTTGACCAACAAGAAAAGACAACAAGACACTGACTCCTTCGAGCTGTTGTCCTCGATGTTTAAAAGTCATTTGAACACTGCAGCTGTCACTGATTACCCACTAAATCAGCAATTCGATTGCTCACATTTGTTTGCAAATTGAACTTTGAGGATCTTGTGCCAAATCACCGGTTTTCCAGAGGCCGGCCAACTGGCAACTGGCCAGAACGGCAAATACTTAGGAATATATATTTATTTGAAGGCAAATCTTGGCTATTAGCTCATAAATAAAGTTTCCAATTGTACATTGGAGTATATCCTTAATGTTGATGGGAATTCTATTTACAGATAGCATTCAAACATTTTAGACTTTCACGTTTAAACCTATGAAGTCCAACGATTAAAAAAATACATAAAATATGCACAAATAAACAAAAAGGTAATATACTCTTTTAAAATATGGAAAACCCTCTCACTCATCCAATAAAATATAGAGAAAAGCAGCGCTAATTGGAAAAAGCCAGCTAATAAGCTTTCCTGTTATGAAAAGCTTGCGCATGTCCGGCATAGAAAGTGTAAAGGATTATAACTTTTTCACATTTAGAGCAAGAAAAGAAAATCCTGCGACTATATACAAAAAAGCAGAGAAAGTATAAAATGCATGACTACATAAAAAAATGGTACAGACTGTGGAATCCTTTCTCCCCAATCCTTTCCACAGATTTAAAGTATAAAATCCAACCATTGTCAGATTCCAAATAAAGAAACCAATTCCTACTACAATGCACCATATTAAATAGAATTTTGCATAGAACTGACACATTTATCTTAATTTCAAAAAAAAAAAATACAAATTCAAAGATAAATTACCATCAAAGTGAAAGGATTGGCAACAAATGAAATAGTTTATCCATGGTTAGCCACAATTTGTTAAAACAAAAACGCAAACATATCAGTTTAAAAGTATTGCCTGCCATAACCCATTCGTATTTTCACTTTTCATTGCAGTCAGTCCATGGAATTCCAGTCAAATCGAATTCATTCAATTACGTTTCATAATTCATGAGTAGCAGTCCTGATATTTTACGGATTTGTTCCACAGTGAATATGCATGTAAGTCTCGCTCTCTCGCTCTATTCCTCCTTCCACCCCCCCTCAAAAAATGTTTTTTTCCTTGGTTTTTTTTTTTAGGTTGATTGTCCATTGGGCTTTTATTGGATTTTTGTGATTTCTTTCTGGTACTGTGATGCGGCTGCTCATATGTCAAAATTTTGGACAGTTTGTCACTTTAATTAAATTCCCATGCAGAGCCAAATAAAAAGTTCCGTAGTTTGTTCATGCGATTTATGGCAAATAAAAATGAAAGCAAAAGGAGCAATACAAAAAAAAAAAAAAACTTTCGCATAAATTTTCATTCTACAAAATGTTTAATTCAGGCCATAAGGTTGAATGTGAGTGTGTTGCAAATGCAAAACATGCCTCTTTGCCAGATGTTGCCACTAGTGGCACATACTCAATGCGATTTAGGACTACAGAGAGAAATCGTGGGGGTTATTTAAGGGTTATTCTTAAAACGGGCTTATAAATTAATAAGGAAATAGCTTAAAAGGGTTTTTAAAATATTTGATAAAGACAAAGTTCGGTTTTAATCTATATATAATGTAATCATTGGCACAATTTACGCTTCTTAGACATTGCGGTGACGATTTCCGATTCTCACCTTATTGTGGCACGCTATGGCAAAGCATCCTGTAACGCCCCCCGGGGCCCCCGCCCCTTCTTGGTCCCTTGGCTATTTATCCCTACAATGCTCGTTACCTCAAAAGCCGCCAACAATGCTGTGAAATTTCCTGTGTAGCTCGTGGCTGCCATTGTTGATCCTGGTCCTTGTTCATGTTATGCTTGGAATGTTTTATAACTATGCAAAGCATCTAACGCCTTGTATCTGCTGCCAAAGTATCTAATGGTGTTGATGCTGATGATTTTGATATACTTTAACAGTTGCCAGTTACAGATATTTTATATCTAACAAACTCCGTCCAGATACCTGGGCACAATGGAAGGTGAAAAATATCATTGGGGGCCACAAACTTTTCAGAACCTCTCGATACACCACTTGGCCACAGTCTATTTAACCATTAATGCACAAGATTATCTCCAACTTAAAAAGTTTTGACTTTGACAAATAAAAGTTGAAATATTCCCCATTCACTTTCAATTTGCATGGCGAGTGGAGAATGTTGATGATGATTTCACCGGAAGGAGACGTTTTTATTGACAAGGAAATGCTTTCTTCGAAGGGCAAATCAAGGGGCCGGATGTCGTCGAATGTTTCCTTTCTCAATTCTCTTATTCCCGTTTGACCTCTCGGAATGCATGCTACATTTTATGGCCATAAGTTTGCGCCTCCGGCCAAAGTTTCATTAAAGCGAAGCAGCAAACTCTTCGTCTTGCCCCACCAATTGTCGCCTTAGCACCTTGTAAATTATGACAAAGGCTCAAACTTGGGACAGGACATAAAAACCACCGTCTGCATGGACACCATCTAACCCATACACCCACAGTTTCGAAGATACTCAAAGTAACCACAGACAAACTCTCATAAACACTTTATGACACTGCCGCAATGGGTCAGGTAAAGCGATTTTGGGGGGGCCGACACCCCGTTTCGAGTCCATTGCTCACACTGGGGAAATCAACCGGGCATGGGCCCAGATCGAAGGGCTAACTCTCGCCTCCATATCCCCAATCCCAGTCCGTCGGAGAGGTGACAATGAAATCAAACTGAGAACGGCACGAATTGTCGGAGATCTATCCAACTGGGCACAAGTGGGTGTGTCATGCTGCGGGCTATTGCCCAACCTGAGACCAAAGAGAATAGATGGTAGAGCATTGAAACCGATGGATTAAATACTCTTTAAAGGGATTCTTATAAAATATATTAAATATTTTAAGTGTGGTTTTATTTATAGAAATTTTTTGGTTAATTTTTACTAAGTTTTGCCTTCACTTTTAATTACTTTTAATAAAAAATAATGTAATGTACCCTTTCTTAGAGTACAATTCGACCCACAGAGACATGAATTGAAGAACTAGAACCCGAGGTAAAACCACAGGACGAATGCCCCTCCCCTGCCCTGCCCTGCCTTGCCCTGCCCTGCCCTGCGCTGCCCCGTTCTGCCCCTACAATTGCTCCTCACGCACGAGTGTCTTCATTGTGGGCCAATTTGTGGACCATCATCAAGTGAGAAATTTCCAATTTCCGAAATGTTCAATTGGCCAGCAAAACGGGCCGCAGCCACTGGCCAAGGCAGCTATATTGTCCTGGGCCAACCCGCCGATTCAACCCCTCTTCCCTCGACTCCTGTCTTTATTTACATTTTGTTAGGTATTTTTATCAGAGGCATTTGCCAGATGCTACCTATCTCTGATCAAATGGGGCTACAACTATTTCCAAATAGTTTTGTTTTTGTGATGCATTTTCTTACAGTCTGTTTGTTTCGCTTGGCCAGCACATTTCCTCCTCTTGCGGTTCAATTATTTTGGTCCTGACCTCCGGATTCGTTTGACTTTGGCTTTTAATTGTTTGACTCCGTAGATCCTGGGGGCACAATTGCTTCTCCGTTTATATGAGAAGGCAACTTTTGACCTGCCCTATCATTTTTCGACTAAATAATGCAAATTGGTTTTTGCGGACAGAGGTGCCGGAAATGTCGCATAAATTGAGGCAGGTGTATGAGGCTTCATTTGAATAATTGAGTGTTGAGCGCTGAAATTAGAGGGAGCCTCCTTCAAATATTCTTAAATATTTTTCAACGCGTAATTGCATTCCAGGGAAAATATTCAAAGCTTTAAGGAATTGGGGTAGTGATGTCCGGTAACCAAAATGAGCCAAATGGAATGTTTTTAATGGTAAATTACTTTTTAATGATAAGAAAAGAAAAGATAATTATTATTCTTATTATTCAGTTTTTCTGCTAGTACTGGAAAGTTCCACCAAGTTATTCAGAGCTGATTTTCTTTAATCGAGTAGGCCTTGATTTCAGGAAACCCTTCAAACACCAAAAAATTGCTATATAAGCCCATACATCTCCCCATGTTTTCCATTCAAGTTCGGTCCCCAAACCCGGGTGTTTCTTCAAATTTTTATTTTTTTTTTTATCAGTGTTTTTATCATTTAATATTTTTGCAACAATTGGTCAATATGTGCTGCGTCTGCTTCCTTGGCGTTATTTTAAATTTAATTTACTGACCTCATTTAATTTACTGAAACCTCACCTAATCGAACCTGTTTGTCGAAAGTGTGAAGATTAATTCTCTTTTTTTTTTATTTTTTTAATAGTTTTTTTTTTATTTAAATTTTGAATTTTTTTTTGTCTGACCAAAGCATGACACTTTATTTTTTGTTTTTTTTTTTTGGTGGGTGCATTGAATTTGCATGAAAGTCTTTAAAACGACAAGGTATACTAAATCTGATTTTCTTATTTTATTTTTGTATTTTCAATTTTAATATCCCAGTTTCTCAAATCTACATTTGCCTGACTTTTTTGCTGCTTTTGTTGATTCTGAATCTGCCCCCTTTTTTTTAATTTATTTTTAAAACAATATTTAACTGTGGAATCCTCTGGTGCCGTCGAAGCGAGTGCATCCATAAATTATTTTTTTTTTCAAAAATATAAAATTTTTTTTGGTTATGTAACCATTTTCATTATTTTTAACATTTAATACCACCATTGAAAATAGTACGAGAGGGGGAAAGAGCCTCAGGAAGACCAAAACGATCCATTTTCGTGACAAAAGTACCGAAGTACCGAAAGTACCTCCAAGGCTATACCTTTTATTCCAGCTGAAGAAGAAACGGAAAAGCGTGGCGAACACAAAGAACGCCACTTTTCATGTCGCTCATAATGAATGCGTTAAAGTTTATTGCTTCAGGAGGATGTGGAATGGAAAGGCGGCCAAAGAAAAGCAGAATGGACAGGAAATTCCTTGGACAGGTGGGACACAATGCTCAACACCATTGCCAGGCGATTATTTTCCTCAAAGGACAACGAGACTGGCGACGAGCAGAAGTGGACAAGAGATCCTTGCAGAAATAAATTTCATTAACAAATTTGTCAGTAAAATATTAAACATAAAATCATATAAATCTTGTGAAAATTTTAATTAAATTAAAAACAAAAATGCATATTTAAGATTTACAAATCTTTTCCTGCATTTTTCTTTAAAAGATTTTAACCTTAAATTTCGAATAGATTCCATGTCCTTTTGGCATTGATTGACTTCAGTATGCAGCCTAGTTTGATTGCATTGTTCCCGTTTATGTAACTTTAATTTGGTATGTCCTTGTCCTTGCCAAGTACCGAGTGTGCATGGTGTCCTTCTGGCCGGCAGTCGGCATCGGAGCCATAAAACATAACCCAACGTTTGGTGATAACCATAAAATGGGCTTCCCTTTTTGGGTTTACCTTGGAGGCCTTGGCCATTCAGACTTTTTTGGGCTTCCTTTTCTCAACGTTTCCTTTCGTTTTTCGTTTCGATACGTTAATTTCAATTCCCTTTTCGATTTTGCCTTTTTTGTGTTGTTGTTTAATTTCAGTTTTGATTACTTTATTTTTATAACAATATTCAACTGTGGAATCTTTCTGGTGCTCCATCGGTCGCTCATAATGAATGCGTAAAAGTTTATTGCTTCAGGAGGATGTGGAATGGAAAGGCGGTCTAAAGAAAAGCAGAATGGACAGGAAATTCCTTGGACAGGTGGGAGGACAATGCTCATTACCATTGCCAGGCTTATTTTCCTCAGTTGACAACGAGACTGGCGACGAGCAGAAGCGGACAAGAGATCCTTGTAGAAATAAATTTCATTAACAAATTCGTCAGTAAAATATTAAATATAAAAATTATACAAATCTTGTGAAAATTTTTTATTATAAAAAAAAATGACATATTTAATACAAATCTTTTCCTGCATTTTCTTTTAAAGATTTTAACCTTAAGTTTCGAATAGATTCCATGTCCTTTGGTATTGGTTGATTTCAGTATGCAGCTTAGTTTGATTGCATTGTTCCTGCTTACGTAACTTTAATTTGGTATGTCCTTGTCCTTGCCAAGTACCGAGTGGGTATGGTGTCCTTCTGGCCGGCGGTTGGTATCGGAGCCATAAGACATAACCCAACGTTTGGTGATAACCATAAAATGGGCTTCCCTTTGGGTTCACCTTCGAGGCCTTGGCATTGGTTTGGGCTTCTTTTCCTTTCGTTTCGTGTTCGATACGTTTCCTTTTCGCTTTCCTCTTTTTTATTGTTGTTTGATTTCAGTTTTGATTACTTGGGTTAAGCCGGCTTACGCTTGGGGTTTTTTTGCCGTCGGGGAGGTATTAGTGAGGTTTGGGCTTTGCCAGAGGACCAGGGATTGGTGTTGTTTTGGGTTGCTCTCGAGGCGTCTATCGTCCCCGGCTTGATTTTTGCATGTCGGAGTGCGAAAAACCCTTGTTTTCCTTCTTTTTCAACGAGTGCCAGATTGGCTTATACAATGTGTGCTGCCATTAGACATTGTGCTTTGTTTGGACAAATTATGCAACTCGCATGGCAACAAATGACAAAGAAATATACAAGCGGTAAAAAGCATTTTGGCCAGGATGTCTTCTCTTTCACCAACCAAACACAGCGTCGAAAAAAAGAGAAAAGGAAAAACGATTTCTAGGGACTTTTTGGCTATTTCACAAATCACGTCTCCATTTTTATGACTTAATTTGGTTTGCGTGTCGGCCAAAGGCTTCTCAATCAACAAAAAAAAAATAAATAAAGGAAACACCCATCCCTACCCGCATTTTTCCCATAAACAGCTTCACACAATAAACTTGTTGGAATTACGCTGGTGCGAAAAAGTCAAACAAAACTTCATTAGTAGTAGCCGCATTTGTATTTGTTTATAACTTAATCTACCCAAATGTCAACACGAAGCGCGCCTGGAAAATTTCAATGAGTCCTGGTCACGCACATTTTCGGGATCCCCCAAAAAGGCAACTGTTTATTAAAAGGATATGTTTAGACAAAGTTCACTTAATTTGTTTATATTCGCCCGGAATTGCAACACAATTTCGCCGAGTTCATTTTAAAGCAAGGATATAATCTAGGATATAATTTAGACTATTCCGGGCGGTAATAAAACGCAGCCCGAAGATATAGGTGATGTATGGAGGCGACAACTCCAGAGTTTATTGCAGGTACGTGTCTTGAATTATTGTCAACACTTTGCTAGGTTGCAGATTAACAAACATTCACGCCTGACGTTTGACTGCCTGGCCCCACTCCTGGCAGACCTGGTAGTCCTGCTCTGCCGCTCCTGCCACATATTCTCTATTCGCCTTAGCCTGGAAAAATTGATGAGCGTGTAAACATGTGTCTGTGTGCTTTTATTTATGGATTTCCATAACAATCCAGCGTAACATACGTGTCTGCGCCGATGATTGAAGCTCTTTCCAGCCACGAGGGATGTTTGTCTAGCTCAGGCCATGTCTAAACTGGGTCAGGATAATTTCTAAAAGCCACTTTCAGGCGGTTTGGGCCCAAGTCTTACGTCGTGAGTTGTTTACCTGTCGCTCATTTTTGCATTTGGCTTGTCTTTAAAAGAAAACGCTATATTTAAGGATGAATAAGAGTCGTAGTTAAGAAAAAAAAACCTTTGCCAAAGGACAATCAAATTATAGTATATCCTTAATCACATTCGTGACACTGCGACACATATAACTATGAAAAAAACGACCTCTTCCCTGTGGTTCCTCCAAACTTTTTTTTTTCACTTCCCCGTAAAAAGTTACGCTTGCCTTTTGGCTTGGAATTAACATGGCCCGGGTCCGTTGTCAACACGGAAAAAGAGACGGGGTTGGGGTTCAGCAGGTGTCAAAATTGTTTTGGCGAAGTTTGTGGCTGCTTTTAGGGCCACGCTTATTTTTGTTGAGCATTTCATGCACAGGCTTGAAATGTGGCTCAAGCCCTGACCACCCTGGCCACCCGGGGAGGCGCCTCCCCCCAAAGAGTTACCTTGGTTAAGTGGAACAGTGGAGCTGGCGACGATGCTGTCGCTCTGGATGGAAAAGTTCTGGCTTGCATCAAAAGCGTAACAAAAAGCAAAAGGAAAATATGGTGGGAATTTTTTAACGCTTTCAAGTTTCAACCCAATGGAATAAATGGACAGGGCAAGGAGCCGGGATAGAGTAAACTTTTACATAACACGCATAATACAAAAGGTGCCTAAAAACATCTTTTTTCTGTCCAGTTAAAACTTTTTGTCACAGAAATTGTTGGATGGAGGCAATCCGCAAGAAAAGTACTTGCAAAATATTACATACGCCCTGTACGCCCGTATGGTCAGTTCCATTCAAAACGCCTTTTTTCCCCAATATTACGAAGGCTCTTTAGCGTATAAGGCAAAGGCTTCACCAGGACCCCTGCTTAACCGCAAAATTAAACGTGAAAAGAAAAAACCCAGAAGTAAAAAGTGAAGCCAAAATTAAAGAAAATTCTCAGCCAGTATCGAAAAATCAAACTAGAATTTTTAACCATTTAATAACAATCTAAGATTGGCAAATCTTTTGCTTTGTTTCGTTCTCCGGCATGAAAATTCAATTAAGGTGACAAAATGTCCACATTTGTGACGTGGGACGCCCGCATCCGAAGCCCCAAAGGACAAAAGGAGCATGAGTGCGATTGAGACACACTCGGGAAGAGGTGGCCATCCTACCCTCAAACGCATACGTATCTTTTATGCATATTCATGGGCACGGTCGTCCTGGCGGGTTATGAATTATGAAATGTAATTGAATGAAATTGAATAGTGACGGCGACCGGTGTCAGTTGACAAGAGGAGTGAAATTCCAATGAGCGATTTATGGTCCAATTTCAATCAAATTTTGACAGCCGCAAAATGTCAAAACCAATCCGAATGAATAATGCATCGGACAAAAGGGATAATAAGTATGACTATTACACGTCAATCTGACCTAAATTGCCAGCTTCACGCCATCCGGAGGCATCCAGTTGCACGCCTGGTTTCGAGCCACGTCCACTGTGCGTCGTCGAATGGATATGCAGCATGCGAGGGTCCGTTGCATGGTTGTGGTGAGGCATCTGGGGGCAGATTCGATGGGATGATTGGCGCCCTCATTCGCAACGAGACGGACATTGGCGGAGCTCCGATATTCTATTGGCTGGAGCGGCACAAATGGATCAATGTGTCTGGAAGGAGTTGGTCGAGTCGTCCCTGTTTCATTTTCCGGCATCCAAGGAGTACCCAGAAGGATCGCATCGTGTTCCTGCAACCCTTCACCAACGACAGTTTTTGACAGTTTTTATCTTGTGGCTGGTGACCACGATTAAGTGGAAACTGGTGCCACACGATGGGTCGGCGCTGATCAAGCCAAAGGGAGGCGCCCCACCTCGTCACCACTACCAGCAGCAGAGTCAAATGCGGGAGGAGAATCAGAAACAACTAGATGCCACCCTGCGTCCAATTACGGCTGTTTCTGTGGCAGTTCATGAGGAGAAATTACCAGATTCGGACTCGACCCAACCAATAGATGCAGAAACCCTTTGGCAACGCTGTTACCAAAAGCTCAACAAATACCTGAAAGATCGAAAGGCCGAGGAGAAGAAGTCCCCGAAACTGGTGGGACTCTTTCTGGAATCTGGACCTTTGGCAAGGTACTCTCTGTAGTTGTGGTTTGCCAATACAGAGCCCCAGTGGCAGCTGGCTCAAGAACGACACTGACAAGGCAAACGCTTTTGCCGAACATCTGTCTGCTACCTTCACTCCTTTTGATCTTCCAGACGCCTCACACCGCGACGAAGTTGCAAACTTTTTAAGCGATCCCATTCAGCCAGCGCGCTCCATTGGGCACACCACGCCGCAGGAAGACTCCTGGACCCGATGGCATAGACAACTGAGCGGCAAAGGCGTGGAAGAGCCACGAAGAGGAACAAAAGAGTGCTAGCGCTGGTGAAAATTTTCAACGCCATGCTAAACCTGGGATACTTCCCAAGACAGTGGAAGCAAGCCCGGATTATTATGATCCCACAGCCAAGCAAGCCATTATCTCAAATTGATTCCTACCGCCCAATCAGCCTACTATCCACGTTTTCAAAAGTGTTTGAGGGGATACTACTCAGTCGACTGCTGGAACTGCCACAAGTAGAAGGACAAATACCTCAACACCAGCTCGGGTTCAGAAAATCCCATGGCTGCCCAGAACAAGTCCATCGCCTGGTCAACACATCACCTACGGGCTCGAGAATAAACTGGACACTATAGGCGTCTTCCTGGGTGTAAAACAAGCCTTTGACAAGGTGTGGCACGAGGGCCTTCTCTACAATCATCAAGGCACTGCACTTTATTTTGCCATCCTGAGGTCTTATATTGCCGATCGATCATTCGTTGTAGCAGTAAGGGACTCACGATCCAGCTTGGGACTCATTCACGCAGGTGTACCTCAAGGAAGTGTACTTGGTCCGTTCCTATGCACCGTGTACACACGTCTCAGCTGACAGCTTCGGCTGCAGTTCAGGACTGGCTGAGCGCGATGGAGCGCTGGACTAAGCAATGGAACATAGCCATAAATTGCAGCAAGTCGGCATGCATCACCTTCTCCTTAAGACCTGTGATCGACATCGTACATATTTTCAATGGTGACTCCATCAAAAAACCACCTCTCACTGCTACCTGGGAGTACATTTAGATCACCGACTCATATGGAACACCCACATCACGGCAATCAAAGCTAAGTGCGTCCGCAAACTACAGAAGCTCGATTGGCTCCTGAAATCCAAAAGCCTCCAGCTTTCTACGAAAGTTTTGTCTGCTCAAAACAATCCTTACGCCAACCTGGACGTATGCGATCCCAGCTAAACAGGCTGAGGGTAGTGCAGGCACGTGCTGCTCGACGGGCATCCGGACTTACCTGGTACGTGACAAACCAGGCCATCTTAAGGGAGCTACGCCTTGTTCCACTGGGCGACCTCCTAAACCAACACAGCCGACGTTACTCGGACAGGCTAACGAGTCACCCAAATCCACTGGCTAGCAGGCTGGCTGACCCGCAAACTCTTAGACGTCTTAAGAAATTCCACCCCAGCGATCTGTCTTTCCGTGTTGTACATAAATATTTTAAAAACATGTAAATAATTGTAAATAATTTGTATATAGTCCAGGTCCATATCTCATATGTACCATAATTACCCCACCATCTAAAAGCCCGGTTACGTTCAAATGATCCTGAACGATTCCGGCGATAATAAACAATATATAAAATATAAAAAAAAGTTGTGGTTTTTTAGTTTGTGAATTAGAAACTTAATACAAGTTGATATATTAGTCCTCAAATTATCCCCCCATATTTAAAACATGCTCAAGCAGCCTCATAGGTAGCAGTATACCTGTTAATTTTGAATAAATATAAACCGATTAAAAAAAAAAAAAAAATCCTCAAATTAGTCCCAAATATCCTTCCCCTTATGGCATGTTTGCTCTGAAATGTATGCTATGATTTTTTCAACGCATTTGTTTGGTGTTCTATTAAAAAAGTCTAAGAAGATACTTTTAAAATCCTCGTTACCAAGTTTGGTTCTTAATTAAGAAAAATATAAGTATTTTCACATCCATGTTGCTATAAAATGCTTTATAGTATTATAGTAAATACTATTATGGGAATATGGTATAAATATATATAGTATCAAAGATTATACAGTACCAAAGATTATACAGTACATAGATGGGACATCTGGGCTTAAAACTGACAGATTTTTTCGTTGAGCTTGTTGGTAAGGGGGGAACGCACAAGGCCTTAATTCTTTTTTTAGAAGTGCTTATTAGTGTGCGTAAATGAAAGCTTGTACATATGCATGTGTGCGTATGCATGTGTGCGTATGCATGTGTGCGTCTGTGCGTCTGTTCTCGTGTGAATCGTAAAAATGATTTGGCTTCTAAATTTCAATTTCCGATGATTTTACGGCTTGCCCATATGGTAGCCGAACAAAGCATGTAGCGTTTATGCGCAGGCGTAACAGTCAACCGTGGTGGTCTAGGGTCTATAGTGCATGCTTTCTGCCAATGAATCAATGGTTCTAACCCATTTATGGGCAGACACTGCTTTTATTTTTTCAAATAAAAAATGTTTAATTTAGTGTTTATTTCAGCGAAATTTATTTAATTTAATTTCTTAAAAAATTATTGTTAGGAAAGCAATTTAAGTAGTTCAAATATTTAATAAACGCTATAGGATATAGTCGGTCGATCCGTATGAAATTTTCCAGATCGGCTTAGATTCCCATAAAAGGGAATTTGTGCAAATTTCAAGTTTCTATCTTCAAAATCGATGAAGTTATAGCATTTCCGATTAATCATATGGTAGCAATAGGATATAGTCGGCCGATCCGTATGAAATTTTCCAGATCGGCCTAAATTCCCCTAATAGTCAATCTGTGCAAATTTAAAGTTTCTATCTTCAATAACATGGAAGTTATAGCATTTCCGATTAATCATATGGTAGCAATAGGATATAGTCGGCCGATCCGTATGAAATTTTTCAGATCGGCCTAGATTCCCCTAATAGTCAATCTGTGCAAATTTCAAGTTTCTATCTTCAATAACATGGAAGTTATAGCATTTTAGATCAATCAGATATATGGCAGCTATAGGATATAGTCGGCCTATACCGGCCTTTCCGACTTCTATCCTGCGTGCAAAGGAAAGAAGGGTGTGTGCAAAGTTTCAAGACGATAGCTCAAAAACTGAGAGACTAGTTTGCGTAGAAACAGACAGACGAACAGACGGACATGCTTATATCGACTCAGGAGGTGATCCTGATCCAGAATGTACATACTTTATGGGGTCCTGGATGTCTCCTTCACTGCGTTGCACAGAAAAATCGGGGACAGGAATCGGGGTATATATGCCACTTAATGTTGGTGTAAGTGGGCATGTATGGGTGTGATTATGCAGCACACTGAACGGACGTCAAAAGCGGAGCCGCAGATAATAAACAAACATTTTTGCACAAAGCGCACAAGAAGAGCTCAAAGCCATGCGAAGATGGGTGGGATGGGTTGGAAAACAAAGAAGAAGTTGGCAAAAAGAGAGAAAAACGAGAATGGAAAGCTAACTAAGGTCGGAGCCGAAGCTTATATACCCTTGCAGTTAAATAGCAGTTTCTATTGATTAAAGATATAGTAAATATCCGATATAGTTACCCGATCTTTACAAAAACATTCATAACAAGCTTAGATTCGTATAAAATAAATTTTAAAAGAAGTCCGACGCTTCTACGCCCAAAAACACGCAAGTTGTTGCGTTTCCGATCGTTCAGTTATATGGCAGCTATAGGATATAGTCGGCCGATCCGTATGAAATTTTTCAGATCGGCCTAAATTCCCCTAATAGTCAATCTGTGCAAATTTCAAGTTTCAAGTCTATCTTCAATAACATGGAAGTTATAGCATTTTCGATCAATCAGATATATGGCAGCTATAGGATATAGTCGGCCGATCCCGGACGTTCCGACTTCTATATTGCGTGCAAAGGAAAGAAGGGTGTGTGCAAAGTTTCAAAACGATAGCTCAAAAACTGAGAGACTAGTTTGCGTAGAAACAGACAGACGAACAGACGGACATGCTTATATCGACTCAGGAGGTGATCCTGATCCAGAATGTACATACTTTATGGGGTCCTGGATGTCTCCTTCACTGCGTTGCACACTTCTGACCAAAATTATAATACACTCTGCAAGGGTATAACAAATAAGAAACACAAATGACAGATAAACTAACCAAAAAGTGAAAAGTGATAGCGCAAAAAGAGGTAAATCTTTTGTTTTTTTCTATCGATTGAACTTAAAAAGTTTCATTTAAAACTCTCAAATTGTTGCATCAAAATTTAAATTTATTCGAAACATATTTTTGATGAAAATCGATATGGCAAATAATTTTGTTTTGCAAATTCCATAATTTAGATGGAAATTTATTGAATTTTGAGTTCAAGGACTGCATCTTGGGATGGCATCCTCGGCTTCCAATTACAGCCTGTCAATTGGCCTATTAATTAGCATTCAAATTGGTCTATTATTACCTGATTACATGGAAATGTATATTATTATCTAATTCGGATACTGTTTTCTATTAATTAAATTGACAAGCTTAGATTTTGTTAATTTTTATCGATAAATATCAATAAATTAGCCTAAGGAAACCATAATATCATGGAGTCTTTGTTTATGATCGCCTTTTCTTATAAACAACTCGATGCATTAAATTTCTTGCTAATATAATGAAGTTATTTGTAAGTTCCCATCGAACATTTCGATAATTTTGTTATAATATTACCCACAATCAAATATTTATCATATCCTTGTTCATATAACTCATTCAACCGCATTCGAAGACTAGAAACTCCAAACACTTTTGACCTTTCTCCATTGATGATTTGTTACTTGCTATAGATAAATTACCCAAACACCTTGGGTTGGTCAGTACAGTCCGACAACACAACAGACTCCTTGCAACACTCACACCCTGGCATTGGAAAAAGCGAGGATGCTATTTTGTTTCCGTTTTCCGTTTTCCTTTTTTGCTTTCTGATTTCCTTTTGGCCTCTTTGCCCGACCCCAACTTAATCCGTTTGGTAGAAATTGTTCAGGTATATGTACATTTACCGTTATTTCCATTCGTAAAACACGTTGCACATCGATGTTGCCATGTATTTCTGCGACAGGTTGCCAAGCACTTGAAAAAAAGGATCCAGTCTTGAAAAGGAAGTCCCGATATAATGGGATCAAAGTTGAAGTTTTTGTCTTTATTGTAAATTTGGTAGAGTAGCAAGGTCACACTATATGGATTAAAGTGACCAAAACTGTAAAATGTTGTATCTAAATAATGATTCTTTTTTACCGTATTTTTTTATTGAATTTGTTTTAATTTTGATTTTGGTAAAGCTCCCGTGTGACCAGTATCCAAAATATTAATAAAATTTCATATCTATTCAAGTTATTTCAAACTAATTTATTTGTTAAACACATTTCAATAAGACAAAAAGTTAAGGAAACCTCAAACGTCAGAAATAGTATTCATGAAATAATTATATAAACCCGGCAAATTATTCTCTGTGCCCTGGCGTGTGTGTGTGTGGATAATATTCCTTGGTGGCCGGTGCGGCGATGGCACGTGTATTTACGTGGAGCCATAACTGAGAGCTCCGACTCGACCAGCAAGGATACCGAGAAATAGAGAGGGAGGGAGAGAGGCGGAGAGCATGACTGAAAAGGACGGGGAGTCCCTTGGGTGCTGCAGGGAAGAGTGGCAGGAGTATCCCAAATGTTGACCAAAATAAAATAAAACGAGAATGGAAAGCTAACTTCGGACGGAGCCGAAGCTTATATACCCTTACAGTTAAATAGCGGCTTCTATTGATTAAAGATATAGTAAATATCGGATATAGTTACCCGATCTTTACAAAAACATTCATAACAAGCTTAGATTCGCATAAAATAAATTTTTAAAAGAAGTCCGACGCTTCTACGCCCAAAAAACACGCAAGTTGTTGCATTTCCGATCGTTCAATTATATGGCAGCTATATCTATCGGCCGATCCGAATGAAATTTTCCAGATCGGCTTAGATTCCCATAAAAGGGAATTTGTACAAATTTCAAGTTTCAATCTTCAAAAACATGGAAGTTATAGCATTTCCGATCAATCATATGCAGCTATAGGATATAGTCGGCCGATCCGTATGAAATTTTCCAGATCGGCCTAAATTCCCCTAATAGTCAATCTGTGCAAGTTTCTATCGTCAATAACACCCCCTTTATGGGGTCCTGGATGTCTCCTTCACTGCGTTGCACACTTCTGACCAAAATTATAATACCCTCTGCAAGGGTATAATTAGCGACGAGTCTTTAAGATTGTATGCGATGGCGGTGGACTACACAGGACATGCTAGATACAGGATACGGCATACAGCATTCAGGATACAGGATACAGGATACCGGATACGGAATAGGGGGCAGGTGAGCTTCAGGACGGCAGTTAATTAAAAGTGAAGTCAGCACCGAAATTAATTAATTAATATTAAATTCAATTTGAGGCGTCGGGCCTAGGTACAGTTGAGTTATCAAACGAGCGCCTCGGGTTTTCCGCTATTCCGCCTTTTTTGCCGTTTCCGCGCCAAACGTGTCACTATTAAAATGAAAGGAAGGCCAAATGTCCTGTGCACGGCGGCCAAATGCGAAATGAGGAACGTGGCCTTGCCGGCCTTGCGCGACTCTCATAATCGCTGCTTAAAATATTGTCCTGCCCCCGGCCAGTATTCCCTTCGATTAATTCACAAAACCCAAAAGCAAATGGAAATGGAATTTGCACTTTGTAGTGCATATTTGCTTCTGTCTTTCCTCCTTTCGATTTGTGATAACTCCCAGAACCTACCCCAACAAATTTTAACACAGGGCTGGGGAATGGTTGAACATCTGTTCAACGGAAGAATTTTAAGTTATAAGTTTTAATTTTAAACTACCACAAATTAATTCATACAGTGACAAAAATACCTCTGACCAAAAGAATAAGATCACGAAAATGAAAACCCGACAACAAAACTGCTGACGCTTAGATTGCTGGAATCTACAGTATATTGGAACAGTATTTTGGAAATCAATAGAAGTGGCTTGTTCGAACTTTACCGTGCATAACGCTGAATGGTATAGAGATAATAGTCGTTACATCTGGAGTCACTCAAGAAAGCCATCTCGGGCCATTTTTACTACTACTGTACATAGATGACGTTAAGATGTGTAATAATATAAATCTATGCCCAATACAAACTTCAGTCCGATCTGGATTAGTATTCTGCAAATGATACAATACAAGATACAATTCATTTGGACCAATTTAAAAAACAATATCATTTTAATGGCCACCTTTATTGGCCACGGCAATTTCTGCTCTTTTTTCCGCATTTTTCATCACTCTTTCGAAAATATCGGTCGGTATGGCTCTCATTTCGGCACGGATGCTATCTTTTTTTTTATTTTAGTTTGAGGATTACAGCCATTTACTTTGCTCTTCAAATAAAGAGGAGTTATGTAGGAAGATCTCAGTGGCCAGCCGATATAGCCATTTTTCGACATCAAACGTCCAGAGAAATTTTATCCCAAATAATCCATTGTATCATTTGCAGTGTGACATCTAGCGCCATCTTGTTGAAACCAATATTCTTCTATACCATTTTGACGAATTTGCGGCAAGACATAATGCCCCAACATCCATCGATGGCCAGCATCAACGATTTTTTTTTTTATGTTGAAGAAGATTTTTTTGGCACAAATACCAGCCTAAACCGTCATGCCCGAAAGTGACGGCTCTTAATGGACCACTGTGCACCAAATCCGACAATTTGGCTTATTGACACCGCCATTCATTGCGAAATCAGCTTCATCAGTCATCCAAATTTTATTCTAAAATTCAGGTTTGGTTTGAGCCATTCGAGCGACTGTGCGACCGTATTGCAAGTGACGTTGATTATCCGTGGGCAAAAATTGTTGTGTTACATGAACTTTATACGGAAGCAAATGTAAATCATTCTTTAAAATGCGTCGCAAATTTCAAGTTTCTATCTTCAATAACATGGAAGTTATAGTATTTTCGATCAATCAGATATATGGCAGCTATAGGATATAGTCGGCCTATACCGGCCTTTCCGACTTCTATCCTGCGTGCAAAGGAAAGAAGGGTGTGTGCAAAGTTTCAAGACGATAGCTCAAAAACTGAGAGACTAGTTTGCGTAGAAACAGACAGACGTTCAGACGGACATGCTTATATCGACTCAGGAGGTGATCCTGATCCAGAATATATATACTTTATGGGGTCCTGGATGTCTCCTTCACTGCGTTGCACAGAAAAATCGGGGACAGGAATCGGGGTATATATGCCACTTAATGTTGGTGTAAGTGGGCATGTATGGGTGTGATTATGCAGCACACTGAACGGACGTCAAAAGCGGAGCCGCAGATAATAAACAAACATTTTTGCACAAAGCGCACAAGAAGAGCTCAAAGCCATGCGAAGATGGGTGGGATGGGTTGGAAAAACAAAGAAGAAGTTGGCAAAAAAGAGAGAAAAACGAGAATGGAAAGCTAACTTCGGTCGGAGCCGAAGCTTATATACCCTTGCAGTTAAATAGCAGTTTCTATTGATTAAAGATATAGTAAATATCCGATATAGTTACCCGATCTTTACAAAAACATTCATAACAAGCTTAGATTCGTATAAAATAAATTTTAAAAGAAGTCCGACGCTTCTACGCCCAAAAAACACGCAAGTTGTTGCGTTTCCGATCGTTCAGTTATATGGCAGCTATAGGATATAGTCGGCCGATCCGTATGAAATTTTTCAGATCGGCCTAAATTCCCCTAATAGTCAATCTGTGCAAATTTCAAGTTTCAAGTCTATCTTCAATAACATGGAAGTTATAGCATTTTCGATCAATCAGATATATGGCAGCTATAGGATATAGTCGGCCGATCCCGGACGTTCCGACTTCTATATTGCGTGCAAAGGAAAGAAGGGTGTGTGCAAAGTTTCAAAACGATAGCTCAAAAACTGAGAGACTAGTTTGCGTAGAAACAGACAGACGAACAGACGGACATGCTTATATCGACTCAGGAGGTGATCCTGATCCAGAATGTACATACTTTATGGGGTCCTGGATGTCTCCTTCACTGCGTTGCACACTTCTGACCAAAATTATAATACACTCTGCAAGGGTATAACAAATAAGAAACACAAATGACAGATAAACTAACCAAAAAGTGAAAAGTGATAGCGCAAAAAGAGGTAAATCTTTTGTTTTTTCTATCGATTGAACTTAAAAAGTTTCATTTAAAACTCTCAAATTGTTGCATCAAAATTTAAATTTATTCGAAACATATTTTTGATAAAAATCGATATGGCAAATAATTTTGTTTTGCAAATTCCATAATTTAGATGGAAATTTATTGAATTTTGAGTTCAAGGACTGCATCTTGGGATGGCATCCTCGGCTTCCAATTACAGCCTGTCAATTGGCCTATTAATTAGCATTCAAATTGTTCTATTATTACCTGATTACATGGAAATGTATATTATTATCTAATTCGGATACTGTTTTCTATTAATTAAATTGACAAGCTTAGATTTTGTTAATTTTTATCGATAAATATCAATAAATTAGCCTAAGGAAACCATAATATCATGGAGTCTTTGTTTATGATCGCCTTTTCTTATAAACAACTCGATGCATTAAATTTCTTGCTAATATAATCAAGTTATTTGTAAGTTCCCATCGAACATTTCGATAATTTTGTTAGAATATTACCCACAATCAAATATTTATCATATCCTTGTTCATATAACTCATTCAACCGCATTCGAAGACTAGAAACTCCAAACACTTTTGACCTTTCTCCATTGATGATTTGTTACTTGCTATAGATAAATTACCCAAACACCTTGGGTTGGTCAGTACAGTCCGACAACACAACAGACTCCTTGCAACACTCACACCCTGGCATTGGAAAAAGCGAGGATGCTATTTTGTTTCCGTTTTCCGTTTTCCTTTTTGCTTTCTGATTTCCTTTTTGGCCTCTTTGCCCGACCCCAACTTAATCCGTTTGGTAGAAATTGTTCAGGTATATGTACATTTACCGTTATTTCCATTCGTAAAACACGTTGCACATCGATGTTGCCATGTATTTCTGCGACAGGTTGCCAAGCACTTGAAAAAAAGGATCCAGTCTTGAAAAGGAAGTCCCGATATAATGGGATCAAAGTTGAAGTTTTTGTCTTTATTGTAAATTTGGTAGAGTAGCAAGGTCACACTATATGGATTAAAGTGACCAAAACTGTAAAATGTTGTATCTAAATAATGATTCTTTTTACCGTATTTTTTTTTTTGAATTTGTTTTAATTTTGATTTTGGTAAAGCTCCCGTGTGACCAGTATCCAAAATATTAATAAAATTTCATATCTATTCAAGTTATTTCAAACTAATTTATTTGTTAAACACATTTCAATAAGACAAAAGTTAAGGAAACCTCAAACGTCAGAAATAGTATTCATGAAATAATTATATAAACCCGGCAAATTATTCTCTGTGCCCTGGCGTGTGTGTGTGGATAATATTCCTTGGTGGCCGGTGCGGCGATGGCACGTGTATTTACGTGGAGCCATAACTGAGAGCTCCGACTCGACCAGCAAGGATACCGAGAAATAGAGAGGGAGGGAGAGAGGCGGAGAGCATGACTGAAAAGGACGGGGAGTCCCTTGGGTGCTGCAGGGAAGAGTGGCAGGAGTATCCCAAATGTTGACGGACGGAGCCGAAGCTTATATACCCTTACAGTTAAATAGCGGCTTCTATTGATTAAAGATATAGTAAATATCGGATATAGTTACCCGATCTTTACAAAAACATTCATAACAAGCTTAGATTCGCATAAAATAAATTTTAAAAGAAGTCCGACGCTTCTACGCCCAAAAACACGCAAGTTGTTGCATTTCCGATCGTTCAATTATATGGCAGCTATATCTATCGGCCGATCCGAATGAAATTTTCCAGATCGGCTTAGATTCCCATAAAAGGGAATTTGTACAAATTTCAAGTTTCAATCTTCAAAAACATGGAAGTTATAGCATTTCCGATCAATCATATGCAGCTATAGGATATAGTCATCCGATCGGTATGAAATTTTCCAGATCGGCCTAAATTCCCCTAATAGTCAATCTGTGCAAGTTTCTATCGTCAATAACACCCCCTTTATGGGGTCCTGGATGTCTCCTTCACTGCGTTGCACACTTCTGACCAAAATTATAATACCCTCTGCAAGGGTATAATTAGCGACGAGTCTTTAAGATTGTATGCGATGGCGGTGGACTACACAGGACATGCTAGATACAGGATACGGCATACAGCATTCAGGATACAGGATACAGGATACCGGATACGGAATAGGGGGCAGGTGAGCTTCAGGACGGCAGTTAATTAAAAGTGAAGTCAGCACCGAAATTAATTAATTAATATTAAATTCAATTTGAGGCGTCGGGCCTAGGTACAGTTGAGTTATCAAACGAGCGCCTCGGGTTTTCCGCTATTCCGCCTTTTTCGCCGTTTCCGCGCCAAACGTGTCACTATTAAAATGAAAGGAAGGCCAAATGTCCTGTGCACGGCGGCCAAATGCGAAATGAGGAACGTGGCCTTGCCGGCCTTGCGCGACTCTCATAATCGCTGCTTAAAATATTGTCCTGCCCCCGGCCAGTATTCCCTTCGATTAATTCACAAAACCCAAAAGCAAATGGAAATGGAATTTGCACTTTGTAGTGCATATTTGCTTCTGTCTTTCCTCCTTTCGATTTGTGATAACTCCCAGAACCTACCCCAACAAATTTTAACACAGGGCTGGGGAATGGTTGAACATCTGTTCAACGGACGAATTTTAAGTTATAAGTTTTAATTTTAAACTACCACAAATTAATTCATACAGTGACAAAAATACCTCTGACCAAAAGAATAAGAACACGAAAATGAAAACCCGACAACAAAACTGCTGACGCTTAGATTGCTGGAATCAACAGTATATTGGAACAGTATATTGGAAATCAATAGAAGTGGCTTGTTCGAACTTTACCGTGCATAACGCTGAATGGTATAGAGATAATAGTCGTTACATCTGGAGTCACTCAAGAAAGCCATCTCGGGCCATTTTTACTACTACTGTACATAGATGACGTTAAGATGTGTAATAATATAAATCTATGCCCAATACAAACTTCAGTCCGATCTGGATTAGTATTCTGCAAATGATACAATACAAGATACAATTCATTTGGACCAATTTAAAAAACAATATCATTTTAATGGCCACCTTTATTGGCCACGGCAATTTCTGCTCTTTAAAATATCGGTCGGTATGGCTCTCATTTCGGCACGGATGCTATCTTTTTTTTTATTTTAGTTTGAGGATTACAGCCATTTACTTTGCTCTTCAAATAAAGAGGAGTTATGTAGGAAGATCTCGGTGGCCAGCCGATATAGCCATTTTTCGACATCAAACGTCCAGAGAAATTTTATCCCAAATAATCCATTGTATCATTTGCAGTGTGACATCTAGCGCCATCTTGTTGAAACCAATATTCTTCTATACCATTTTGACGAATTTGCGGCAAGACATAATGCCCCAACATCCATCGATGGCCAGCATCAACGATTTTTTTTTATGTTGAAGAAGATTTTTTTGGCACAAATACCAGCCCAAACCGTCATGCCCGAAAGTGACGGCTCTTAATGGACCACTGTGCACCAAATCCGACAATTTGGCTTATTGACACCGCCATTCATTGCGAAATCAGCTTCATCAGTCATCCAAATTTTATTCTAAAATTCAGGTTTGGTTTGAGCCATTCGAGCGACTGTACGACCGTATTGCAAGTGACGTTGATTATCCGTGGGCAAAAATTGTTGTGTTACATGAACTTTATACGGAAGCAAATGTAAATCATTCTTTAAAATGCGTCGCAAAGTGGTTCCACTAACATTTAAATGCTGGCCACGGTGTCTCACTGAATCGGTCGAGCGTCTTGGACGTTCATGAACTGCATGTGGAGGGTCTGTCACGATAAATAGTATCTCACCGGATGCCTTCCACTAAGTGTAGCTACTGCGCAGATATCCACACGCTTCTCAGAAATTTTTTCGTTTCCATCGGCCCTTAGGGCATGCGGTTGCAAAGTGACCAATTTCGTCACATTTGAAGCAATTGTCACCAGATCGATGCAACAAGACTTAGACCTTACTTAGCTTATAAGAAATGATATGATAGATATATAGATGGACCATTGCTACCTCCTGGAAACCGAATCTAAATAAAAAACTTAAACCCAAAGACTTCGTATGCCGCGGATGCCCCGCGGAAAAAGAAATAATATCCTACCTAGCGATTGTTTTTTGTACCTTTTTGCTTAAATAATTCTCAAGGTTGAACCATATTCAAATTTGCACATAGCTTTTTTAATGAAGGCTTAAACCCACCTAGAAAATTGAAATGAAGAATCGGAAATGCCACTCTTTCCATTTTTGTCGAGATAGGATCAGAGTAAGTGTAAGAGTATGTAATCATAGTTAGTGTTGGATCGGAGTAATTGCAAGACAGGCCTGCAAGTTTTAATGAAATAGAATTTTAAAATGTGCATATACCCTCCAAATATATAAAAAAACGAGAATGGAAAGCTAACTTCGGACGGAGCCGAAGTTTATATACCCTTGCAGTTAAATAGCAGCTTCTATTGATTAAAGATATAGTAAATATCGGATATAGTTACCCGATCTTTACAAAAACATTCATAACAAGCTTAGATTCTACGCCCAAAAACACGCAAGTTGTTGCATTTCCGATCGTTCAATTATATGGCAGCTAAAGGATATAGTCGGCCGATCCGAATGAAATTTTCCAGATCGGCTTAGATTCCCATAAAAGGGAATTTGTGCAAATTTCAAGTTTCAATCTTCAATAACATGGAAGTTATAGCATTTCCGATCAATCATATGGCAGCTATAGGATATAGTCGGCCGATCCGAATGAAATTTTCCAGATCGGCAATTCCAAAAAGGTTGCAATCAAGTTTCATCTTCAAAATCGTGAGTTATAGCATTCCCGATTAATCATATGGGAGCAAAGGATTTAGTCGGCCGATCCTTATGAAATTTTCCAAATCGCCCTAATTTCCCCTAATAGTCAATCTGTGCAAATTTCAAGTTTCTATCTTCAAAAACATGGAAGTTATAGCATTTCCGATTAATCATATGGTAGCAATAGGATATAGTCGGCCGATCCGTATGAAATTTTCCAGATCGGCCTAAATTCCCCTAATAGTCAATCTGTGCAAATTTAAAGTTTCTATCTTCAATAACATGGAAGTTATAGCATTTCCGATCAATCAGATATATGGCAGCTATAGGATATAGTCGGCCGATCCCGGCCGTTCCGACTTATATACTGCGTGCAAAGAAAAGAAGGGTGTGTGCAAAGTTTCAAGACGATAGCTCAAAAACTAAGAGACTAGTTTGCGTAGAAACAGACAGACGGACAGACGGACATGCTTATATCGACTCAGGAGGTGATCCTGATCCAGAATATATATACTTTATATATACTCCTCCACTGCGTTGCACACTTCTGACCAAAATTATAATACCCTCTGCAAGGGTATAAATATATCGGTGTGTTTAGCGGTCCAAACTGAAATGCAATTATTCATTTCCCGTCTTACCATAGTCGACTTCTCTTAATCTACTTTTATTTCAGCATCAAAGTATTTTAGTTCAGGAAAAAATACGTTCACGACCAAAACAGAGTCAAGAAACCAAACCATATTCCTGCTTATATTGTATGACACAGTCCTATCCCACTTATAAATGCAACGAATTTCTATCTAAGCCCGTTCTGCAACTACTAAATTGGGTACAGTGGCAGAAAATGCAAAACGGACCACAAGTCAAGAGAGTGCAAGGGCATAAATGTCTTCAAATGCGAACATAATTCATAACATAAACAGAAAATGAGCAAATGACAGAGTGACGTTATTCATCAAGAAGCTTTCCTTCTCTCACACACAATGGCTGACCAACCAGCTCAGTCGATATCTCGTTGTAATTTAATGTTAGCCGATGAGTGTCAGCTGGCAGACCTGGAAGAATATGATGTTAATTGGTGCGCCACATCAGCAAAAGATAGGAAGAAATGGCGTCATGCTTAAAAATACGAAGTTTAAATGGATAGTAGCAGGGAGATCCAAGATCTACTTATATATAGTATGAGAGGCAAGAGTCGTCGAAGAAACCTATGCATTGATCCAGATTTTCGGAAAGCTTAGACAAGAGCCTATTGTGAAAATAATTCTGTGAATAATCTGAAGAAATCAGAAGAAGAAAGATTTTTTTAACGATGTTATGAGTGGTCTTCATTGCCTTGTGCAAAACATCCAGTGGCAAATCCCTGAATGACATGCATGAAGGTCCCATCGTCGAAAGCGAGTTACGTTTTCGAAGACATCAATACGTATACATGGCGGATATAGAATAGAGTATCAAGCATGAATTAATCCAAATGACCAACTCCATCAAGTAGTGGAAAAGCGAAATGACCCATCTGAGGAAATAAGATAATGTCGTCGTCATGGATTAAGTCCACCCCATTCCTGCAGCAAAATGGCTAATCGTTTAGCAAATGGATCACAGAAAGAGTATCCATTAGATCAGCGGCATACATAGATGACTGTCTGACGGGAGCCAATTCAATTGCAGAAGAAGTTAAAACGCAACAAGAACAATATATGTGCAAGCCACTTACAAGGACAAGCGGATATCAGTACGATTACTGCGGTGGGTGGCACCTACCGCAAATAATCCTTGCTAGGTTAGAGTTTACGCGGCACTTTTGGGGGCTGAACTAACCCAAAGGGTGTGACATGATCTCAAGCAATTTCCTTGACACTACTGGACCGACTCACCCGTCGTACTAGAATGGATGACAGCTCTTATTTACCACACATTTGTGGCAAATCGGATAGTTAAGATCCTGGAAATAACCGAAAAAAAACAGTGGCGTCACGTATCATTCTCCAACAATAATAAATGCAGCTGACGTCTTGTCTAGAGGAACAACAGCCAGTAAGTTTTTGAATCACAGTATGTGGTTTATTTGACCGTATGTGTTTTTTTTTAAATAATAACTAATTCTGATAGCCAAGAGTAAGGGAGTTTGTAAGTTTTTTAAGAAAGAACAGTCCGCTTCTTTGGTCTAGTTGTTATAGGTTTGGGGAGCTTGACTTCCACAGGCTTGGTACTTTTTTTCTTTAATTTATTCGCCTGATGCTCTCTGCCCAGAAGTCAAGCGAATAAACCGTCTCAAATATCTCTAAGGAACACACATCATGAAAAATGATGTGCGCCTCGAGTAGTGAAATTTTAATTTTATAACGACTTCCACCTTAACAACGGCTTTGCATTGGTTTTGATGTAAGGCGAGATATCGATCTGTAGCACATGTACCATGTTGCACATCTAACATCTTTATTTCTTTATACAACTGCGCCGAATAGAAAAGAAGAAGAAAATAACGGTTAAGAAAGTTATTTTTATTTTAAAGCAAGTAAAGCAGACCAAAGCTTATATTAAAATTAATAAATATTGATGTATCATCATATATACAATATGTAAATATATCTGCAAACGCGTAAGCGAGACGGAAATTGTATAATTTTTTTAAATTGTTTATACATTCATTTATTTATTTATCGTCTGTTTAATCGCATAGATGAGCAAAAGTATGATCAGTGCTAAAAAAAAACAGGTCCGTTCGCTTTAAAAGAGAGTTGCAGTTTTGATAGAGACAATGATTCATTGATTTTAATCTCGAAATAAATCTACCTGATTTATTTATAGGTCACTTTGTCTGATCAATCGCTGTTTATTACTTGTTCCTATATACCGCCTTCATCCTAACCGCCTACGCCTACTAGCTTCATTTGACTGCTATTCAGTCGGTTTTTAATCTTATTTTCGAGAGCGACCAGCTTGTGCGTGACTTTAGCATACCAAAACTCACTTGGTCAAACATCGATAAAACCCTAAATCTCCACCAGCATTCCTTTTTTATACCCTTGCAGAGGGTATTATAATTTTGGTCAGAAGTGTGCAACGCAGTGAAGGAGACATCCAGGACCCCATAAAGTATATATATTCTGGATCAGGATCACCTCCTGAGGCGATATAAGCATGTCCGTCTGTCCGTCTGTCCGTCGGTCCGTCTGTCCGTCTGTCTGTTTCTACGCAAACTAGTCTCTCAGTTTTTGAGCTATCGTCTTGAAACTTTGCACACACCCTTCTTTCCTTTGCACGCAGTATATAAGTCGGAACGGCCGGGATCGGCCGACTATATCCTATAGCTGCCATATATCTGATGGAACGGAAATGCTATAACTTCGATGTTATTGAAGATAGAAGATAGAAATTTGCACAAAAAATTCCTTTTATGGGAATCTAAGCCGATCTGAAAAATTTCATACGGATCGGCCGACTATATCCTATAGCTGCCATATAACTAAACGATCGGAAATGCAACAACTTGCGTGTTTTTGGCCGTAGAAGCGTCGGACTTCTTTTAAAATTCATTTTATACGAATCTAAGCTTGTTATGAATGTTTTTGTAAAGATCGCCTAACTATTTCCGATACTTACTATTTATCTTTAATTAATAGAAGCCGCTATTTAACTGCAAGGGTATATAAGCTTCGGCTCCGTCCGAAGTTAGCTTTCCATTCTCGTTTTTTTTTGTTTTTTATTGTATTGACTTAAGATATAGTAAATATCGGATATAATTGGCCGATCTTTACAAAAACATTCATAACAACCTTAGATTCGTATAAAATGGATTTTCAAAGAAGTCCGACGCTTCTACGGCCAAAAACACGCAAGTTGTTGCATTTCCGATCGTTTAGTTATATAGAAGCTATACGATATAGTCGGCCGATCCGTATGAAATTTTCCAGATCGGCCTAAATTCCCGTTATAGTCAATCTGTGCAAATTTCAAGTTTCTATCTTCAAAAACGTGGAAGTTACAGCATTTCCGATCAATCAGATATATGGCAGCTATAGGATATAGTCGGCCGATCCCGGCCGTTCCGACTTATATACTGCGTGCAAAGGAAAGAAAGGGTGTGTGCAAAGTTTCAAGACGATAGCTCAAAAACTGAGAGACTAGTTTGCGTAGAAACAGACTGACGGACAGACGGGCAGACGGACATGCTTATATCGACTCAGGAGGTGATCCTGATCCAGAATATATATACTTTATGGGGTCCTGGATGTCTCCTTCACTGCGTTGCACACTTCTGACTAAAATTTTAATACCCTCTGCAAGGGTATAAAAATTCGTCAATTACGGAGGTTCAATGACAAGAGGTTTGCTCAGAGCGATGGAACTCTCTCGGCTCCCGCTTCCCACCTATATATATCACACCACTGTATATATCAGCAACCAACGATCCATAGCGGCTCCCGGAGATCCAAAGCCGACCACGCACACTAGGACTCTCGTGAACAGCAAGAGCTGAGCTTAAGCGGTGATAACCAGAAAATTAGATAGAGAGGGAGCTTATAGCTCAGTGATGCGCACCTATTGACGACCACCGCCGCTACCATAAACAATTACAAATAATGGGGAAGTCTGCTGCAGTTACAAGTTCCAAAAACTATATTCATTTAACGAATGACATTAATGTTTCCATTTAAAAGGCATAATTCTAAGCTTCAAATCGAGGGCTTGGGTAGACAACATAAAATGAACAAATGACAGAGTAGTGTTATTTATCAAAAAGCTTTTCTTCTCCCACACACCATAGCTGACCAACCAGCTCTGCCGATATCTCGTTGTAATTTAAATTTAGCCGATGAGTGTCAACTGGCAGACCTGCATTGATCAAGATTTTCAGCAAGCAAAATGGCTAAATCGTTTAGCAATTGGATCACACTGTCTCAATCATTCTCACGCCAAAACTACGGTGACATAATTTTGTACCTGCCTCCCACGAACGAAAGGAGGAGAAATAAGAAAAGATAACCGTTATAATTTTAATGTTTACAGTAATCTGCGAAACGGCTTTTCTGACCTATATCACGTTTTCGTGAGTTTACAATATCAATGTTTTGATCAGAAGAAGAAAGATTTTTTTAACGATGTTATGAGTGGTCTTCATTGCCTTGTGCAAAACATCCAGTGGCAAATCCCTGAATGACATGCATGAAGGTCCCATCGTCGAAAGCGAGTTACGTTTTCGAAGACATCAATGTCGTCGTCATGGATTAAGTCCAACCCATTCCTTGCAGCAAAATGCCTGAATCGTTTAGCAAATGGATCACAGAAAGAGTATCCGTTAGATCAGCGGCATACACAGATGACTGTCTGACGGGAGCGAACACAATTGCAGAAGAAGTTAAAATGCAACAAGCACAGTATATGTGCAAGCCACTTACAAGGACAAGCGGATGTCAGTACGATTACTACCGCAAATAATCCTTGCTAGGTTAGAGTTAACGCGGCACTTTTGGGGGCTGAACTAACAAAAAGGGTGTGACATGATCTCAAGCAATTTCCTTGGAACTATTGGACCGACTCACCCGTCGTACTAGAATGGATGAAAGCTCTTATTTACCACACATTTATGGCAAATCGGATAGTTAAGATCCTGGAAATAACCGAACCAAAACAGTGGCGACACATATCATTCTCCAGCAATAATAAATGCTGCTGACGTCTTGTGAAACAACAGCCAGTAAGTTTTCGAATCACAGTATGTGGTTTATTTGACCGTATGTGTTTATACCCTTGCAGAGGGTATTATAATTTTGGTCAGAAGTGTGCAACGCAGTGAAGGAGACATCCAGGACCCCATAAAGTATATACATTCTGGATCAGGATCACCTCCTGAGTCGATATAAGCATGTCCGTCTGTTCGTCTATCTGTTTCTACGCAAACTAGTCTCTCAGTTTTTGAGCTATCGTCTTGAAACTTTGCACACACCCTTCTTTCCTTTGCACGCAGTATATAAGTCGGAACGTCCGGGATCGGCCGACTATATCCTATAGCTGCCATATATCTGATTGATCGGAAATGCTATAACTTCCATGTTATTGAAGATAGAACCTTGAACAAATTCCCTTTTATTGGTATCTTAGCCGATCTGGAAAATTACATACGGATCGGCCGACTATATCCTATAGCTGCCATATAACTGAACGATCGGCAAATGCAACAACTTGCCTTTTTTTGGGCCGACTATATCCTATAGCTGCCATATAACCGACGTAGAAGCGTCGGACTTCTCCTTAAAATTCATTTTATACGAATCTAAGCTTGTTATAGATGTTTTTGTAAACATCGGCTAACTATATCCGATATTTACCATATCTTTAATCAATAGAAGCTGCTATTTAACTGCAAGGGTATAGAAGCTTCGGCTCCGACCGAAGTTAGCTTTCCATTCTCGTTTTTCTCTCTTTTTTGCCAACTTCTTCTTTGTTTTTCCAACCCATCCCACCCATCTTCGCATGGCTTTGAGCTCTTCTTGTGCGCTTTGTGCAAAAATGTTTGTTTATTATCTGCGGCTCCGCTTTTGACGTCCGTTCAGTGTGCTGCATAATCACACCCATACATGCCCACTTACACCAACATTAAGTGGCATATATACCCCGATTTCTGTCCCCGATTTTTCTTTCGTTTCGATATTGGTGGCTACGCTTTGGGTTTTTCAAATTTTTGCTTTATGTGTCCGATATTTTACGGGGTATTCCGAGGCATTTGGTTGATGGGGATTCATTATACGCTTGCAGAGGGTATTAAACTTTTGGTCAAAAGTGTGCAACGCAGTGAAGGAGACATCCAGGACCCCATAAAGTATATATATTCTGGATCAGGATCACCTCCTGAGTCGATATAAGCATGTCCGTCTGTTCGTCTGTCTGTTTCTACGCAAACTAGTCTCTCAGTTTTTGAGCTATCGTCTTGAAACTTTGCACACACCCTTCTTTTCTTTGCACGCAGTATATAAGTCGGAAAGGCCGGGATCGGCCGACTATATCCTATAGCTGCCATATATCTGATTGATCGAAAATGCTATAACTTCCATGTTATTGAAGATAGAAACTTGAAATTAGATTGACTATTAGGGGAATTTAGGCCGATCTGAAAAATTTCATACGGATCGGCCGACTATATCCTATAGCTGCCATATAACTGAACGATCGGAAACGCAACAACTTGCGTGTTTTTGGGCGTAGAAGCGTCGGACTTCTTTTAAAATTTATTTTATACGAATCTAAGCTTGTTATGAATGTTTTTGTAAAGATCGGCTAACTATATCCGATATTTACTATATCTTTAATCAATAGAAGCTGCTATTTAACTGCAAGGGTATATAAGCTTCGGCTCCGACCGAAGTTAGCTTTCCATTCTCGTTTTTCTCTCTTTTTTGCCAACTTCTTCTTTGTTTTTCCAACCCATCCCACCCATCTTCGCATGGCTTTGAGCTCTTCTTGTGCGCTTTGTGCAAAAATGTTTGTTTATTATCTGCGGCTCCGCTTTTGACGTCCGTTCAGTGTGCTGCATAATCACACCCATACATGCCCACTTACATCAACATTAAGTGGCATATATACCCCGATTTCTGTCCCCGATTTTTCTTTCGTTTCGATATTGGTGGCTACGCTTTGGGTTTTTCAAATTTTTGCTTTATGTGTCCGATATTTTACGGGGTATTCCGAGGCATTTGGTTGATGGGGATTCATTATACGCTTGCAGAGGGTATTATAATTTTGGTCAAAAGTGTGCAACGCAGTGAAGGAGACATCCAGGACCCCATAAAGTATATATATTCTGGATCAGGATCACCTCCTGAGTCGATATAAGCATGTCCGTCTGAACGTCTGTCTGTTTCTACGCAAACTAGTCTCTCAGTTTTTGAGCTATCGTCTTGAAACTTTGCACACACCCTTCTTTTCTTTGCACGCAGTATATAAGTCGGAACGGCCGGGATCGGCCGACTATATCTTATAGCTGCCATATATCTGATTGATCGGAAATGCTATAACTTCCATGTTATTCAATGGAAAGATCCCTTTGCAAGGGATTTAAACACCCATTTGAGGCTTTGGCAGTCATTCAAGGACTCGCCATCCCAGGCTCAGCCCCCCAGCCCCGGGCCAAAGCCTTTGTGTATAGGTTTTAGGGGCTTTCCTTGTTACTCGGCCATGTTGGCCAACCGAGCAAATCGTTTGGATTGGTCAGGCCAAGTGTCAAAGTTTTAACGCACCCTGAACTCTGAAAGGCCAGCTGCAATCCCTTCGACTACGCCTCCGGTAAAGCGATATATTAATAATGAAAAATGTTTTGGTCTCGGTTTTATTTTTGTTCGGCTAACTCGGCTGCCTCGGCTGACTCTTATTTGCATTGAAATTGTACTTGGGACAACGGCAATTCATTTCGCCGACTGATTCTGACGTTTGTAGGTTGTAAGTAGTCATTGGACATGGAGGTTGCAAAGGAAAAAACATCTTTTTGTTTTTCGCAAATGACTTCTCGTTTATTATAAATGTTTATCTTTAGTATAAATGAGATTATTGGCCCTAGCTGCAGTTCCCTTCGAATCGATGTTCGGAATCGATGTAAATTTCTAAATTAAAATTTCATATATTCGGATTCCACATAATTTGGTTGGAACTGGAATCGGAAGCAGAGTTGATTAAGTTAATGCATTCAAATGGGGCTTAGCTGTTGGCCTCCGCCCTTAACATAAACTCCGTGGACTCCGAATACGTATGAGTGTAATTACTAAAAGCAGCATATTCGCGTGCGCATATGGATGGAAGTTCTACTCGTTCCACTCCACCTCGTTGCGTCCAAACTTGTAGATTAAGCTGGCAAACAGGATGAAAACGTTTTGGAGCAACAGGGCTACGCCAAACCAGCCATCCTTCTTATCATTGTTAATAAAGTCATCTATCATGACCCACACGGCGGCGATTATGGAGGCAAAGCCCATGACAAAACCCACTAGAAGCCATATCTTGGCTATCCTGGCTCCCGATTCCGACGAGTTCTCCTCGGAAATATGCTCTCCCTTGACGACGTTCACCATGCAGAAGCTGATGGTGCCGAAAATGCCGATAAAGACGTGTCCTGTGGTGGTCTGGTGCTTTCCGTCGATAGACATAAAACAAAAAATGCAAGGGTTTTAAACATTAAAAAGCTGGGAAAAGTGATTAGAAAGAAATCAAAACAAAGCAAAGTTAGAACACAATGCAAGGTTTAAATAAAATAAGCAATTGAGGTGGAATTTGTGGTATCCACACAATAATTTAATAAAATCAAGTAAATAAGAATGAGCAGATCAGATCTCCAGGATAACAAGAAGCCAAGGCAAGTGGACATTAACAGAATTTCAAAATACAAAAAGAAGCCAATCAGGAAGAAGTGACGGGTTCCCTCGGAAAAAAAGCCGTGCCACAAAAAAAAAAAAAACAAAAACTAAAGTTTATCAGAAGAAAAAAAAAAATTTAATAAGTAGAGAACGTTGCGATGTCTATTAAAAGAGGAACCATAACAATTTTTTTAATACTGAGCAAGAAATATAAAAAAAAAACCTTACAATAAATTTACTAGTTTCAAATGAAAAATGTTCACAAATAAGGGCAAATTTTCTAACCGGGAATGCTCGTGCCGGCCACAGGACACCATTGACTTGCAGTTCCTTGGAACTGATTGTATAACAAATTTCTCCACCATGTCGACGCCGATGTGCAAGAGCGATGACTTTGCTGAGCAAGTCATAGAGTTAATCCACATAGAAGAAATTACAAACTTTAAAAACAAGGCAAGTGGACATTAACAGAATTTCAAAATACAAAAAGAAGCCAATCAGGAAGAAGTGACGGGTTCCTCGGAAAAAAAGCCGTGCCACAAAAATTAAAACAAAAACTAAAGTTTATCAGAAGAAAAAATAAAAACAATTTAATAAGTAGAGAACGTTGCGATGTCTATTAAAAGAGGAACCATAACAAAAAAGTAATAAAAAAAAATAAATTTAAATAAAAAATGTTAAAAATAAAAATAGTTAGAGACCTTTCGATTTGAAGGCGAAGCCTTGACTGAATAAATCGAAAAATGTTTCGAGTATTTATACTATTTTGGAGTCACTAAGCCTTCTAAGATTTGTTGATTTAAGGAACTTCATTTCGACAAAAATATCCTATCGCATTAAATGTCAAAAAATGAAACAAATGCAATCGGAAAATGACAAATGAATAAAAGGCTTTGTGGCAAAGAAAATAATATTTTTGGTAAATAGTAACACAATGGACCTTTTTGGAAAATGTGGCTGTTAAAAAGCAAAAAAATTCACAAACAAAATGCATTTTAAATGCAATTCATATTAAATTGCAGGAGGTGCCAGAAATGCCAAATAATTGCAGTGCCAAATGGACATTTTGTAACAAAAGAAATAACTCAAGGACTCGGTCGCTATTCTTTTGTAGTCCTTCTGGACTGGATTCTTTGTGTGTCTGCGTGGTAAATTGAAAGTGCAAATATTAACATTCAAGACGATGTGCACATAATTGTTTCGAATGCCTCATTAAGTGTTTGAGAAGTTAAGCCCAAGTTCGTTGCGGCTTCGGGGGCAGGGCCAGCGTGTGTGCCACAAGCAGGAACAGGACACAAGCCGCGACACAGCAGGAGATTATTACGATTATTATTAACTTTAATGAAATTTTCCAACACACTCTGCGTGTGAAATTTGCACTGAAGAAAATACTTTCTTTAGATTTAAATAAATTAAATAATTTAAAATCTACAGAAACTTTTTCCAAATATTTATCTCAAAAGTTTCTTATATAATTTGATTCATTCATTAAATTTTTCCTCAGTTCATGGTTTAGTTCTGCTGGAAATGCTTTTTGCTGCCACCCTTTAAAGCCACTTCACAGCAGCGTCGACGTTGCACATTGTCCTGGCCTTCTGTTTCGAATTATCCAACTGGCTGCCATAATTGCCACCTTCGTGTTCGTCCTGTCTTTTTCTTCCATTATGTACCCATCCCTTGCTGCAATTCTTTTAGGATGTGGCGTGTATATGAGATTTTAGTCAAAGCCAATCATTTGGGCGTTTCATTGTCATTATGTCAATCTTGGCAGCGCCACTCGTTGGTGTCGCGAGTGTGGCGTCTCTGTGTGGGGCATATCCTTCAATTTGTGTGGCTGTGTGTGTGGAATGATAATGAGACAGTCCATCCGCATCGTCTATCTCGAGGGGCAGGCGAATTCTTGGGCCCATAAAAAATAGCAAAATATCTGGGAAATCAGACAATCCGACGGCGAAGGGATCCAAGTCTGTCTGAATGCCGAGAACGTGTTTAGAGCTCAGTATACATCTGTTTTGCAAGTCCTTGGGCTGCGGGCCATTGCGATGAAGTTATCCTTGAATTGGCAATCGAAAAATGTCTGGCACAGGTATTAAAGCCTCAAAGTTTACCAGTTGAATATAATTACATGCCTCGAGGCCTGGAAAAATCAACAATAAACGCCATCAATACGCCCCCACAATCATATTAAAAGCTAAACGGCAGGGAAACCAGGTTGCAAAAAAAAAAATATGAGACATTAATATTCACACCCGACCACATGAGCTGACCCTTTCGGATTTTGGGTCTGACCTGGGCAGGGCAACGACCAGGAGGCAGCCAGGAAGCCAGGACGCCAGGGCACCAGGGCGCTACAAAGCAAGGACTACGTACTTCCTGACGCCTCAAATTATGCCATAAAATGTTGCCCAAGGGATGAATTCATTTACGCAAAACATTGAACCCCAGCCAGCCAAGTCCTGAGCCCCGAGATCCTTGGTCCAGCACCGAGTTTACCTTGCGAAATTAATTTCATTTGAATTAAGCACAGGCAATAATGCCGAAATTATTCACAGACACCCAGGGTCCTGGGCCCAAATCAGGACTCGATTCCCGTTCCCATTCCTGTTCCCGTTCTCGATCCTTGGTATCAAATTGTTAACCAGTCAAGTCAACAGCCCCAGCCCCAGCCCCACCCTCAGCCCCAGCCCCAGCCTCAGCCCCAGCTCCAGCCTCCGCCTCCAGCCAAAAACACATTTCGGTGGCTCTTTGTCGATGGTTAAGGGTTGCTGACGATTGTGTGGTTCAAATTGGAGATGATGGTGGTGGTGATGGTGGTGAACACGGTGGTGCTGGATGTGGTGTCAAGTGGGTGGAACGATTCCTGACAGCTAATTAAAAACATTAAATATTTTTTACCTTACAGGCTTGTGTGTTCTTGACAGAACTCCTGGACTTTTGTTGCCAATAAAAATTAATTCGTTTGAATAATCATAACTTTAAAAGCCTAGTTTTGCTTTAAATATTACCATTAAAGATGGGAAAAAGTGCATAGATTTTTGCTAGCTACGCATTTTTTGGCAGCTGTCCAAGCATTTGAACATTTTGGTGTCCATTCAGTTCAGGGCTTTCCTGGCAGTTTTTCCGGAGTTAGCTTCCCAGGGGTCCGTCGGTCGAATAAAGCGCTGCCCTTGCATATATAATGCGAGCCCCACCAAGCCAAACAGGCATTTCTCTCTGGGGATAAATAATATGAAACATTTACACGCCTTCGGTTCGGCTTTCATAGAGAAATCTACATGAAAAACTGGCACTTGTATGGTAACATAAATATCAGTATATATTACAACATTATTGTTGTCTTAAGGCCCCCAATGGCATTCAGTTTTATTTGTTTTGACAGTTGTTATAATTTTTATTATGATTTTGACACGGACAATGAATAAACACAGAGATAAATGAAATTAAACGACTCTTTTGTTGGAATCGCACTTTGAATAGTACGAATAGATTTTTTATAATAAAAATGGTGTGCCTTTTGGGTTGCTTATCTTATTCAGCAAGCAGGTCCGCCACCTTTTTTTTTTTTTTTTTTCAGGCTTTGTTATTCTGCTTCCTTTGGCAATCGCATTGGATGAATGGAAGCAGGCAGGTCCTTTACATGCGAACATTTTTCGCCTCAAGTTGATTGCATTTTTCAGTTCCCATCGGCGTCGGTCAAGATGAGAGGAATAAGGAATAAGGAATTAGGAGGCAGAAGGTAGAACGAAAAAAAGTGTACAAAGGACGAAGGTTGTCAACTCCTCGCTCACATAAGGAATACAATCCGTTCGCAGTCAGCTTTTGTATGCATCGCACGTACGTTTTTGGTTGATTTCTTGCATTTCTCATAGCTGTGGGATCGACTCCTGCTCCGACTCCGACTCTACGTTCCGCAACATTCTGCATTTATAAATCCCGGCATTGCGGGTCAATTTCATGCAACACCGACGAACCTGGAGGGCCAGCACTTGTACTCGCCATGCACTGATCAAAAAAATGTCTCACACATCTGTTATAATTAATTTGATTGAATTATATACATTCAACGTTTGTAAATTCAATTAAAAGTTATAATTGGGTTCAAGTGCAACACAAGGACTATAGTACTTTTTTGTTTACAACCAATTACTAAACAACTCTGCAAATATTTTTTCCTTTTAATAAAATATAGATTTAATAGTTTTTATTTACAGATTATTTTCCGTGCAGTCGCAGTATCAGAAACCTGGACAATGGTACTTATGCGCGTTTTTCTTCATGGCACTCAAACTCTCCTAGTTTTTCTTTTCTTTTTTTTACTCTTGGCTCGTTTTGTTGGCGGTGTGGGCGGTGTGGGCGTGGCGGCGGCACGTATTTGATTGTTCAATCTGTTCCAGCTCCAGCTACAAGCTCCGACTCCGTACCTGGGAGCTAGTCGAACTAGAGAGTCGTATCCCTCACCTGAAAAGCAGAATTTCTTCGCGTATCTAAAAAAATTCCGGAGCCACCCTCGCAAACTCAAATGAACTGCGAGGCGTTGGGGCACTCAGTTGATTGAGTCGCCTGCCCCGTGGATGCTCCTTTCCCTTTGAAAAAACACTGCAAATGAGTGGCACAAAGGACCGGGGACCTCAAGGTTGTAGGGATTTCAATAAAAACAAGCATGGCAATGGTATTTGACCAACAAGAAAAGACAACAAGACACTGACTCCTTCGAGCTGTTGTCCTCGATGTTTAAAAGTCATTTGAACACTGCAGCTGTCACTGATTACCCACTAAATCAGCAATTCGATTGCTCACATTTGTTTGCAAATTGAACTTTGAGGATCTTGTGCCAAATCACCGGTTTTCCAGAGGCCGGCCAACTGGCAACTGCTTCCTTTGGCAATCGCATTGGATGAATGGAAGCAGGCAGGTCCTTTACATGCGAACATTTTTCGCCTCAAGTTGATTGCTTTGGTGAAGATGAGAGGAATAAGGAATTAGGAGGCAGAAGGTAGAACGAAAAAAAGTGTAAAAAGGACGAAGGTTGTCAACTCCTCGCTCACATAAGGAATACAATCCGTTCGCAGTCAGCTTTTGTATGCATCGCACGTTCGTTTTTGGTTGATTTCTTGCATTTCTCATAGCCGTGGGATCGACTCCTGCTCCGACTCCGACTCTACGTTCCGCATCGCGGGTCAATTTCATGCAACACCGACGAACCTGGAGGGCCAGCACTTGTACTCGCCATGCACTGATCAAAAAAATGTCTCACACATCTGTTCTAATTAATTTGATTGAATTATAATACATTCAACGTTTGTAAATTCAATTAAAAGTTATAATTGGGTTCAAGTGCAACACAAGGACTATAGTACTTTTTTGTTTACGACCAATTACTAAACAACTCTGCAAATATTTTTTCCTTTTAATAAAATATAGATTTAATAGTTTTTATTTACAGATTATTTTCCGTGCAGTCGCAGTATCAGAAACCTGGACAACGGCATGTATGCGCGTTTTTCTTCATGCCACTCAAACTCTCCTAGTTTTTCTTTTCTTTTTTTTACTCTTGGCTCGTTTTGTTGGCGGTGTGGGCGTGGCGGCGTCTGGCGGCGGCACGTAATTAATTGTTTAATCTGTTCCAGCTCCAGCTACAAGCTCCGACTCCGTACCTGGGAGCTAGTCGAACTAGAGAGTCGTATCCCTCACCTGAAAAGCAGAAATTTCTTCGCGTATCTAAAAAATTCCGGAGCCACCCTTGCAAACTCAAATGAACTGCGAGGCGTTGGGGCACTCAGTTGATTGAGTCGCCTGCCCCGTGGATGCTCCTTTCCCTTTGAAAAAACACTGCAAATGAGTGGCACAAAGGACCGGGGACCTCAAGGTTGTAGGGATTTCAATAAAAACAAGCATGGCAATGGTATTTGACCAACAAGAAAAGACAACAAGACACTGACTCCTTCGAGCTGTTGTCCTCGATGTTTAAAAGTCATTTGAACACTGCAGCTGTCACTGATTACCCACTAAATCAGCAATTCGATTGCTCACATTTGTTTGCAAATTGAACTTTGAGGATCTTGTGCCAAATCACCGGTTTTCCAGAGGCCGGCCAACTGGCAACTGGCCAGAACGGCAAATACTTAGGAATATATATTTATTTGAAGGCAAATCTTGGCTATTAGCTCATAAATAAAGTTTCCAATTGTACATTGGAGTATATCCATAATGTTGATGGGAATTCTATTTACAGATAGCATTCAAAAATTTTAGACTTTCACGTTTAAACCTATAAGGTCCAACGATTAAAAAAATACATAAAATATGCACAAATAAACAAAAAGGTAATATACTCTTTTTATGGAAAACCCTTTCACTCATCCAATGAAATATAGAGAAAAGCAGTGCTAATTGGAAAAAGCCAGCTAATAAGCTTTCCTGTTATGAAAAGCTTGCGCATGTCCGGCATAGAAAGTGTAAAGGATTATAACTTTTTCACATTTAGAGCAAGAAAAGAAAATCCTGTGACTATATACAAAAAAGCAGAGAAAGTATAAAATGCATGACTACATAAAAAAATGGTACAGACTGTGGAATCCTTTCTCCCAATCCTTTCCACAGATTTAAAGTATAAAATCCAACCATTGTCACATTCCAAATAAAGAAACCAATTCCTACTACAATGCACCATATTAAATAGAATTTTGCATAGAACTGACACATTTATCTTAATTTAAAAAAAAAAATACAAATTCAAAGATAAATTACCATCAAAGTGAAAGGATTGGCAACAAATGAAATAGTTTATCCATGGTTAGTCACAATTTGTTAAAACAAAAACGCAAACATATCAGTTTAAAAGTATTGCCTGCCATAACCCATTCGTATTTTCACTTTTCATTGCAGTCAGTCCATGGAATTCCAGTCAAATCGAATTCATTCAATTACGTTTCATAATTCATGAGTAGCAGTCCTGATATTTTACGGATTTGTTCCACAGTGAATATGCATGTAAGTCTCGCTCTCAGACATGGGTATTCCTCCTTCCACCCCCCTCAAAAAATGTTTTTTCCCTTGGTTTTTTTTTTAGGTTGATTGTCCATTGGGCTTTTATTGGATTTTTGTGATTTCTTTCTGGTACTGTGATGCGGCTGCTCATATGTCAAAATTTTGGACAGTTTGTCACTTTAATTAAATTCCCATGCAGAGCCAAATAAAAAGTTCCGTAGTTTGTTCATGCGATTTATGGCAAATAAAAATGAAAGCAAAAGGAGCAACAAAAAAAAAAAAAAAAAATTTCGCATAAATTTTCATTCTACAAAATGTTTAATTCAGGCCATAAGGTTGAATGTGAGTGTGTTGCAAATGCAAAACATGCCTCTTTGCCAGATGTTGCCACTAGTGGCACATACTCAATGCGATTTAGGACTACAGAGAGAAATGTGGGGGGTTATTTAAGGGTTATTCTTAAAACGGGCTATTAACAATGAAATATTCATTAATGAATAATGAAATAAGGAAATGTTTTATAAGCTATGCAAAGCATCTAACGCCTTGTATCTGCTGCCAAAGTATCTAATGGTGTTGATGCTGTTGATGCTGTTGTTTTGATTTAAAACACTTTGCAACAGTTGCCAGTTACAGATATTTTATATCTAACAAACTCCGTCCAGATACCTGGGCACAATGGAAGGTGAAAAATATCATTGGGGGCCACAAACTTTTCAGAACCTCTCGATACACCACTTGGCCACAGTCTATTTAACCATTAATGCACAAGATTATCTCCAACTTAAAAAGTTTTGACTTTGACAAATAAAAGTTGAAATATTCCCCATTCACTTTCAATTTGCATGGCGAGTGGAGAATGTTGATGATGATTTCACCGGAAGGAGACGTTTTTATTGACAAGGAAATGCTTTCTTCGAAGGGCAAATCAAGGGGCCGGATGTCGTCGAATGTTTCCTTTCTCAATTCTCTTATTCCCGTTTGACCTCTCGGAATGCATGCTACATTTTATGGCCATAAGTTTGCGCCTCCGGCCAAAGTTTCATTAAAGCGAAGCAGCAAACTCTTCGTCTTGCCCCACCAATTGTCGCCTTAGCACCTTGTAAATTATGACAAAGGCTCAAACTTGGGACAGGACATAAAAACCACCGTCTGCATGGACACCATCTAACCCATACACCCACAGTTTCGAAGATACTCAAAGTAACCACAGACAAACTCTCATAAACACTTTATGACACTGCCGCAATGGGTCAGGTAAAGCGATTTTGGGGGGGCCGACACCCCGTTTCGAGTCCATTGCTCACACTGGGGAAATCAAACGGGCATAGAGCCAGATCGAAGGGCTAACTCTCGACTCCATATCCCCAATCCCAGTCCGTCGGAGAGGTGACAATGAAATCAAACTGAGAACGGCACGAATTGTCGGAGATCTATCCAACTGGGCACAAGTGGGTGTGTCATGCTGCGGGCTATTGCCTAACCTGAGACCAAAGAGAATAGATGGTAGAGGGGATTCTTATAAAAGATATTAAATATTTTAAGTGTGGTTTTATTTATACAAATTTTTTGGATATTTTTACTACGTTTTGCCTTCATTATACCCTTGCAGAGGGTATTATAATTTTGGTCAGAAGTGTGCAACGCAGTGAAGGAGACATCCAGGACCCCATAAAGTATATATATTCTGGATCAGGATCACCTCCTGAGTCGATATAAGCATGTCTTGAGCTATCGTCTTGAAACTTTGCACACACCCTTCTTTCCTTTGCACGCAGTATATAAGTCGGAACGGCCGGGATCGGCCGACTATATCCTATAGCTGCCATATATCTGATTGATCGGAAATGCTGTAACTTCCACGTAATAAAGATAGAAACTTGAAATTTGCACAGATTGACTATAAGGGGAATTTAGGCCGATCTGGAAAATTTCTCATAAGGATCGGCCGACTATATCCTATAGCTGCTATATGATTGATCGGAAATGCTATAACTTCCACGTTTTTGAAGATAGAAACTTGAAGTTTGCACAGATTCCTTTTATGGGATTTAAGCCGATCTGAAAAATATCATACGAGTCGACTATATCCTATAGCTTCTATATAACTGATTGATCGGAAATGCTATAACTTCCATGTTATTGAAGATAGAAGATTGAAATTTGCACAGGTTTATTTGCAAGGTAATCAGGCCGATTTAAAAATTTTCATACGGATCGGCCGACTATATCTTATAGCTCCTATATAACTGATTGATCGGAAATGCTATAACTTCCATGTTATTGAAGATAGAAACTTGAAATTTGCACAAATCCCCTTTATGGGAATTTAAGCCGATCTAAAAAATTTCATACGGATCGGCCGACTATATCATATGAGCTTCTATATAACTGAACGATCGGGAATGCCACAACTTGCGTGTTTTTGGGTGTAGAAGCGTCGGACTTCTTTTAAAATCCATTTTATACGAATCTAATGTTGAATATGAATGTTTTTGTAAGGATCGGCTAACTATATCCGATATTTACTATATCTTAAGTCAATGGAAGCCCCTATTGAACTGCGAGGGTATATAAGCTTCGGCTCCGTCCGAAGTTAGCTGTCCCATTCTCGTTTTAATTTTTATAACAATATTCAACTGTGGAATCTTCTGGTGCTCCATGTCGCTCATAATGAATGCGTAAAAGTTTATTGCTTCAGGAGGATGTGGAATGGAAAGGCGGCCAAAGAAATGCAGAATGGACAGGAAATTCCTTGGACAGGTGGGAAACAATGCTCAATACCATTGCCAGGCGATTATTTTCCTCAAAGGACAACGAGACTGGCGACGAGCAGAAGTGGACAAGAGATCCTTGCAGAAATAAATTTCATTAACAAATTTGTCAGTAAAATATTAAATATAAAATCATATAAATCTTGTGAAAATTTTTATTAAAAACAAAAATGCATATTTAATACAAATGTTTTCCTGCATTTTTCTTTAAAAGATTTTAACCTTAAGTTTCGAATAGATTCCATGTCCTTTTGGCATTGATTGACTTCAGTATGCAGCCTAGTTTGATTGCATTGTTCCCGTTTATGTAACATTAATTTGGTATGTCCTTGTCCTTGCCAAGTACCGAGTGTGCATGGTGTCCTTCTGGCCGGCGGTCGGCATCGGAGCCATAAAACATAACCCAACGTTTGGTGATAACCATAAAATGGGCTTCCCTTTTGGGTTTACCTTGGAGGCCTTGGCCACAGTTTTGGGCTTCCTTTTCTTCCTTTCGTTTCGTTTCGATACGTTTCCTTTTCGTTTTCCTTTTTTTATTGTTGTTTAATTTCAGTTTTGATTACTTGGGTTCGGTTACGGGCTTGGGGTTTTTTTTTGCTGTCGGGGAGGTATTAGTAGGATTTGGGCTTTGCCAGAGGACCAGGGATTGGTGTTGTTCGGTCTGTTTTTGGTTTGCTCTCGAGGCGTTTATCGTCCCCGGCTCGATTTGCATGTCGAAGTGCGAAAAAAACCCTTGTTTTCTCCTTTTCAACGAGTGCCAGATTACATTGTGTTATGTTTGTTTGGACAAATTATGCAAATCGCATGGCCACAATGAAGAAGAAATATACAAGTGGCAAAAAGCATTTTGGCCAGGATGTCTTCTCTTTCACCAACCAAACACAGTCGAAAAAAAGAGAAAAGGAAAAACGATTTCCAGGGACTTCCTTTGGCTATTTCATTAAAGCACGCCCCCATTTTTATGACTTAATTTGGTTTGCGTGTCGGCCAAAGGCTTCTCCATCAACAAAAAAAAAAAAATAAATAAAGGAAACACCCATCCCTACCCGCATTTTTCCCATAAACAGCTTCACACAATAAGCTTGTTGGAATTACGCTGGTGCGAAAAAGTCAAACAACACTTCATTAGTAGCCGCATTTGTATTTGTTTATAACTTAATCTACCCAAATGTCAACACGAAGCGCGCCTGGAAAATTTCAATGAGTCCTGGTCACGCACATTTTCGGGATCCCCAAAAAGGCAACTGTTTATTAAAAGGAAATGTTTAGACAAAGTTCACTTAATTTGTTTATATTCGCCCGGAATTGCAACAGAATTTCGCCGAGTTCGTTTTAAAGCAAGGATATAATCTAGGATATAATTTAGACTATTCCGGGCGGGTAATAAAACGCAGCCCGAAGATATAGGTGATGTATGGAGGCGACAACTCCAGAGTTTATTGCAGGTACGTGTCTTGAATTATTGTCAAGACTTTGCCAGGTTGCAGATTCATTCACGCCTGACGTTTGACTGCCTGGCCCCACTCCTGCCAGTCCTGGTAGTCCTGCTCTGCCGCTCCTGCCACATATTCTCTATTCACCTTAGCCTGGAAAAATTGATGAGCGTGTGTCTGTCATGTGTCTGTCTGCTTTTATTTATGGATTTCCATAACAATCCAGCGTAACATATGTGTCTGAGCCGATGATTGAAGCTCTTTCCAGCCACGAGGGATGTTTGTCTAGCTCAGGCCATGTCTAAACTGGGTCAGGATAATTTCTTAAAGCCGCTTTCAGGCGGTTTGGGCCCAAGTCTTACGTCGGGAGTTGTTTACCTGTCGCTCATTTTTGCACTTGGCTTGTCTTTAAAAGAAAACGCTATATTTAAGGATGAATAAGAGTCGTAGTTAAGAAAATAAACGCCTTTGCCAAAGGACAATCAAATTATAGTATATCCTTAATCACATTCGTGACACTGCGACACACATAACTATGAAAAAAACGACCGCTTCCCTGTGGTTCCTCCAAACTTTTTTTTTTCACTTCCGCGTAAAAAGTTACGCTTGCCTTTTGGCTTGGAATGGCCATGTTATGGCCCGGGTCCGTTGTCAACACGGAAAAAGAGACGGGGTTGGGGTTCAGCAGGTGTCAAAATTGTTTTGGCGAAGTTTGTGGCTGCTTTTCGGGCCACGCTTATTTTTGTTGAGCATTTCATGCACAGGCTTGAAATGTGGCTCAAGCCCCGACCACCCTGGCCACCCGGGGAGGCGCCTCCCCCCAACGAGTTACCTTGGTTAAGTGGTACAGTGGAGCAGGCGACGACGCTGTCGCTCTGGATGGAAAAGTTCTGGCTTGCAACAAAAGCGTAACCAAAAGCAAAAGGAAAATATGGTGGGAATTTTTTAACGCTTTCAAGTTTGCACGACGACGACGACGACAGCTTGCCACCCAATGGAATAAATGGACGGGGCAAGGAGCCGGGATAGAGTAAACTTTTACATAACACGCATAATACAAAAGGTGCCTAAAAACATCTTTTTTTTCTACCAGAAAAACTTTTGGCTCAGAAATTGTTGGATGAGAGCAATCCGCTTACGAAAAGTACTTGCAAAATATTACGCATACGCCCTGTACGCCCCGTATGGTTCAAATTCAAAGCGCTTTTTTCACCAAAAATTTCTGCGAAGGCTCTTTATGCGAAGGCAAAGGCTCCTGCGCCCAAGGCCAAGATGCGGTGGAAAGTAAACAAAAATGTAATTTGCGCCACTTAGCAGGCAGCGAATGGACAGTGCCATTAATAATTCCATTTTTTCCCGGGTATTACGAGGGCGCCGTGGCACAGCTAATAAGGAAAAATGACTCTTCACCAGGACCCCTGCTTAACCGCAAAATTAAACGTGAAAAGAAAAACCCAGAAGTAAAAAGTGAAGCCAAAATTTTAGAAAATTCTCAGCCAGTCTCGAAAAATTAAACTAGAATTTTTTAACCATTTAATAACAATCTAAGATTGGCAAATCTTTTGCCTTGTTTCGTTCTCCGGCATGAAAATTCAATTAAGGTGACAACCGAAGCCCCAAAGGACAAAAGGAGCATGAGTGCGTTTGAGACACACTCGGGAAGAGGTGGGCATCCTACCCTCAAACGCATACGTATCCTTTATGCATATTCATGGGCACGGTCGTCCTGGCGGGTTATGAATTATGAAATGTAATTGAATTTTTTTTTTTTTTTTTTTTTTCAGGTTTAAATTTATTCAAAATTAACAGGTATACTGCTACCTATGAGGCAGCTTGAGCATGTTTTAAATATAGGGGATAACAAAGTGTTTGTATAAAGGCTATACAATATTTCTGTTCTTTTACAATTAAAACTATAGCAGATATTTTCTATTTACAATTTTTCTAGTTATTTACAATTTTAAATTACTGCAGACTTTAGGGTGTTAAACATATCTTAAAGGAAGATCATGTGGGTGGTATCTTTTAAGTCTTCTTCTTGTTGGTCTCCAAATTAGCCTCTTCCCTCGAGGGAATTAGGATGAGAGCCTAGGCGTCTGAAGTAGTTTTCAGCATGTAATTGAATGAAATTGAATAATGACGGCGACAGGTGTCAGTTGACAAGAAAAGTGAAATTCCAATGAGCGATTTATGGTCCAATTTCAATCAAATTTTGACAGCCGCAAAATGTCAAAACCAATCCGAATGAATAATGCATCGGACAAAAGGGATAATAAGTATGACTATATAAGGATCAAGCCCGAAAAATGTGCGCTCCAAAACGTGATGTATTTTTGGACACTCTTATTGTTGGCCTCGTCCTGCCGGGGATTCCAAGCGGAGCTGGATTTGGACTACGGCGTGGCAGAGCCGCTGCGAACCGCCCTCCTCCAGAACAGCTTCATGGTACAATTCGCTCAGCACCATAAGCGCATCCCCCGACTAACCTACTTCACGTGCCGGAAGCCTCATTCCGCGGGGTCAGAACTTCGCGGCGTTTTCGCAGCCAAGAATGCTCAGCTGATTAAGAGCCTCTACCAGAGCGAGCTCTTTGTGCGGATTGTGCAGCTGGATGTCCTGGCTCCCAGTCCAGCAGCAGGGGGCGGCCCAGGTGGCGGGGGAGGTATCCGGGGCCGGGGACCGGGCGGAGGCTTCAGCCAGACGCCCACCCAGGCGCAGAGCAACGCCGAGTGGCTGGACAGCGTGCTGCGGATGGAAGCCCTCAGGCAAATTGCGGTCGTGGATCTGGCATGTGGCTCCCTTAGTCGTCGGTTTCTCGAACTGGTAAGATGAATGATGGGACAGCGAACGAGGTGCGCTTTATAGATGCTTTTTGTATAATCAAACATTGAATTTGTAATCGTTATTTCGTCGAGTTGTAGTGAACAATTATAAATTTTTATAATATTATTTCCTTCTATACTTATTTTGTTCTCGTTACAATCTTGATTTAAAAGTGTTTTCGGTAAATTCCATGTTAGAATAATGTTAGGCTCTATGTATGTGACTAGGAAGTTTTTATTTGTTTTTGTGTATTTATATTCTGTATTAATTTGGTTTATGATTTTTGCGATACAATTATTATTCACTGGTTTTTTACTTTCTTTTTTGAATACATTTGTCTGATTTAAGCCAAGTTGATGTTTTAATATTTAGTTCATTTCATATTTAGTTCATCATAATTTCAGAATTAATATGCCTAAGGAAATCGTATTTTAATAATTTCGGATTGAAAATTCCTAGACGAGTTAGTTGCATCCCCATTTCGATATCTTCCACATATTCTGTAAATTCTTGTAAATTGAATGCCAACACTTCTAGTTGTTTTTCTTTTTCGTTATCCTCTTTTAGTTCATTTATTACTTCGATCCCCTTGTTTATTGCTTCTATTATATAATTTAATTCATTTGTTTGTACGCTATTTTCTTTTATTGTATTTATTTTCTCTTCTAAATCTTTCCTATCTTCTTGATTTAATGTTCCAAATAAATATTTGTAAGCTGTCCCTATTGCATTAATTAGTCCTCTTTTACTTCTTCTTACAATATTTATTCCATTTATCTCCCTCCTGAGTTTCTTTTTTAGCTATAGGCACAAATATATATTATATAGAGATGTATTGACATATTTTTGGCAAAAAAAATAATTGTATGGCATTGTAAAAGGGGCAAACAGTAATTAGCAGAAAGGTAGAATTTTTCATACAGGAGACGGTGAAAATTAAACTTCTTAATATAAAAACAACTATAAAAAATATATATATATATATTGTATTTAGCCCAAACCATCAAATATATATATAAATATATATGTCGCGATCAAGCGAGAATTAAATCAATATTTAATTTCTGGGGTTTTTATTCTTCATACCGTTCACAAGTTACGCAATAAATACAACTCAAAAGGTCCACGACCGCAGCGACTCTCCCACCAAAATCAACTACCGAAAGTGCATAGAAGCACAATGCGTTCCACACATTGCGCTATGCAAACTCGGCTGTGCTTATACTCTACGTATGGTTTGTTTACATTTTCTTATCTTGGTTATTGTGGGGCTCCCACGGAGCCTAGCTGGTGATCCCAACATTCTCCCCCCCGTTGGAAGTCCAGCTTTCAACAACAATTAGTGAGATGGGATAAGCAGCAATATTCCATGGGTCCATTCCATTCCTGGGTCTATGTTTAACGACAAGGGCGGTCCACTCCATCCAGAATGGGATTCTCCTGATCTGGGATGACCATGAGCTTGAACCACGAGCAAGTGATGATCGCCACGGTCCATCTTTCCTAGTCGCGCATGTTGTGTTCGTATCTCTCGTATCTCAGACTGAAAGCCCACAGAAAGGAGACCGAAAAGGACCATAGCCCTCCTCATGCTGAGGATGGAGGACAGATAAATGAAAGAACGCTCATTCATGCCCTTACTCCTACTCCTTCTAGCATGATTAGCGATTCGGACCGCCGCAGACATCTTGGCCGGAACAGTCGAAAGCTTGGCAGAGCTCTCGGGCGCAGCAGCAGTGGCAATCGGATTCTGGCGGGCATCTTTAGCGAAGTCTGGCTTGGTGGCAGCATGGGCGGATCCTGGCGCTTCATCAGCAGCTGGGATTGGACATTCGTCGACATAAACATCCCGCCGCAGGAGATTATCCTGGCGCTCCTTCAGCGCGCCCTTGGCCTCAAGTGACGGAAGGTGGTATATTGCTGCTGCGATGGCCCCTCGGGCTCGGCTGCCGCCACCCGGAACAACCCATCCAAGTCGCGTCTTTTGCAGAACTGGAAGACCAACACGCAACTGAACTTGGCCAACAGACAATAGGTCAAAAAATAAACTTGCGCCAATCAATAGATCGATGCGTTGCGGCTCGTGGAAGCTGGGATCGGCGAGCACTAAATTTTTAGGAAATTGTTCGCCGATGGCCAAGATGACTTCAGTGATGTGGGGATGGTTGCGCGACTGCATCAAAAAGTGCGTCATGAACTGGATGCTAGACCGAATGGCTCTACTTTCTGGCGATGTCATGCACCGCTGGGCGTAGTAGACCAGGCGATCGTAGGCGATCGTTTTATCTTCCAGACTTTGCGGAATCTTTTTTACAATCTCGAAGAGCAACCGAAGAAGGGCTCCATGGTGTCCGAAATGTTGGAGAAGTTCTGTTACGGAACATTTCAAAGTGTTATGGCACTGCAAGCGGCCTCGAGAACATCAATTTCCTCCACCCGTAATAAGGGAGGCTTGACAGGCATTGAGCAGCGGCTCCGCATATGGCTTCAGCTGCAGCTGGCAGTCCCGGCACAGCTCCTTGAGGCCCAACGTGGCTTGAGCTGACATTGGAGAGTTCAAGCCGCGCAGCAGCAGGTTAATAGCTGGCGGGATATACGACGGGTTCTCCATCAACCATTTGCAATAGGATCCGACTGTTTCGAGAGCGGTGCCCAAAAGCTTGACGTTTATCTTTTCGTAGGGAATCTCGGCCAGAACGCGCATTAGCCTGGGTATCTGGCGCGACTCCTCGCCACCAAAGTGCTCTGTAAGATACCTAATTTGAATCATGTGTTTAAATGGTAAGGCTTCTTGAAGTAGGTCTTGAAGTAGTTTAGGTTTCTTGAAGTAAGTTTGTTTGGTTTTTGTTAAATTTACTGACATAGTTAAATTCCGAGCAGTCTTTAAAAATTAAATCCACCAGAAAATTATTCATATAACGTTGGATTGTTGCTGGAGCATTTTTTTAAACCAAAATGCATTCGAGTATATTCGAAGTGACCATGTTTGATTGAAAAGGCAGTTTTTTCTATTGATTTATCATCTATTTGAATTTGGCGAAAACCTTTAGCCAAGTAAATTGTTGTAAAATCTTGGCACCTTTCTAATTTATCTAGGATGTCTTCCATTATAGGAATTGCATATTTATCGTTGACAGTTATGTCATTTAGTAGTCTATAGTCTACTACCAACCTAAATTTCTTTTTTCCAGAGGCATCCGTTTTCTTCGGAACAAGCTAAATGGGAGAACAGTAAGGAGAATTTGATTTACGAATTATTCCCTGATCTACCATTTCTTTTATATGTTTATTAACCTCTTCGTCAAATATTTGTGGATATTTGTATGGTTTCCTATAAACGGTTTTATAGTACTGGTGAAAGTCAAATTGTCACTTTCTTTGTACTGAATGTCTTGAAACTCGAATACGATTTTTTTTAATTCTTCTTTTTTCTGTGGAATTTAAATGTTCATTCTATACTTATTATTCTCAGCAAGATCATTATTAATTGCATAATTAAATTCCGAACTATCCGATAATGTTATATCGGATATTGATGTGTTAGGTTTATTATTATTTAAAATGATTTTATCATTTTCTAAATCAATGTGGGCTTTACATTTTTTTTAAAAATCCCCTCCCCAATAATATTTTATAAGAATCGGAAAAGTCTTTAATATAAAATTTCTCATCGAACGGACAGACTTCATATGCGGTTAATACAATACTACTTGTTATTGTATATGTTCCGTTTATCGTGTTGCACGGTGATTTTTCTTCTTGTGGGATTTTATTTGTATAATTTTTTTTATTATATTAATGGATGAGCCCGTGTCTATAATGCCCCTTAATTTATTATCTCCTACTCTTACTATTATGTGAGTTGGAGCTCGTTCAAGTCCTGTAGAAAATTTTCTTGGATAGTTTCCGTTTCCGTTCTTATATTTCCACTAGTGTTGTTTCTTGGTCTTTTATATGCTGGATTCGGTGAGTCATTGGTGTTAGATCTATTCTAACTATTCATAGGATTTTGTCTTCGTCCCTGTTCTAATCTGTCCCTGGTTTCTTGATAGTTTAATTGATTTGTATCTGAAAATTTCTTTGATTTTAGTTTCCATGAGCATGAGAATTCTGATTATAGGTTGGGTAATAATTTCTATGATTTGCAAACGAACCCCTATTATTTTTCTTGTACCCTTTTTTTATATAATTTTGATATTGTTTTCTTTTTTCCGCCGTATTTTCATAAAATTCTATTTTTGCAGCTTCAATTAAATCTTCAATCGTTTCAATACTATGTTTCGACAAAATGTTAATTAATCGATCTGCCAACTCCTTTTTTATTACACGAGATATAGATAACTTAAGGACTCTTTTATAAAAACTTGAGTTACCTTGGTCATTTTCTAATAAAAGTTTGTCTATTACTACTATAAATTTATCGTCGAGTTCCTTGACGAACTTACGTAAATTTCCTTTAAACTCGACGCAACTTATATTGGTGATAAATTTATCATAGCTGGTTTTCGTTGAATATCTTTTAATAAGAGCTTTCCTTAATTCTTTATATCGCGTATTGTAGCTAAGGCTTGATTTAGTTTGGCCTCTGTTAAGGCTGGTGCTACTCCCATTTTATTATTTTTTGTTTTTCAAGTAAATAAATTCACTTTAATTTAGTACCTGCTTTTAGCGGTAATTAAAAAATACCGACTGCGCCAATTAAGTATTTGGTTCTATTAATTTGTATAAAAAAATATACTTTATTAAATATAATAACCAAAACTAGATTTCACAACTTTATCAGTTTAAAGTCACTAGCTGAACTCAACTCTTAAGTCTATGTTACTATCGATCTAACTTCGGTTTTCAGCTTTCTAGAGCTTTATGAGTTGGACTTTGGAGTCAGAGCTTACTGCGAGCTTTATGTACCGAAGTTGCACCGATATAACCTTGGTCATGAGGATCACGTAGAAAGATCGACTTCCTGTCGTTTATTTTATGACTGTCTAGTCGGGATCAAGTGGCGTCGCTTTAATGTTGTTATTGTCGATATTTCCATGATCTTTATGTTACAAGACTTTTCTCGAATCGAAGATATGTGTTACCTTATGTGTGGCAGTTTGTTAGTTGTGTTAGGAATGCCAGTACGACTCACTCACCGTTAAAGTACCCATTATACCTTCAAAGTACTGAACAACCGACATGTAACATTTCGAACCACTCTGCAATGGCCAAAGTTTTAGTAGCAAAGTTTTAGATTTTCATAAATTGTCAGCAAAGTATTCGAACATATAAAAAATAAATAAATTTGCGAGCAGCACACTAAAATACTGAACGTCCAAGAGCAAAGAAATAAAGAAAGAAGAATTTCAACGATCTGTTCGAGCTAAAAGAAGATTTTACTATTAAGGTCAATGGAGATTATGTTGAATCTAATATTTATGTTAAACATAATATATTAATGTACTAAATATATTTACGCACGTCTGCAGAAATTGAATAATATGCTACTGTTGACGGCATCTTAGCATTAACAGTTATGGCTATGCCTTGTATCCTTGTATAAGGCATAGCTGGGATCTGAAATCGGACAGCCAATTTGTAAAAATCCCACTATGGTTAAAAACCCTATTAACTCGTAAACTAATCAATATTTTTAAATGCTGTTTTTTTTTATATTTTCATAAGCAGCTTGCCCCACTGTAGGATTCATCAATTTAGGTTGAGTTTTTAGGACCCTTAGTATCGGTCTTAGTAACGCCATGTAGGATTCATCAATTTAGGTTGTATTATTAGGACCCTTAGTATCGTGTTTGTTGATCGTCTTTATTCGAATGATTTTAGGATTCTTAGGCAATGCTAGCTAGCTGCCGGTATATGAATAACGTACATAACATAACGTCATATACAGCTGTAGCTGTCTCTAAGCGGTGAATGCTAAGAGTGCATATCATATTACGTTTGCGCTTGGAACGTTGTCGCTGAGTGATAAAGGCAATGCCCTTTGCGCATTATTGACAAAACAACAAAGTGCTGTTATTTTACCGCTTATTAATTGTTATTATTATTATAATTTTTTTTTTTTTTTGTGAGATTTAAATAAATAATGATAAAGAAAATGAAATGAAATTCACATATAAAAAATTCACACATATGAAATTCATTCAGCCAATCTTATTTTTGGTCCATCTCCTCCGAGCGTAGTTTTTTATCGGATCTTTTAAACCACCAGGTCCCGATGGAGTACCAGGCTGTGTGCTAAAGAATTGCGCCGAGTCATTGTGCAAACCTCTTTCAAAGCTTTTCACCTTATCTCTGGAAACTTCGATATTTCCCCATATGTGGAAGGAATCCTTTATAATTCGAATTACCAATTACACATGCATAAGTAAATTGTCTGCAAATCAAAAGCTTTTTAAAAAAATTATTACTCCTGCAACACCTCTGTAGTTCAATCATTTCTCCATGCCAGCATGGTTTTATTAGGCGTCGCTCCACCACCATCAACTTGTTGGAGCTGACATCATTTGTAATTGATGGTTTCCAAAATGGCATTCAGATGACACACTGACTTTAGTAGAGCCTTTGACTCTGATCGAGAAAACTCGATCTTTTGGGATTTCCTGTGAACCTTTTTACGTGGATTTCCAGTTATCTTTCTGGAAGAACCCAACGCGTCCTTTTTAATGATTTATTCTCCTGCCTACTCCGAGCTACATCTGGAGTCCCTCAAGGAAGTCATCTCGGGCCTTTACTTTTTACCATTTTTATAAATGACTTGCCTTTTGCTTTACCGAACTCTCGTGTACTTATATACGCAGATGACGTTAAGCTGTGTCTTCAGTAAAAATCTCCCTCTGCACAATACAAACTTCAGTCCGATCTGGACAAGTTCCAAAATTGGTGTTCTGCTAATGACTTAAAACTCAATGGGTCAAAATGCAAACGTATGTCATTCTATCGCTTTAAGCCCCATCCAGGCAACTTATTTTCTCTATGGGACCGCCCTAGAAAGATTAACTCATGTTCACGACCTAGGTGTCCTATTAGACTTCAAGCTTAAATTTACCGACCATACATCGGCAATGGTTAATAAAGCCAAGGGGGTGTGCTTGGCTTCATTAAAAGATGGTCAAAGGAATTAAATGACCCTTATATAACTAAAACTCTTTACAGTTCTTTAGTTCGTCTGATTCTTGAATACGGTTCATGTGGCTGGAGTCCCCAATATGGGGTTCATCAAGACCGTATTGAATCAGTACAGAAGAACTTTCTCCTCTTTGCTCTTAGGGGTCTAAACTGGGATGCAAGTATCCAACTCCCGTTTTATCATAACAGACTACTTTTAATAAACTTACCATCCCTACTAAACCGTAGGACTATGCTGGGTGTAGTTTTCATCAATAACCTTATTAATGGTGAAATCGACAGCCAGAACCTTCTAAGTCTGTTAAAATTTAACGTTCCTTTTAGGGCCTCTCGAACTTTCCTCCCCTTTTTTCTTAACTTTTGTAGGTAAACATATGCCCAGCATGACCCTTTCAGGGTATTATGTTCTGACTACAATAACCTCTATTCAATTATGTCACAGAACTCTTGCATGAAATCTTCTATTCTTTCCTACTTAAGAGAGCAACTCTTCCTTTTTTTTATACTTACTTTTTCCACGGGACGCACCTCCGCACGATCCTGGATCGCAAAACACCGTAAACTTCGAAAAAATGTCAATTCGGAAAACTCACGACATCAGCCAACACGCCTTGAAACCATTTCAAGTAACCGCCTTGAAACTCGGTCAAACTTCATCGTACATAACACTGAATTTGACTGTGTAAACCACTCACTCCTTTTGAGAAAACTCGATTTTTCTTGAAGAATGCGTTTTTTTTTTAAACTATGAAAACTGCTGCTAATGCAGCCCGCCAGAAGCCGATTGCCACTGCTGCTGCTCCCGAGAGCTGTGCCAAGCTTTCGACTGGTCCAGCCAAGATGTCTGCGCCGGTGCAAATCACTAATCGTGCAAGAAGGAGGAAGAGTAAGGGGATGATTGAGATTTGGATCGTTGGTTGCTGATATATATAGTGGCCTGATATACATAGATGGGAAGTTCAACAAATGCATTAATGTAAACTATACTTTACAAGTTCTAACAACGTTTTCTTAATGTTCTAAAAAAAATATTCAGTTACAAAAAATTTTGTTTAATTTTTTTTTATATTTACAATTAGCCGTTTTGCTAGTAGTGATTGGCAAATCCTGGACGAATTAATAAACTCATTAAAAAATATTTAAATGACAGATACAAACGGTCCGTCCACTAACCACAGTGCTAATCTAAACAAACAACCATCCGAACAGACACTAACAACAGATTTAATCGTGCGGTTGATCGCTAGCTAAATAAGAAATTTACGTACTCTCTTGTATTCAAGTGCCAACTTAGTGACCCCATTCCAAGTCGAACTGAGTGACAAAAACCTAGAATTTGTCAAACCCATGACACAATTGTCCGGAAATCTCAAATATTGTATTTCGTATCTTGGGAAAAAGCCGCGGAAAATGCAATGGGACTTTACGTCCGAAAAAGCCGTCGGCATTTTGTTGCCCTAACCATTTTAAGAAATAAAATAGTAGGAATAGCCGACAATGCGGAACGTTTTAAATTTTGACTATTTTCTCTAGGCTAGACCTCGTTTTCAGCGACAAGAGTTCCATCCACATAATTGAACAAGAACTAAGTATCCTGACACAGAATAATCTCTCAGTCATGGTCTTTCAGGTTAGTAAAAAATTAACGCTATTAAAAAATAAAACCATATTAACTTACGGGAAAGAAAATCCTAAATCTAAGGAAACAATCCTCAGACAAAGGCAAAATGCATTGAGAGTGTTTATAACTGGCCTAAATGGTCCAACTTCCGGCATGCTATTCTCCCCAAATCCTCCAGACTTGCCAAATGCCTTAGCTAGAGTGCAAGAAATGGAAAGCAACCAATCGAGGGCACAGTTCGCCTATCGTTTCAGCACACCCCAGCGGCGTAATAATGATAAACCACAAACCTCATACGACTCATACTATAAATTCGATGGCCATAATCAAGGTAATCAACTGCGCCTGAATAGAAACAAAGAATTTTAACAAAATTATAACAACCACAATCCTAACTACCAATACAATTCCAAGAATGCCTTTCAAAATAATAGTAGCTTCCAAAATAAAAAGAATACCTTTCAAAATAATAATAGCCATCAAAACCCTAATAGCTATTAATACAATAACGCTAAGTTCAATCCCAATCCAAACAATAATGTTTGGACTCGGGTTAATAATAAATACCAAAACAAGAGCGAAACAATGGAATTCGACTCCAGCACTCAAACGCAAAAATATTATACAAAATTATAATACACACATTTTATGTTATATAGCGTTTAAGCTTATGAAAGAATCCAATTCGACAAGCTAAGCTATAAGATTTATCTAAGGCAATAGTTTCGATTGAAACCTCAAGCGTATGATGATATATATAGCTAGCCTAGGCATTTGTCGCGAACAAACAGCAAAAAAAACAGTTCGTTGCAATACTTAGTACTTCGGTCGAACTTCACCGTGCTTAATTCTAACTATAATAGATTATATAATCGCCTTTGTAGGGTTCAGGTTACTCACGATCCATAGCAGTCACATAAATTGGTGAATTTTTGCTCTCCTTTGAAAATTTTTCTTCTAATACATTTCAGGACATAGCAGATCTATTCGCAAAATTTTTGTTAACAAAGTATTCACCTAAAATTATTTTGTTTACTTCTTAACCTGCCGTTGGTTATCGGTTCGTTTGAAAATCGAACCGGAACTTTCACCAGGTCCCGATGGAGGACCAGGCTGTGTGCTAAAAAATTGCGACGACATTTTGCAAAGATCTTTTCACTTAATTTATAATTCTTTTTCATAAAAAATGAACAAAAATCATGGCTTTATTAGGGGTCGCTCCACTATTGCCAACTTGTTGAAGCTGACATCATTTGTGATTAGTGGCTTCACGCGAATTTGCAGAATTGTTGCTGTGGTTGAGTCAGGAGTCCTGACTAGTCCGAGCTACATCTGTAGTCCCACAAGAACCCATCTCGAACATTATCCTTAATTATTATCATTAACGACTTGCCTTCTGCGTTACAGTACTTAGGTACCCAGATGACGTTTAGCTCAGTTTTCAATGCATATACTGTGCCCAATACAAACTTCAGTATGGCGCTTGAAAGCCATGCACGACGCGATCAAGGGCAAGTCCGACATACGCCAGAACTGCTCTCGCATCGCACCGAACAGACGTAAGCTAGGCTGCCTACTCCCGATCAGTCACGGCATCTGGGAAGAGTCTGCACCACGGTTGGCAGTGTACAGAGTAATCGACGTTGAGCGAGAGTCCGGCCAAGCGCTAGCGGGCCGGCGCAAGTCAGACCAAGGCGAAGAAGGCACCCAGTGTAAGGTATTTCGTCCGGCATCTCGGTGCTATTTCTGAGCTCGGGCAATCACGTCAAACATATGTATTTGATGGAACGATCCCACAAACTCGTTGATGCACATAAGGCAGAACAGAGGCAACTCTTTGAGTGGCGAGACTGGCTGAGGAATACGAACGAGGAAATTGTAATGAAGGAAGCTGCGGAAGAAGCACATAGGAGCTCGGCGCTGCCAGGGTGGATCCAGAGATGGGAGGGAGGAGACCCCCAAAACCCAGCACCACAAAGGAGCTCGGCGCTGCCAGGGTGGATTTAGAGATGGGAGGGAGGACCCAGCACCAAAACCCATCACCACAGCAGGAACAGCATAACCGAGAATGACAGTGGAGATGGGAGAGAGGAAGCCCCCGGCAGTTCGCGCCGCCACCACAACCACAGCAAAACCCAGGATGGCTGGTCAGACGGGAAAGTTACGGAAGGCACCGCAATGTCAATAGACGCCGACAAGAAGTTAAGCAGAATCCGTCGCAGGCTTGCCGCAGGTGCGGAGTAATGGGTGTCAGATCGCAGGAACCAGAGACTAATGTTTTGCTGGATGTGCGGAAGAAGGACCACGGAGTGTTGCCAAAGGGCGGGAAACGCTCAGCAACCCCAGCCACAGGGAGGCGAGCAGGGATAGCGGTTCGGAAGCCACCAGGAAATTTTGAGCATATTTGTGTTGGCGGGGATGACGGTTGGTTTAGTCCTTGGATGGGAGTTCTTGAGCAAGTTCGGTACGACATTGACGTGCGCAGGGTCCATACTTTCCATAGAAATTCCTGCGAGGGAGAAGACAAGCGGCTGGGAGCATGAAAGGATGTCGGTAGCAGAGACAAGGACCCCAGACGAATGGAGACAGGACCAGATAGACGGGTTTATCAAGAAAAGGCAATGTTTGCAAGTCAAAAAGGATGCTCCAACATAACACAGCACCGGATAACCATGAAGGATTACTTACCAATTAAACAGCGATACTATTCAAAGAATCTGGAGCTGGGATGCATTTAGCCATCACATTTACAGATCGCCGTTGGTAATGGTGAAGAAGAAGACGAGGCAGTGCAGCTAAATGTCGCCGCTGACGTATGGAACACTAGTGGTATGTATGGAATGCCTGTGAAGGTTCTAATCCTCTCTGAAATGAATTAGGCGCTATTTTTAAACCGAAAGGTAATCGCGTAAAACGATAAGAGCCATTGCTCGTTGAAAGTGACGTTATATCTCGTGAACTTTTTTCGAGTTCAATTTGATGGAAGCCTGACATAAGGACAAAACACGAAATATATTTAGCTAGCCCTAGTTGATCTAAAATGTCATCAATTCTGGGGAGTGGAAATTTATCGAACAATCATTTTTTGTTTATTTGACGATAGTCAATCACTAGTCGCCATTATTTGAACTGATTGGTTCTGTTTCCAATCCGAATACATCACTGTATTTGGTGCATAAGCTTGAGAGCTGTGACTTGAATTGTGAAGGAAATATAATAATATAATAATACAGACTTTTCTCTACTTTTATTATTAGTTTTGACTACTTCGTAGTTGAAAGTTATTCATATGCCAAATTACTTTTACTGACTACTTGATTACTCTATTTATACTCTATTTATAGTGTTAAGTAGTCTTATGAATGCAGTTTTTGTTGTTGCTATGGTACTAGCTATGTAAATACCATGTTTAATTTCTTGGTTTGGAATCAATACACTGTCATCTAGTGAATTTAATTGAATTTTGGGACTTGGGATCTTGCTGGCAGAAGCATTGAGATGTTGCCAGAACTGAATGTTTTGGAACATAAATTGGAAATTTAAGGTTATCGGGTCTGATTATAAGCCAATCTTCAGATGGCTTGAAGTCCAATCGACAGTTGTATTTCTTTACAAAGTCGCTTCCTAATATGCCATCGCATGGAATAGCAAAATGTAAATCCACGATATGAAAAACGTGTGGGATTATATATTTAGTTGCCTGCATCTTAATAGAGGTTAACCCTTTCGGTAACCTTCTCACCTATTCCTTTTATATCTATTATATATTTAAAGCTTATATCTTGATAGACATCAGAATTTTCTTTAACTATTGAAATGTCTGGACCTGTGTCTACCAATAGCACCAATTCTTTTACTGTGGGCACTTTAGTAAAATTAACAAATATGTTCTGACTGAGATTATTTTCATGAACCTCTACGTTTTCTACTGTTGAATACTTCAAGGGTCTTGAGATTTTTCCGATATATTTTGGGTTTGGGTTATTGTGGCCTCGATTTGAGTTGCCACGTCCTGGATTGTTTCCTCTGTATTGACCTCTTTTATTATTATTGTAATTGGTACCGTTGTAGTTGTTATAATTATTATTACGACCACGAAAGTTACCTCTGAAATTTCCACGACCGCGGTTTCCGCCACGCTGTGAATAGTTTTTATAATAAAGGACAGTATTTGCCTGCCCAGTTGGTTCCGTGCAACTATTTACGAACTTGGATATGGCATCATTCATAGTGCTGAAGGTACCAGACTGCATGATAAGTTTTACCTTATCAATTGCGGTATTCTTTGTCATAGCCTTAACTGCAGACTGAATAACGTCTGGCTAACTCAAGGGTGAGGCCGTCTGTTATGTACGCAATTTCTAGAGCTTTGGTCATCTGCTCAACCTCTGATGTATACTTTTTAGCAGTTTTTTTGAGTTGCTGTAGATTCATCAATTTAGCTCATAATACTTCTACAGTTTCGCCTTTGACCTTGCTTTTAAGTCCAGAAATGACCTCTGTTTTCTGTATAGTTGTTTCATTTCCGACTAGGTTTCTGGCGACACCTTTCAGCTTTGTTTTTATACCCTTATAATTTTGCTCGGAAGTGTGCAACGCACTGAAGGAGACATTCTGTACCCCATAAAGTATATATATTCTGGATCAGGATCACCTCCTGAGTCCATATAAGCTAATTATTCGTGTTCGCCTTTTATTGCTTTTATGATGTACTATGCATCAAGAAAACTTGTTAAGTTTTCTGCTTTACCATCAAATGTTGGTATAAGCTTTAATGCTGTGTTGATGAAATCAATAGTTGTCTGTGTTTTTCTTTAACTATGCTCGAGCTAGTGTCCGAATCTGTAAAATCGCCCAAATCAGACATTAATATAGCTGGGATAGTGGGCTTATTTATTTCTTCCTCTTCCAAATCCTTTTGGTCAATATTAGTAGCTTCTTTTGATTCTGGTTCTTCACCAGTTTCAATTACTACTGATGTATTAAGTATATTAGGTATTGATATATCTAGCTTGAACTTTTCTCTAATGGTTGTTAAATTGGATCTTAGTCTTATCAAAAGCTTTGATACTTAAGACCAATGGTCTTGATTAAACTTATCTAAACATATCTGGTTGTTAAATTGGATCTTAGTCTTATCAAAAGCTTAGATACTTGAGACCAATGATCTTGATTAAACTTATCTCTGTGGTCATATGTTAGTATTCGTGTCGCATTAAAGCATTTAACTTTTTGCTGTGGGAGTCAAGCTCCCTAAAGCCACACCTAATGACCAGCCAACTTCTATTTTATAAAACTAACAAACTCCATTACTCTTACCTATCAGAGTACTAGGGGCCTAGGGTATACTCTGATAGCTTTTCCTTTGCATCCCAGGTTATTGTCTTTAGTGAAACCTGGTTAAAGCTGGAGATCCTTAGCTCCGAAGTTTTCCCAGACAGGTACACCCCTTTCAGACGCGACCGACCTCTTCAAAGTAGTCTTCAGTAGACTCCTCTTTCCATTCGGAAGAGGTCACGTTGCAAGAGTTTGGTAATTTAGAATTTCTTTGCGTTAAGATCACTTTGTCCGATCAATCGGTGTTTATTACCTGTTCATATATACCGCCTTCATCCGAACCGCCTGTTTACTGGCATCATTTGTATTCTATCCAGTCGGTTTTCAATCTTATGTCCGATAGCGACCAGATGGTGGTTCTGGGTGACTTTAATATACCAGAACTCACTTGGTCAAATATCAATAACGTTACAGCTTTATCACTTTCTTCACACCATGATTTCACTGCGGGCATGTTTGACATGTCTTTAGGTCAAATTAACCATGTCAGAAATTCTTTGGGTCGGCTTCTAGACTTATGCTTTGTGTCTGATGCAGATGAAATCACCCTCTTCAGAGCACTGCCTTTGGTGACCCCAGAAGATCCCTATCATCCTACGCTTGAGGTTTCAATCGGAACCATTGCCTTAGTTAAACCTCATAGCGTAGGTAATAGAATTCGCTGCTTTAGTAAGGCTGACTTTAAAAAGCTCAATAATTAAATTTTTCCTTTGATTGGTCTGATCTTTTGGCATGCAATGATAAAAATATCGCCTTAAAATATTTTTATATGAGTTTGAATAGTATTGATACTTGTGTGCCATGGAAGTATCCGTCCGTTAAAGACAACCTCCCTTGGTTTACAAGGAGCCTAAATAATCTTAAACATATCAAAAATAGATTCTTAAACAAATATAAAAGAACCGGCTGTAATCTAACTTTTTCAAGGTACTTAGTAGCTCGGTCGAACTTCACCGTGCATAACGTTGAATGTTATAGAGATTATATTCGCCGTTGTCGGGTTCAGTTCACGCAGGACCCAAAGCAGTTTTATAATTTCTTAAACACAAACTGGAAACATGTATTTTTTTTTTTTTTTTTTTCGCGGCTCCCACTGCATACGCACAGCCCACCTCCCGCCCAACCGACCGAGGGGCGCTGCCATTTATGGTACGGCTCGAATCGCGGGGATAGATCCGAGACGAGGAATAAGTATTTTTAAAAAGGTTACGAGGAAGAGTTACATTGTTGCTCTCTTAAGAAGGAAAGAATAGAGGATTTCATGCAAGAGTTCTGTGAAATAATTTGATAGAGGTTATTGTAGTCAGAACATAGTACCCTGAAAGGGTCATGCTGGGCATATGTTGACCTACAAAAGTTAAGAAATAAGGGGAGGAAAGTTCGAGAGGCCCTAAAAGGAACGTTAAATTTTAACATACTTAGAAGGTTCTGGCTGTCGATTTCACCATTAATAAGGTTATTGATGAAAACTACACCCAGCATAGTCCTACGGTTTAGTAGGGATGGTAAGTTTATTAAAAGTAGTCTGCTATGATAAGACGGGAGTTGAATACTTGCATCCCAGGTTAGACCCCTAAGAGCAAAAAGGAGAAAGTTCTTCTGTACTGATTCAATACGGTCTTGATGAACCCCATATTGGGGACTCCAGACACATGAACCGTATTCAAGAATCGGACGAACTAAAGATATGTAAAGAGTTTTGGTTATATAAGGGTCATTAAATTCCTTTGACCATCTTTTAATGAAACCAAGCACACCCTTGGCTTTATTAACCATTGCCGATATATGGTCGGTAAATTTAAGCTTGACGTCTAATAGGACACCTAGGTCGTTAACATGAGTTAAACTTTCTAGGGCGGTCCCATAGAGAAAATAAGTTGCCTGGATGGGGCTTAAGCGATAGAATGACATAAGTTTGCATTTTGACCCATTGAGTTTTAAGTCATTAGCAGAACACCAATTTTGGAACTTGTCCAGATCGGACTGAAGTTTGTATTGGGCAGAGGAAGATTTATACTGAAGACACAGCTTAACGTCATCTGCGTACATAAGTACACGAGAGTTCGGTAAAGCAAAAGGCAAGTCATTTATAAAAATGTTAAAAAGTAAAGGCCCGAGATGACTTCCTTGAGGGGCTCCAGATGTAGCTCGGACTAGGCAGGAGAATACATCATTAAAAAGGACACGTTGGGTTCTTCCAGAAAGATAACTGGAAATCCACGTATGAAGATTAATTGGAAATCCCAAAATCTTCTCCTTCCTTGCTCTCGTTTGAAAATTTTTCTGCGAATACGGATCAGGCCATTGCAGATCTATTCGCAAAATTTTTTCAAACAACGTATTCATCTTGTTCTATTTCTGATCAGCCCTACATGTATGAAATTCATTAAGCCAATCTTATTTTTGGTCCATTTATCTCCGAGCGCATTTTGTTATCGGATCTTTTAAGGATTAAACCGGTACTTTCACCAGGTCCCGATGGCTGGCTGTCCGATGTCTTCGATGCTGGATGTGTTTTAAAAATTGCTTCTGCAACATTCCAACGTTGGATGAATCATCTTCTGGAGGATTTAATTTTCAAAGACTGCTTAGTCTATTTAGATGACATAATAATCTTTTCAACATCATTAAAAGAACATATATTGTCCATAAAAAGAGTTTTTTCAAAATTAAGGGAAGCCAACGTGAAACCGAGTTTCTTGGATACATAATTACTAGAGAAGGAATTAAACCAAACTAAAGTAAATATATATAATATATATAATAAATAATATATATATAAATAAAATTAAAGTAATAGTAAAATACCCTATTTTAAAAACTCCAAAAGAAGTAAAATTATTTTTAGGAGTATGTGTATTTTACCGTAAGTTTGTACCAGATTTTGCAAAAATCGTTAAACCACTAACATTGGGATTAAAGAAAGGCAATAAAATCGACATAAACGAATCTAAAAATATCGAAGCATTTGAGAAAACAAAAGACTCATCATATCAGAACCTATTTTAACCTATCCTGATTTTACGAAAAAATTCGAACTCACAACAGATGCTAGTAATTTCGCTTTAGGTGCAGTTCTATCTCAAGGTCGCAAACCCATATGTTTTGCTAGTAGGACCCTCAACGAACATGAAATCAATTGTCTGGGCTACGAAATATTTTCAACCCTATCTTTATGGGAGAGAATTCCAAATTCTCAGTGATCATCAACCGCTACGATGGTTGTATAACTTGAAAGAACCAAATATGATATTACAAAAATGGAAAATGCTACTCAACGAATACACTTGTACAATCGAGTAGATAGTAGGACAAGAAAATTTTTTAGCTGACGCCCTATCAAGGATAAAAACAGAAGAAGTATTTATAGGACAAAGTGTAGTTGCAACAATTCACAGCGCACAAGAAGACAATAGTAATTATATCCCTATAACAGAAAAACCCTTAAACTTAGTCGTCAAATAGAATTGAAACAAGGGGAAAAAACACGGCGTTATACTTCCATAATGAAGTAGAATTTTCCATTTTCCAATTAGCTTATGTTGAAATAATCAGTCCAGATAGTAAAACGAAGTCATTAAAAACAAACGTATGCTTCATTAAAAGAAATAATACTAAAAAATCATAAAGAATTATTACACCAAGGAATAGAGAAAACAATAGATTGGTTTAAAAAAAAATACTACTACCCAGATTTTCAAAAAATTATTCAGAACATAATAAATGATTGCAAGATCTGTAACGTAGCAAAAACAGAACACAGAAACACTAAATCGAAATTACACCGGAAATCCAAAATCCACGAGAAAGAAATGGTATGGATTTCTATCTGGTAGGTAACCAACCATTTTTATCCTGCATTGATGTTTATTCCAAATTCGCAAACCTCATAGAAGTCAAAAGTAGAGATTGGCTCGAAACAAAAAGGGCAATAATAAAAAAATACTCAATGAGATGGGAAAACCTATAGAAATCAAGGCGGATAAAGATTCAGCATTTATGTGTATAGCACTTAAAAACTGGATTATTTCGGAGGGTGTTCAGTTAGTGATCACAACAAGTAAAAATGGTATATCAGATATTGAAAGGTTTCATAAAACAGTCAACGAGAAACTAAGAATTATATCAAATGAAGATAATATCGAAAATAACTATACAAAATTCGAACTAATTCTTTACACTTACAACCATAAAACGAAACATAAAACTACTTATAGAACCCCAGCAGACATTTTTATGCATGCAGGCACACCCAACTATAATACCCAATCGAATAAAATAAAAATTATTGAACGACTAAATGAGCAGCGAAATAATTTTGAAGTAGACACTCGATTTCGACAAGGACCTTTAGTAAAATCAAAAGTAACAAATCCATTTAGGAAAACAGGAAATATCCGACACATAGATAATAAACTTTTCGAAGAAACAAATAGAGGTCGGAAAATAATTCATTACAAATCAAAATTCAAAAAGAAAGAGAAATTAAATAAAACTAAATATGATTATGAGAGTAAGTGTGGAAGTTCAACATCCTCCTGGTTAGGATCTTCATGCTAATTATAGTGACAACGGACAAAATATTGGAATAAACCCCGTTAAAGCCAACAATGGATACTTAATGTTTAGAACCGTCTGTTATGTACGCAATTTCTAGAGCTTTGGTCATCTGCTCAACCTCTGATGTATACTTTTTAGCAGTTTTTTTGAGTTGCTGTAGATTCATCAATTTAGCTCATAATACTTCTACAGTTTCGCCTTTGACCTTGCTTTTAAGTCCAGAAATGACCTCTGTTTTCTGTATAGTTGTTTCATTTCCGACTAGGTTTCTGGCGACACCTTTCAGCTTTGTTTTTAATCCCCTTTAATTTTGCTCAGAAGTGTGCAACGCACTGAAGGATACATTCTGTACCCCATAAAGTATATATATTCTGGATCAGGATCACCTCCTGAGTCCATATAAGCTAATTATTCGTGTTCGCCTTTTATTGCTTTTATGATGTACTATGCATCGAGAAAACTTGTTAAGTTTTCTGCTTTACCATCAAATTTTGGTATAAGCTTTAATGCTGTGTTGATGAAATCAATAGTTGTCTGTGTTTTTCTTTAACTATGCTCGAGCTAGTGTCCGAATCTGTAAAATCGCCCAAATCAGACATTAATATAGCTGCGATAGTGGGCTTATTTATTTCTTCCTCTTCCAAATCCTTTTGGTCAATATTAGTAGCTTCTTTTGATTCTGGTTCTTCACCAGTTTCAATTACTACTGATGTATTAAGTATATTAGGTATTGATATATCTAGCTTGAACTTTTCTCTAATGGTTGTTAAATTGGATCTTAGTCTTATCAAAAGCTTTGATACTTAAGACCAATGGTCTTGATTAAACTTATCTAAACATATCTGGTTGTTAAATTGGATCTTAGTCTTATCAAAAGCTTAGATACTTGAGACCAATGATCTTGATTAAACTTATCTCTGTGGTCATATGTTAGTATTCGTGTCGCATTAAAGCATTTAACTTTTTGCTGTGACCAGCCAACTTCTATTTTAAAAACTAACAAACTCCATTACTCTTACCTATCAGAGTACTAGGGGCCTAGGGTATACTCTGATAGATTTTCCTTTGCATCTCAGGTTATTGTCTTTAGTGAAACCTGGTTAAAGCCGGAGATCCTTAGCTCCGAAGTTTTCCCAGACAGGTACACCCCTTTCAGACGCGACCGACCTCTTCAAAGAGGCGGAGGAGTCTAATCTCAGTAGACTCCTCTTTCCATTCGGAAGAGGTCAAGTTGCAAGAGTTTGGTAATTTAGAATTTCTTTGCGTTAAGATCACTTTGTCCGATCAATCGGTGTTTATTACCTGTTCATATATACCGCCTTCATCCGAACCGCCTGTTTACTGGCATCATTTGTATTCTATCCAGTCGGTTTTCAATCTTATGTCCGATAGCGACCAGATGGTGGTTCTGGGTGACTTTAATATACCAGAACTCACTTGGTCAAATATCAATAACGTTATCACTTTTTATCACTTTCTTCACACCATGATTTCACTGCGGGCATGTTTGACATGTCTTTAGGTCAAATTAACCATGTCAGAAATTCTTTGGGTCGGCTTCTAGACTTATGCTTTGTGTCTGATGCAGATGAAATCACCCTCTTCAGAGCACTGCCTTTGGTGACCCCAGAAGATCCCTATCATCCTACGCTTGAGGTTCCAATCGGAACCATTGCCTTAGTTAAACCTCATAGCGTAGGTAATAGAATTCGCTGCTTTAGTAAGGCTGACTTTAAAAAGCTCAATAATTAAATTTTTCCTTTGATTGGTCTGATCTTTTGGCATGCAATGATAAAAATATCGCCTTAAAATATTTTTATATGAGTTTGAATAGTATTGATACTTGTGTGCCATGGAAGTATCCGTCCATTAAAGACAACCTCCCTTGGTTTACAAGGAGCCTAAATAATCTTAAACATATCAAAAATAGATTCTTAAACAAATATAAAAGAACCGGCTGTAATCTAACTTTTTCAAGGTACTTAGTAGCTCGGTCGAACTTCACCGTGCATAACGTTGAATGTTATAGAGATTATATTCGCCGTTGTCGGGTTCAGTTCACGCAGGACCCAAAGCAGTTTTATAATTTCTTAAACACAAACTGGAAACATGTATTTTTTTTTTTTTTTTTTTTCGCGGCTCCCACTGCATACGCACAGCCCACCTCCCGCCCAACCGACCGAGGGGCGCTGCCATTTATGGTACGGCTCGAATCGCGGGGATAGATCCGAGACGAGGAATAAGTATTTTTAAAAAGGTTACGAGGAAGAGTTACATTGTTGCTCTCTTAAGAAGGAAAGAATAGAGGATTTCATGCAAGAGTTCTGTGAAATAATTTGATAGAGGTTATTGTAGTCAGAACATAGTACCCTGAAAGGGTCATGCTGGGCATATGTTGACCTACAAAAGTTAAGAAATAAGGGGAGGAAAGTTCGAGAGGCCCTAAAAGGAACGTTAAATTTTAACATACTTAGAAGGTTCTGGCTGTCGATTTCACCATTAATAAGGTTATTGATGAAAACTACACCCAGCATAGTCCTACGGTTTAGTAGGGATGGTAAGTTTATTAAAAGTAGTCTGCTATGATAAGACGGGAGTTGAATACTTGCATCCCAGGTTAGACCCCTAAGAGCAAAAAGGAGAAAGTTCTTCTGTACTGATTCAGTACGGTCTTGATGAACCCCATATTGGGGACTCCAGACACATGAACCGTATTCAAGAATCGGACGAACTAAAGATATGTAAAGAGTTTTGGTTATATAAGGGTCATTAAATTCCTTTGACCATCTTTTAATGAAACCAAGCACACCCTTGGCTTTATTAACCATTGCCGATATATGGTCGGTAAATTTAAGCTTGACGTCTAATAGGACACCTAGGTCGTTAACATGAGTTAAACTTTCTAGGGCGGTCCCATAGAGAAAATAAGTTGCCTGGATGGGGCTTAAGCGATAGAATGACATAAGTTTGCATTTTGACCCATTGAGTTTTAAGTCATTAGCAGAACACCAATTTTGGAACTTGTCCAGATCGGACTGAAGTTTGTATTGGGCAGAGGAAGATTTATACTGAAGACACAGCTTAACGTCATCTGCGTACATAAGTACACGAGAGTTCGGTAAAGCAAAAGGCAAGTCATTTATAAAAATGTTAAAAAGTAAAGGCCCGAGATGACTTCCTTGAGGGGCTCCAGATGTAGCTCGGACTAGGCAGGAGAATACATCATTAAAAAGGACACGTTGGGTTCTTCCAGAAAGATAACTGGAAATCCACGTATGAAGATTAATTGGAAATCCCAAAATCTTCTCCTTCCTTGCTCTCGTTTGAAAATTCTTCTGCGAATACGGATCAGGCCATTGCAGATCTATTCGCAAAATTTTTTCAAACAACGTATTCATCTTGTTCTATTTCTGATCAGCCCTACATGTATGAAATTCATTAAGCCAATCTTATTTTTGGTCCATTTATCTCCGAGCGCATTTTGTTATCGGATCTTTTAAGGATTAAACCGGTACTTTCACCAGGTCCCGATGGAGTACCAGGCTGTGTGCTAAAGAATTGCGCCGAGTCATTGTGCAAACCTCTTTCAAAGCTTTTCACCTTATTTCTGAAAACGTCGATATTTCCCCATATGAGGAAGGAATCATTTGTAATTCCCCTTCATATTTGAAAAAATTATTTAAAATTATTATTATAGATGATATTGTAACGAACTGTTTTGTAAGCGGCTAGGTCAGAAAGTTCGTTCCACCGAATTCGACGTATTTGCCCGAAGCCACAAATAACACAGAGTGGATTGGTCGGAATTATTCCCTTTTATGATAACAAATGCCGTGCTTTTCAAAAAGGGACTACTTGCTTGTTGTAGTTTCCTGGCGTGGCCTGGCTCCTCCGCTCGCGCTCGCCCTTTCGGTTTCGCCGGTTACCGCCCCGTGTTGGTCGCCGGACTTCCCACCCCCGCGAGGCGTACGCCGTGGGGGAGTGTTGGTCTGGTGCCTGGCACCCGGCTTGGTAACTGCGGCTCACCGCGTTGGGGTCGGCGGCTCTCCGATGTCTTCGATGCTGGATGCTGGATGTGTTTTAAAAATTGCTTCTGCAACATTCCAACGTTGGATGAATCATCTTCTGGAGGATTTAATTTTCAAAGACTGCTTAGTCTATATTTAGATGACATAATAATCTTTTCAACATCATTAAAAGAACATATATTGTCCATAAAAAGAGTTTTTTCAAAATTAAGGGAAGCCAACGTGAAATTACAATTGGATAAATGTGAATTTTTAAAAAAAGAAACCGAGTTTCTTGGATACATAATTACTAGAGAAGGAATTAAACCAAACTAAAGTAAATATATATAATATATATAATAAATAATATATATATAAATAAAATTAAAGTAATAGTAAAATACCCTATTTCAAAAACTCCAAAAGAAGTAAAATTATTTTTAGGATTATGTGTATTTTACCGTAAGTTTGTACCAGATTTTGCAAAAATCGTTAAACCACTAACATTGGGATTAAAGAAAGGCAATAAAATCGACATAAACGAATCTAAAAATATCGAAGCATTTGAGAAAACAAAAGACTCATCATATCAGAACCTATTTTAACCTATCCTGATTTTACGAAAAAATTCGAACTCACAACAGATGCTAGTAATTTCGCTTTAGGTGCAGTTCTATCTCAAGGTCGCAAACCCATATGTTTTGCTAGTAGGACCCTCAACGAACATGAAATCAATTGTCTGGGCTACGAAATATTTTCAACCCTATCTTTATGGGAGAGAATTCCAAATTCTCAGTGATCATCAACCGCTACGATGGTTGTATAACTTGAAAGAACCAAATATGATATTACAAAATGGAAAATGCTACTCAACGAATACACTTGTACAATCGAGTAGATAGTAGGACAAGAAAATTTTTTTAGCTGACGCCCTATCAAGGATAAAAACAGAAGAAGTATTTATAGGACAAAGTGTAGTTGCAACAATTCACAGCGCACAAGAAGACAATAGTAATTATATCCCTATAACAGAAAAACCCTTAAACTTAGTCGTCAAATAGAATTGAAACAAGGGGAAAAAACACGGCGTTATACTTCCATAATGAAGTAGAATTTTCCATTTTCCAATTAGCTTATGTTGAAATAATCAGTCCAGATAGTAAAACGAAGTCATTAAAAACAAACGTATGCTTCATTAAAAGAAATAATACTAAAAAATCATAAAGAATTATTACACCAAGGAATAGAGAAAACAATAGATTGGTTTAAAAAAAATACTACTACCCAGATTTTCAAAAAATTATTCAGAACATAATAAATGATTGCAAGATCTGTAACGTAGCAAAAACAGAACACAGAAACACTAAATCGAAATTACACCGGAAATCCAAAATCCACGAGAAAGAAATGGTATGGATTTCTATCTGGTAGGTAACCAACCATTTTTATCCTGCATTGATGTTTATTCCAAATTCGCAAACCTCATAGAAGTCAAAAGTAGAGATTGGCTCGAAACAAAAAGGGCAATAATAAAAAAATACTCAATGAGATGGGAAAACCTATAGAAATCAAGGCGGATAAAGATTCAGCATTTATGTGTATAGCACTTAAAAACTGGATTATTTCGGAGGGTGTTCAGTTAGTGATCACAACAAGTAAAAATGGTATATCAGATATTGAAAGGTTTCATAAAACAGTCAACGAGCAACTAAGAATTATATCAAATGAAGATAATATCGAAAATAACTATACAAAATTCGAACTAATTCTTTACACTTACAACCATAAAACGAAACATAAAACTACTTATAGAACCCCAGCAGACATTTTTATGCATGCAGGCACACCCAACTATAATACCCAATCGAATAAAATAAAAATTATTGAACGACTAAATGAGCAGCGAAATAATTTTGAAGTAGACACTCGATTTCGACAAGGACCTTTAGTAAAATCAAAAGTAACAAATCCATTTAGGAAAACAGGAAATATCCGACACATAGATAATAAACTTTTCGAAGAAACAAATAGAGGTCGGAAAATAATTCATTACAAATCAAAATTCAAATAGAAAGAGAAATTAAATAAAACTAAATATGATTATGAGAGTAAGTGTGGAAGTTCAACATCCTCCTGGTTAGGATCTTCATGCTAATTATAGTGACAACGGACAAAATATTGGAATAAACCCCGTTAAAGCCAACAATGGATACTTAATGTTTAGAACCGTCTGTTATGTACGCAATTTCTAGAGCTTTGGTCATCTGCTCAACCTCTGATGTATACTTTTTAGCAGTTTTTTTGAGTTGCTGTAGATTCATCAATTTAGCTCATAATACTTCTACAGTTTCGCCTTTGACCTTGCTTTTAAGTCCAGAAATGACCTCTGTTTTCTGTATAGTTGTTTCATTTCCGACTAGGTTTCTGGCGACACCTTTCAGCTTTGTTTTTATACCCTTATAATTTTGCTCAGAAGTGTGCAACGCACTGAAGGATACATTCTGTACCCCATAAAGTATATATATTCTGGATCAGGATCACCTCCTGAGTCCATATAAGCTAATTATTCGTGTTCGCCTTTTATTGCTTTTATGATGTACTATGCATCGAGAAAACTTGTTAAGTTTTCTGCTTTACCATCAAATTTTGGTATAAGCTTTAATGCTGTGTTGATGAAATCAATAGTTGTCTGTGTTTTTCTTTAACTATGCTCGAGCTAGTGTCCGAATCTGTAAAATCGCCCAAATCAGACATTAATATAGCTGGGATAGTGGGCTTATTTATTTCTTCCTCTTCCAAATCCTTTTGGTCAATATTAGTAGCTTCTTTTGATTCTGGTTCTTCACCAGTTTCAATTACTACTGATGTATTAAGTATATTAGGTATTGATATATCTAGCTTGAACTTTTCTCTAATGGTTGTTAAATTGGATCTTAGTCTTATCAAAAGCTTTGATACTTAAGACCAATGGTCTTGATTAAACTTATCTAAACATATCTGGTTGTTAAATTGGATCTTAGTCTTATCAAAAGCTTAGATACTTGAGACCAATGATCTTGATTAAACTTATCTCTGTGGTCATATGTTAGTATTCGTGTCGCATTAAAGCATTTAACTTTTTGCTGTGGGAGTCAAGCTCCCTAAAGCCACACCTAGTGACCAGCCAACTTCTATTTTAAAAAACTAACAAACTCCATTACTCTTACCTATCAGAGTACTAGGGGCCTAGGGTATACTCTGATAGCTTTTCCTTTGCATCTCAGGTTATTGTCTTTAGTGAAACCTGGCTAAAGCCGGAGATCCTTAGCTCCGAAGTTTTCCCAGACAGGTACACCCCTTTCAGACGCGACCGACCTCTTCAAAGAGGCGGAGGAGTCTAATCTCAGTAGACTCCTCTTTCCATTCGGAAGAGGTCAAGTTGCAAGAGTTTGGTAATTTAGAATTTCTTTGCGTTTAGATCACTTTGTCCGATCAATCGGTGTTTATTACCTGTTCATATATACCGCCTTCATCCGAACCGCCTGTTTACTGGCATCATTTGTATTCTATCCAGTCGGTTTTCAATCTAATGTCCGATAGCGACCAGATGGTGGTTCTGGGTGACTTTAATATACCAGAACTCACTTGGTCAAATATCAATAACGTTACAGCTTTATCACTTTCTTCACACCATGATTTCACTGCGGGCATGTTTGACATGTCTTTAGGTCAAATTAACCATGTCAGAAATTCTTTGGGTCGGCTTCTAGACTTATGCTTTGTGTCTGATGCAGATGAAATCACCCTCTTCAGAGCACTGCCTTTGGTGACCCCAGAAGATCCCTATCATCCTACGCTTGAGGTTCCAATCGGAACCATTGCCTTAGTTAAACCTCATAGCGTAGGTAATAGAATTCGCTGCTTTAGTAAGGCTGACTTTAAAAAGCTCAATAATTAAATTTTTCCTTTGATTGGTCTGATCTTTTGGCATGCAATGATAAAAATATCGCCTTAAAATATTTTTATATGAGTTTGAATAGTATTGATACTTGTGTGCCATGGAAGTATCCGTCCATTAAAGACAACCTCCCTTGGTTTACAAGGAGCCTAAATAATCTTAAACATATCAAAAATAGATTCTTAAACAAATATAAAAGAACCGGCTGTAATCTAACTTTTTCAAGGTACTTAGTAGCTCGGTCGAACTTCACCGTGCATAACGTTGAATGTTATAGAGATTATATTCGCCGTTGTCGGGTTCAGTTCACGCAGGACCCAAAGCAGTTTTATAATTTCTTAAACACAAACTGGAAACATGTATTTTTTTTTTTTTTTTTTCGCGGCTCCCACTGCATACGCACAGCCCACCTCCCGCCCAACCGACCGAGGGGCGCTGCCATTTATGGTACGGCTCGAATCGCGGGGATAGATCCGAGACGAGGAATAAGTATTTTTAAAAAGGTTACGAGGAAGAGTTACATTGTTGCTCTCTTAAGAAGGAAAGAATAGAGGATTTCATGCAAGAGTTCTGTGAAATAATTTGATAGAGGTTATTGTAGTCAGAACATAGTACCCTGAAAGGGTCATGCTGGGCATATGTTGACCTACAAAAGTTAAGAAATAAGGGGAGGAAAGTTCGAGAGGCCCTAAAAGGAACGTTAAATTTTAACATACTTAGAAGGTTCTGGCTGTCGATTTCACCATTAATAAGGTTATTGATGAAAACTACACCCAGCATAGTCCTACGGTTTAGTAGGGATGGTAAGTTTATTAAAAGTAGTCTGCTATGATAAGACGGGAGTTGAATACTTGCATCCCAGGTTAGACCCCTAAGAGCAAAAAGGAGAAAGTTCTTCTGTACTGATTCAGTACGGTCTTGATGAACCCCATATTGGGGACTCCAGACACATGAACCGTATTCAAGAATCGGACGAACTAAAGATATGTAAAGAGTTTTGGTTATATAAGGGTCATTAAATTCCTTTGACCATCTTTTAATGAAACCAAGCACACCCTTGGCTTTATTAACCATTGCCGATATATGGTCGGTAAATTTAAGCTTGACGTCTAATAGGACACCTAGGTCGTTAACATGAGTTAAACTTTCTAGGGCGGTCCCATAGAGAAAATAAGTTGCCTGGATGGGGCTTAAGCGATAGAATGACATAAGTTTGCATTTTGACCCATTGAGTTTTAAGTCATTAGCAGAACACCAATTTTGGAACTTGTCCAGATCGGACTGAAGTTTGTATTGGGCAGAGGAAGATTTATACTGAAGACACAGCTTAACGTCATCTGCGTACATAAGTACACGAGAGTTCGGTAAAGCAAAAGGCAAGTCATTTATAAAAATGTTAAAAAGTAAAGGCCCGAGATGACTTCCTTGAGGGGCTCCAGATGTAGCTCGGACTAGGCAGGAGAATACATCATTAAAAAGGACACGTTGGGTTCTTCCAGAAAGATAACTGGAAATCCACGTATGAAGATTAATTGGAAATCCCAAAATCTTCTCCTTCCTTGCTCTCGTTTGAAAATTCTTCTGCGAATACGGATCAGGCCATTGCAGATCTATTCGCAAAATTTTTTCAAACAACGTATTCATCTTGTTCTATTTCTGATCAGCCCTACATGTATGAAATTCATTAAGCCAATCTTATTTTTGGTCCATTTATCTCCGAGCGCATTTTGTTATCGGATCTTTTAAGGATTAAACCGGTACTTTCACCAGGTCCCGATGGAGTACCAGGCTGTGTGCTAAAGAATTGCGCCGAGTCATTGTGCAAACCTCTTTCAAAGCTTTTCACCTTATCTCTGAAAACGTCGATATTTCCCCATATGAGGAAGGAATCATTTGTAATTCCCCTACATATTTGAAAAAATTATTTAAAATTATTATTATAGATGATATTGTAACGAACTGTTTTGTAAGCTGTCTGCTCGCGACAAATGCCGCGGCTAGCTCAGAAAGTTCGTTCCACCGAATTCGACGTATTTGCCCTTTTATGATAACAAATGCCGTGCTTTTCAAAAAGGGACTACTTGCTTGTTGTAGTTTCCTGGCGTGGCCTGGCTCCTCCGCTCGCGCTCGCCCTTTCGGTTTCGCCGGTTACCGCCCCGTGTTGGTCGCCGGACTTCCCACCCCCGCGAGGCGTACGCCGTGGGGGAGTGTTGGTCTGGTGCCTGGCACCCGGCTTGGTAACTGCGGCTCACCGCGTTGGGGTCGGCGGCTCTCCGATGTCTTCGATGCTGGATGCTGGATGTGTTTTAAAAATTGCTTCTGCAACATTCCAACGTTGGATGAATCATCTTCTGGAGGATTTAATTTTCAAAGACTGCTTAGTCTATTTAGATGACATAATAATCTTTTCAACATCATTAAAAGAACATATATTGTCCATAAAAAGAGTTTTTTCAAAATTAAGGGAAGCCAACGTGAAATTACAATTGGATAAATGTGAATTTTTAAAAAAAGAAACCGAGTTTCTTGGATACATAATTACTAGAGAAGGAATTAAACCAAACTAAAGTAAATATATATAATATATATAATAAATAATATATATATAAATAAAATTAAAGTAATAGTAAAATACCCTATTTCAAAAACTCCAAAAGAAGTAAAATTATTTTTAGGATTATGTGTATTTTACCGTAAGTTTGTACCAGATTTTGCAAAAATCGTTAAACCACTAACATTGGGATTAAAGAAAGGCAATAAAATCGACATAAACGAATCTAAAAATATCGAAGCATTTGAGAAAACAAAAGACTCATCATATCAGAACCTATTTTAACCTATCCTGATTTTACGAAAAAATTCGAACTCACAACAGATGCTAGTAATTTCGCTTTAGGTGCAGTTCTATCTCAAGGTCGCAAACCCATATGTTTTGCTAGTAGGACCCTCAACGAACATGAAATCAATTGTCTGGGCTACGAAATATTTTCAACCCTATCTTTATGGGAGAGAATTCCAAATTCTCAGTGATCATCAACCGCTACGATGGTTGTATAACTTGAAAGAACCAAATATGATATTACAAAAATGGAAAATGCTACTCAACGAATACACTTGTACAATCGAGTAGATAGTAGGACAAGAAAATTTTTTTGCTGACGCCCTATCAAGGATAAAAACAGAAGAAGTATTTATAGGACAAAGTGTAGTTGCAACAATTCACAGCGCACAAGAAGACAATAGTAATTATATCCCTATAACAGAAAAACCCTTAAACTTAGTCGTCAAATAGAATTGAAACAAGGGGAAAAAACACGGCGTTATACTTCCATAATGAAGTAGAATTTTCCATTTTCCAATTAGCTTATGTTGAAATAATCAGTCCAGATAGTAAAACGAAGTCATTAAAAACAAACGTATGCTTCATTAAAAGAAATAATACTAAAAAATCATAAAGAATTATTACACCAAGGAATAGAGAAAACAATAGATTGGTTTAAAAAAAATACTACTACCCAGATTTTCAAAAAATTATTCAGAACATAATAAATGATTGCAAGATCTGTAACGTAGCAAAACAGAACACAGAAACACTAAATCGAAATTACACCGGAAATCCAAAATCCACGAGAAAGAAATGGTATGGATTTCTATCTGGTAGGTAACCAACCATTTTTATCCTGCATTGATGTTTATTCCAAATTCGCAAACCTCATAGAAGTCAAAAGTTGAGATTGGCTCGAAACAAAAAGGGCAATAATAAAAAAATACTCAATGAGATGGGAAAACCTATAGAAATCAAGGCGGATAAAGATTCAGCATTTATGTGCATAGCACTTAAAAACTGGATTATTTCGGAGGGTGTTCAGTTAGTGATCACAACAAGCAAAAATGGTATATCAGATATTGAAAGGTTTCATAAAACAGTCAACGAGAAACTAAGAATTATATCAAATGAAGATAATATCGAAAATAACTATACAAAATTCGAACTAATTCTTTACACTTACAACCATAAAACGAAACATAAAACTACTTATAGAACCCCAGCAGACATTTTTATGCATGCAGGCACACCCAACTATAATACCCAATCGAATAAAATAAAAATTATTGAACGACTAAATGAGCAGCGAAATAATTTTGAAGTAGACACTCGATTTCGACAAGGACCTTTAGTAAAATCAAAAGTAACAAATCCATTTAGGAAAACAGGAAATATCCGACACATAGATAATAAACTTTTCGAAGAAACAAATAGAGGTCGGAAAATAATTCATTACAAATCAAAATTCAAAAAGAAAGAGAAATTAAATAAAACTAAATATGATTATGAGAGTAAGTGTGGAAGTTCAACATCCTCCTGGTTAGGATCTTCATGCTAATTATAGTGACAACGGACAAAATATTGGAATAAACCCCGTTAAAGCCAACAATGGATACTTAATGTTTAGAACATTCACGATAGATCTACCAATTGATTATGAATACCACGTTTTAACAGTAAATTTAACAAAAACTAAACCAACTTACAAAGCCTACTTCAAGAAGCCTCACCACCTGAAATGAAATGACTAAGCTATATGTCTAAGAATTAATCCAGGGGAGGTCTAGTGGGTGAGTTCTGCGCAGCCTCCGCATCTGTTCGCTGTCCAGAAGGGTGATCGCCAGCTTTTTGGGGTGGTTGTGTAGCCTCTGGATGTATTTGCTGCTGAATCGCTCAATTTCCTCATTAATCCAGGGAAAGCCAAGCACCTCGTGGATTGTTAGGTTAGATGTGGGCCCCAGTGGCTACACGGAGCGCTCTGTTCTCAAATGCTTGGATTATCCTTACATTGGACTTGCTGGCTGTGCCCCAGAGTTCGATACCTTATGTCCAAATTGGCCGAATAATTGGCTTGTAAATAAGGACTTTTGAAGACGGGCGCAGCTTTGATTTTCTTTCCATCAGCCAGTAATAAGCTTTAAGTCTCTCCTCACACCTTGCGCTTTTTTATGAGGTGAGGCTTCCAAGTTAGCTTCCTGTCGAGCGTGAAGCCCAGGTATTTGGGATTGTCGACCTGCGGGATGGGGGAGCCGTTGAGGCGGACCGGAGGGCAATTCCCTGGGCGGAGGGAGAAAGTGGTGGCGGTGGATTTGTCGTTATTCACTTGAATATTCCACCTTCTCTGCCAATTGCCGAGAAGATCGAGTTGTTCCTGCATGACTTCCGCTGCCTCATTAGCGCTGAGAGTAGCGGTCAGAAAGGCGGTGTCGTCTGCGTTGGTGGCTGCCATTATTTTGGTGTTCCGTAAGACTGGGAGGGCGGCCGTGTAGACGTTGTATAGTAATGGGCCCAGCACGCTGCCCTGGGGGACACTCTAGGAAGAGGTAGTATCGTCTGGGTAGGTTTGCTTTCAGTTTAAGCAGGAGACCGGTGTGCCAAACCCGGTCAAAGGCTTGCTTCACGTCTAACATTAGCGCCAGGCAGGACTTTTTTTTCTCGAAGGCGTCCAGGATGTACTGCACCACTCAGTGGCATTGTTTCAGAGTTGCGTGGGACCGCCTGAAGCCAAACTGGTGATCAGGGATCAGACCAGCCTCGACCCAATCTCCAAGCATCTGTTATAAATTTTTTTTTAATAGCTTGATGCTTGGAGGTGGCAGTAACTTTAATGCAGTTGCACTGATGCCATCATCGCCCGGGGCCTTATTGTTGTTCATCACGGATATATGGGCAGGTGTATCTTCTTCCGTCACAGGCGGAATCCGGGCGTCGCCTCGTGCGGGCTCTGACAAGAGTCGTTCAGTTTCTTCTGCATCTTCAGGCGAGCATCGGTCAAATGGGGTGAACACGCTCTCCAGGTGCACCAGCTGCCATCAGCTCGCTGTACAGGTGGGATCCCCTTAAGGGGACGTTGAATGGCTTTCGTGACGCGCCACAGGTTGTTTTTTGGGTCACCCGGTTCCAACTGATCGACAAACTCGATTTGTGCGGTCAATTCCTCGACAGCCGCCTCAATCTGGTCGGGGAACTTTAAACTTATGTCCGCATTCGCAGCAGAGCACATCCACGACTGGAACTTCCTGATGTCCGTAAATAAGCTTCCTCCGAGACGGCAAGAGCGCTGTGGTCGGATATAAGGTCCGCGACTTCTCGTACCTGGATTCCGGCGGAGTCCAGTCCTCCAGTGATGGCGAAGTCCAGGACATCTGGGATCTTCGACGGATCTGTTGGCCAGTAGGTCGGAGCGCCTGTAGCATGGCAGCCGATGTTACGAGCCCGGATTTGCCTAAGTAGGGCCACGCCTTTTGGGTTCCTTACTCTGGAGCTCCACCAGGGGTGCTTGGCATTAAAGTCCCCGCCAATGAGGAACTTGGGCCCGGGGGAGTCCAGGAGCAACCCGAAGTCTACGTCTCTGACGTTGTGTCTGGAGGGGCAGTAGGCGGCAGCGATGAGGATTTCTCCATAGGTGGTAGCGACCTGGATTTGGGCGCATTGTACCCAGTCTTCTCTGATGGCTGGCAGGGTCTCGTATCTGATGCTGCTGCGGATGAGGATTGCCGCACCCCCGCGACCTCTACCGTTCGGGTGGTTAGCAGCGGGTGGTTAGCAGCGATACTCTGATATTGAGGCACAATCGGTTTGTGAAGTGCGTTTCCGATATGAGCTTGGTTTGTCTTGCAGTACAGCTCGACTTATGGGCTGCTTTTTACCAGGCCGTTGGCGTTCCAAATTGTCACGTCTAGTCCCGTTTGCATAGTGATTTGCACACGGTGGCGATCATTTGGCTCATTTGTTCATGACTTTCCTGATAATCCTTTTAAACATGGCCTCCATCCTGGCCATAATTGCGTCCAGTGGGTTGCCTGACGGGATTTGGTTGGCGTTAGAGATGGTCTCCGGTTGTGAGGCAGCATTCCTTGCTGCACTGGCATAGCTGACATTGGAATCAGTCCTGCTTAAGTTGGGGTCGGTCCTGCTGAAGTGGGGCGGCTGATATCGTGGGACAACTGCCTGCTTGGGGGCGAGACGATTTTTCGCCCTCTTGTAGGCTGCGCAACCTTTGTAAGAGGCCGCATGGGGGCCATTGCAGTGCAGACAGTGAGCCGGTTCTCTGGAGTGCTTTTTGAAATCGGCAGTTGGGTGCTTCCCTCCTCACTTGACGCATTGGTGCTCTAGTTGGCAGTACCTCTGCAAATCCAGGACCGAATGCCTGGCAGCGGTAGCATGCGGGACATCATTGAATTTGAGTGGTGGCTCAACCGTGACCACCGAGCTGCATAACCTTTTTATCTGGTATACCTCCTTATTATTTTTGACAGGCTCCAGTTTCTTGGTACCCCTTTGTGTTTGATTATGTACAACCCTGACCTTGTGTCCTTGGCGGCCGAGTCCCTCTTTAATGTCTTCCAATGCGGTCGAGTAATGAAGGCCCTTAATGACTACCTTATAGCCGCGTTCGTCTCTAGGCTGAAACGTGTGGAACCTCTTCTGGTTTTCGCTGAGGAATGTCTTCAGCTTGCTAAAGGCGTCTTTGTGTGGGGTCATGACTCGCATGGTGTTGTTCCCTCCTACCTTGGGAGTCTTCTTCGGAACGTCCTTCTTTGTGGCCTTTGCCGCTAAGTGTTTGTCATCGCTAAGTGTTCTTCTTTCTCCGATAGGAGGGCAAAGGCTTTCTTCTTCTTCCTCATCTTCTTCTTCTTCGTTCTTCGAACCTCATTGTCCACGTCGTCATCATCGTCTGATAGTAGGGCAAGGGAGTTGCTCTTTAGCCTGTCTCGCTGGTACTGGGTTTGTCTCACCGGGTTCAGAGTCACTAGTCTCACTGCTTATTAACTCAGTGGAGTTGGCTTTTTTTTAGACGGCTTCACTTTGGGGGAACGAAGGGAATTTTGTCAGTCCATAGTGATTTGGGTTTAAAAAGAGTTTCTCCAAATTTAGCAACTGAATATTATTGAAATTATTATTATATTTTTTTTTTTTTTTTTTGAGCTGGCTGTAAAATAGTCTTAAGTCGCATACATAGAGCCTAATATTATTATAACATGGAATTTACCGAAAACACTTTTAAATCAAGATTGTAACGAAAACAAAATAAGTATAGAAGGAAATAATATTATAAAAATTTATAATTGTTCACTACAACACGATGAAATGACGATTACAAATTCAATGTTTGATTATACACATAGCATTTTTACAAGCAATAATATAAAAAAATTAGAACCAATTTCATTTCTTCAGACAAAGGAAATTATTGAAACGCACATGAAAGATAACAAAGTTTTCCAGACAAAAACATTAATTTCATTTATTATTACTATACTAAGCATCATATTGTACATAGCTTAGTATTAGCAAGTATTCCCAGAAAAGTAATAATTAAGTTTAAGATACCAAAAGAGGAAAATCAGGAAACGCAAACAGAAAAAACTGAAAATGCACAAAATCAACCAGAACCAAATGATATTATGTTATATCCAAGAATTAAATAAAAGAAAAACAAAATGTAAAATATCCTGAACCTCACACGCCTGAGGACAGGCTTCTCTATAAAAATGGACTAGTGAGATATCCATATCTCTACGCCTACTCTATGCCTCTATGCCTATACTATACTAAGATCATGAAAAATATCGACAATAACAACATAACAGTCATAAAATAAACGACAGGAAGTCGATCGTCGATCGTACTTGATCCTCATGACCAAGGTTATATCGGTGCAACTTCGGTACATAAAGCTCGCAGTAAGCTCTGACTCCAAAGTCCAAATCATAAAGCTCTAGAAAGCTGAAAGACTTAAGAGTTGAGTTCAGCTTGTGACTTTAAACTGATAAGGTTGTGAAATCCAGTTTTGGTTATTATATTAAATAAAGTATAATTTTTTATACAAATTAATAGAACCAAATACTTAAGATTTACATTTATGTTTTTTTTTTTATTTGTATTTATTTATTTTAATTGACTTATTTTAATTTTTTTTTTTTTTTTTAGTCTAGTTGATTTATTTAATTTTTATGTACAATATGCTGTCCTTCGGTATGAATTTACCTGGATTATTTATGGGTCGAGCTCTGAGGTTTCAGAGAGTCGGATAAGTCATCGATTAAATTAGCATTTAGAAAAGACACAAAGTCCCCCCGTCAAAGGGGAAGGGCTCCAACTGGTTGACTTATTATATTATCACGAAGTGCCTTGATAAACTAGAAGGTGTGTCGGTTTTAAATATTCCGACTAAGGCCATCTAATACCCAGAGACCATATCCATCTTAGTACACTAAAAGCAATAGGGTGAAGGTTGGAAGAAACTAAAAACCATTGTAATAGATAATATGCTAAATTTATTTTTATTTATTTATTTATTTTATATATTTTTAATAGATACTAAGAAAAAAAGGTTGAAGGCTCAAGAGGATTATTGGGGAAAGAGGGAAGGAACCTGAATGAAATGAAGAAAGGAACGAGTAAAAAAATTGGGAAATAAGAAATTAGAGAAATGTCCTAGATAGGGACATAACAATATAGCGTCCAAATTCCAAAGCAACTTTCAAAAATAAATAAAAGGAAAAAAAATAATAAATAAGTATTTACTACATCATACATTATTAATCATATAATCATAATCATGAGGTTGATAACTGGTTTTGATTGTAAATTGCCTGTCCGATAACAGCAACCAGCGCACTTATGATTTTTACCCACAACGTCCTTCGTTGATCTTTTGAGTTTTAAGAGCAACTTCAAAGTTGGAGTGGATTTTGTCAAATAAAAAAAACAGAACCGCGTATGACTAAGTTTAAAAGGCAACCAAAGATTCTCGTTTTTAATGATGAAACTTTTGAAGGAGCTCTTATCCCGATATGACCCGATTAAGTAAGAGAACACAACGCCGTCTTGCTAACTTTTGTTTTCGGTTGCATAGGCTGGTGGGAATTGTACATTTTATAGAAGGGTTCTGTTGAGACTGTTGAAAAATAATAAATATGGTTTTGGGCAATGCGTACCGTTCTTCGCACTCCCCGCTAATCCGCGAGCTGTCGTTACCTTTATTTGACAATTATTGGATAACACCTCAAACTAAATAGAGCCATCCGACTTTTGGTTTATTGGCTACCAAAAACGCTTGGTAGCGCAACATTTGGTGACCCTAACGTGATTGACCTCGACATTATTTGCCACACTAGTTGCAACATCTCGCGAAGTGCTCAATTAGAGCTCGAAATGGAGAAGTCAAATTGCGACTCGGCATCAATTCATAATTCGGCAGCGCATTGTCGATCAAGTGCATTCGCCTTTTCCAAACGAGCAATTTGATCTTTCGGTTGCCGTTTCTACATACCATGCCACTACGTCATCTGCTGTTGCTGCTCCACTGCCGACAACAAGGTCGCCGATACCCAGCGATGGACACGCCTTCTTGTTCGGTCCCATCATGTACCGATCCGTTTGATGCCGCTCGTCAAGTTGTCTGCGATAGTTTCTCTGGAGTTGGTGTACGCAATTCTTCGCCTGTATTGCCGGCAATGAATCTGTGCCGTCTAATACTCCTGTCGCCTCGGTTTAATCATTCATTTCACACAATGAACAGGCCAATCGCTGCTAAGATTGTCACTGCAGCCGCCGCTACTTAACCGCTACTAAATCAAAGGACTATGCTGGTTGTAGTTTTCATTAATAACCTTATCAATGGTGAAATTTACAGCCAGCACCTATTAAGTCTGTTAAAATTTAACGTTCCTTTTGGGGTCTCTCGAACTTTCTTATTCCCTAGCTTTTGTAGGTCAACATATGCCCAGCATGACCCTTGCAGGGTTTATGTTTTGACTACAACAACCTGTATCCAATTATTTCTCAGAACTCTGGCATGAAATATTCTGTTTTTTCCTGCGTTACTCTTCCTTGTGACCTTTTAAAAACTCTTACTCGTCGTCTTTGAGCTATCCCTGCGATTCGATCTTTAAGATAAATGGCAGCGCGCCCTCGGTCGGTTGGGCGGGAGGTGGGCTTTACGAAGGTAGTGGAAGCCGCGCAAATAAAAAAAAATCCGGGCTATTCAACAGCGGCGGAGGGTCAACGGCAAGATTTCTCGGCGCGATGCTATTATACAGACTCAAAGCTTCCAATTTATAGTTAACCACAGCAAAGCCAACAGCAACCAAAGATCCAAAGCTGTCAAGGCCTTCCTAAACAGCAAGTCCTGAGCTTTAGTGGTGATAACCAGAATGGGATAGGAAGATTAGATGAAGAGGGAAGTTATGGACCAGTGATGCGTACCTATTGATAATGGGGAAATAATGGGTTAAGTCTGCTGAAGTCATCCATCCCAACAACAACAATAAAGTTCAAAAGCAACCCCTTAACAACCTAAACAAGAGAATAGCGGGATTATGTTGCAGGCAAGGAGAATAGATTGAATCCGTAAAAGGCGCGTTACGTGAGCTTAGATCATCACCAGGGGTCTCAAAAAAAGGCTATGGGCCGAATTCAAAGACACACACTTAACCAGCTGTGAGGATTATGAAAATCAGATAGAAAATTACCCATTTTTTACCCAAAGCAGCCTATTTAAAGTTGCAGGCGGAAGTACAGAGCGCTCAGAGCATAATCATAGCTGATGTACAAATTCCTCTTTTAAACTTCCTAAAATTCGATAGGGATATGATGATATGGAAACGATTCCATGACCTCTTTTCCTGCATGGTCCAAGACACAAGCATGCCAGCAGTAAAGAAAATTTGGTATCTCAAGACTGCGCTATCAGGAAATTCAGAGAGGTTAATTCGCCACATTGAATTAAATAAGGGCAACTATTTACATGCATGTCGCATAATAGTTAAGTCGTTTGACAATCCTATCGATACAGGAGCTATATATCCTATCCTATATATCCTATATTACTGTCCTAGAGACCATTGCATCATTAAAGAGCTTAGGGATTGTCGTATCCACATGCAATGCGTTTCTAGTAGTCTTGCTTACTGATAAGCTTGTTGTTACTAGCAGAGATTTATTTTAGCTGAAAATTGAAAACTCAGTAGAAATACAGCCCCTCCAATCAATTTTGGAATTCCTCGAGCAAAGACTTATTTAAGAACTGCAAGTCAATGTCCCATGCATTCATACACGCTCCGAGTTTCGAGATATGCCACTAACTTTTAACGAAGGTCCATTAGGCAGAAAATGACAACCTAAAATGGGCAAAGGCAAAAAAACGTTTCTTGTTAAGGCCCTTTATGGGGGTTACGAACAGCACCTAGATGCGTTCCTTCTCCCTCACATCATAGCTGACTAACCAGCTCATCCGATATCTCGTTGTGACTTAAATTCCACGAAATTAAAGTCTGAGGGTTCATTTTAGTTCAATGTTTTATTTAATTTATTAAACCAAGTGAAGCTCAGGTAGCGTCGGCTCGCGGATCAGCAGGAGGTCCAAACTCGATAAGGGCCGATGCATTAGGGCGCATGGCGCTGTGTGATGCATTAGAGCCCTTCACTTAGGGAACATATTTTTTATAACATATGTTGGAAGTCCAGCTTTCAACACAGATGTGCATGGGAAAGCTCTGCCAATATCTGCAGCATTTTTAAGGGTTCGATTGCAGCGGTTGTATCCATTAACATCAGGGGTCCGATTCCAAGTTCACGTCTAAAACTAAACCGGACGCGGTTAGTGTAACCCGCAAGGCTCAATTCATAAAGAAAGTTTCCGAACATGTGTTGAGGTTTAGGAGCCGGATCAGGACAAAGTCGAGACGGCGTGTCCGTCGCTGGGAATCGATGACCTTGTCCTCGGCAGTGGAGCAGGAGCAACATCTGATGGCGTGACAGGGCAATGCAAACAGCGATCGAAAAAGTCAACGCACAACGTTGCTTTGCTAATTTCGTCGACATTCAATTTCTGCTTTTCTAACTGGAGCGTTCAAAATTTTACGATTAATTGCTGCAATAATGTTTCCCACAATGATATCGGCCCCTCGTTCCTGCGGCCAAGCTTTGCCAAAAGCCAGGAAGATTCACGAGCTCCTGATAGGCAATTACCGCCTTATTCTACAAAAGAAGCTCCCTTCCAGCAGGTCCAGATGCGGTATTCTTAGCTTCAGAATCCATTCAGAAAGTATTTTGGGAACAATCAAAGATCAGAAGAAGGTAGATTTGTTGTAAAGCTTCCTTTTGCCGAACAACCAAAAGATTCCTAGCGTTCCTGCGTCCAGGCGATATTCGGGAAGAATACTCCGCCATCCAGTAATACCCAGAGAAGATGCGATAAATGTCAAGGGAAAAAAGCTTCTCTGGGAATGCAAAATGGTATTCGTTGATGAGCTCCCGATAAAAATGCAAGCTAAATAGAAAAATTACGGTTCTGACCTGCAAGCGCAAAAAAAAAATTAAAATTGCACAATTCACACAGGAACACACCTTCGTAAATGCCTTCTAGCAAGTATATGGAACAGCGTACGAGCCATATACAAGGATAAGCGGACATCAGCACTATTACTGTGTTCCAAGTTTAGGGTGGCACCCACCGAACAATCCTAGCCCAGTTTAGAGTTATGCGCAGCATTTTGAAGCGTTGAAGTATCCGAAAGAGTATGACAAGATCTTAGCATGGCACCATCCAAGGTTCCGGTACAAGGATGGCTCAACGCCACAGCCTCTGACTTCTTGCCAAATCATTGAATCATAATATGTTTCTACATGATTGCTACAGGATTGCCGCTTAACAATACGGCCAATATGGCAGCCGAACTTGAAGGAGAACTATACACCTGCAGACAGTCATATTTTACACCAAATTATTCATATTGCGGAGATGACCCGAGTACCCATAATTGCACTGCGTACAATTCAGCGAATCGATTTTACTGCAGAATATACCCTGATCAAACGTTATGAGACTGTTGACAAAAATAGCTGATGCCGATAGCCGATGGGCTAAGTCGAGTCGGAGGATGACTAGAACAGTCGAATCATCCAGATTTGTTACCTTTCAATAACTCAATTGTGAGAATGATTTTGATAGAACTACATGAAGATAACGTGCATTGTGGTGCTGAATGGCCAGAAGCATGATTTACAAATGCGTGCGATGCAGAGTCAAACCAAAATGAAAACATTAAATTAAAATAAACTTATTATAATATTTGGCCTGATTATATTGCAATCTTTTGTCTTCTAGGAAATAATGGACGGCAATCCAATGCGATAATGCAATGCATATCGTTGGAGCCAGAATATCGTAAGGACCAAAACAGCACCGACTCCAGTAAAAAGCAAGTAGACTAGTGTCGATCACGGCCACTGCACCTCCGACATTTGAAGAGTTAAACACAGTGGTGGAAATTAAAATCACTGTGAATTCCCGTCTCATCAATTCGATGTTATCGGATCATACTGATTATTCAGCTCGAATCCCAAGACACTTCAAGATTCCAACCTTATCCCTGGTAAAAATGTGGGAACTTGTTTCAAGGCTAAAGCATGCCTTCTGGAAACAATAGACATCCGAGTACCAGCAACTCCAGAATCGAAGAAAAAGGAAGAATTTCTGCTTTACCATTAATCTGTTGTAGCCGATATATATATTAAAACCAGAATGAAGAGCAAAGCAAACTTCGGTTGGAGCCGAAGTATATATAGCCTAGAAGTTAAGTAGCGGGTTCTATTGCGTAAAGCCGATCCTTACAAAAACATTCATAACAAGCTTAGATTTTTTTTTCGCGCCCAACCGACCGAGGGGCGCTGCAGTTTATCGTATCGAATCGTGGGGATAGATCCGAGATGAGGAATAAGTATTTTAAAAAGGTCGCGAGGAAGAGTTGCATTGTTCCTCTCTTTAGTAGGAAAGAATAGAAGATTTCATCCAAGAGTTCTGTGAGATAATTGGATCGAAGTTATTGTAGTCAGAACATAATACCCTGAAAGGGTCATGCTGGGCATATGTTAACCTACAAAAGCTAAAAAATAAGGGAAAGAAAGTTCGAGAGACCCTAAAACGAACGTTAAATTTTAACAGACAATAGGTTCTGACTGTCGATTTCACCATTGACAAGGTTATTGATGAAAACTACACAAAGCATAGTCCTACGTTTTAGTAGAGATGGTAAGTTTATTAAGAGGAGTTCTGCTATGATAAGACGGGAGTTGGATACTTGCATCCCCGCTCAGACCCCTAAGAGCAAAAAGGAGAAAGTTCTTCTGTACAGATTGAATGCTGTTTTAATGAACCCCTTATTGGGGACTCCAGACACATGAACCGCATTCAAGAATCGGACGAACTAAAGATATGTAAAGGATTTTAGTTATATAAGCTCGGACTAGGCAAGAGAATACATCTTTAAAAAGGACGCGTTGGGTTCTTCCAGAAAGATAGCTGGAAATCCACGTAAGAAGGTTAACAGGGAACCCCAAAAAAATGTCGAAATTTCTCAAAAGGAGTAAGTGGTTTACAGAGTCAAATGCTTTACTAAAGTCAGTGTAGATGACATCTTTTTGAAGGCCATTTTGGAAGCCATCAATCACAATGATGTCAACTCCAACAAGTTGGCAGAGGTGGAGCGACGCCTATAAAACCATGCTGGCATGGAGAAATGATTGAGCTACAGAGTTGTTGCAGATGAGGAGTAATAATTTTTTCAAATAGCCTTGGAATTGCTGACAATTTAGAGATGCCTCTATGATTAATATTTTTTCTTTTTTTTTTGGGGGGGTTTAAAAAGTTTTTTTCCCCATATGGGGAAATATCGACTTTTCCAGAGATAAGGTGAAAAGCTTTGAAAGAAGTACCAGGCTGTGTGCTAAAGAATTGCGCTGAAAAAAATCTGATGCTACCAATTATATAGGCATCTCTATATTGTCAATTTTTTTTTAATTACTGATTCATTTGTAAATTGATGGCTTCAACAATAAACAGATGTCATCTAAACTGACTTTGTAAAGCATTTGACTTCTTTACCTTCTTATATTTTAAAAAATTTTTTTTTGGTCCTTCAACCTTCTTACGTGATTAGTTCTGTTATACGGATAAACTCCGAGTTGCAAGTGCATTTGTAAACTATCAGGGTTCTGTGGTTCCGTGGCCATGTGCATTTCCTGGAGGACTATACCTTGCCACCACAAAGGATTTGCCATTTTTAGTGGCCTGACTAATTCCCAGCTCCTTTGACGACTTCCCAATCAAGTGTCCAGTATTGGATGAAAACTCAGCCTTATCAAAATCGTAGGCTCCAATCTCATTATACCAATCCTGGACACAGTCTTTAGGGTCTCCAGTTGTAAAGGGTAGGTTTTCGCCGTATTTGCCCTGTCTATCCGAATGTTCCAACTTGTCAAGCTCCGCCAGTTGCTGAGCAAATAAAATCCTTATTTAATGGAGAATTGAAAAATCATATTGTTTAGTTACTTTGGCATATGCAGAGCAGCCTTCGCTAAGGGACGTTGACAATTTGAGGGCAGGACATCCATGTTGTTCTCTCAACCGGTTGTGGTTCTTCAGGCTGTCAGCCTCTTCTTCAGCCATCACGTTCATAAGCTCCGACTAGAGATAGAATATTGATCAGTATAGGATTAAAGGATTTAAATGGTAGTTTCACATCTTCAGATCATTACCAGACATAACAGCACAGTTATTAAAAAGCCCACCGAATTCATTTTCACGTTTTGTTTGTAATTATTTTATTTTTTTACGGAGAATTTTTACACAATTTTCATCGAACGGAATGACAGAGTTTTCTTTAATGATAAACACCTTCAAGCTAAATTCCAGGCTTCTAAATAATATTTCAAGGACTACTAATTGGAAAATGAATAATGGGAAACAATAAAATGAAAGAAGTTTATCTTTTAAAAACAAAGTATTTGAGTTGTTAGACAAAACTCCAGCACACAAGTTTTAACTGTCTTTAGAAATATACACTTTATTTTCCAATTTTGTTTTAATCCCAGTCGATTTATACCGATTTTGCACTTTGCATACGTAATGAGGAGCAGCTCGCAAATAGGTGAGGAAAACAAGCTGGCTTTTTGCCATGCCAAAGGACTCGAAAAGGTGGAAGAGCCCAAGCTTGAATCTGTTTCCTTGGAGACACAACGGATTATAATGCCTTTATCAGCCAGAAGGCCAGAACCATGCCAGCTAAGACTGAGCCGTATATTTTTTCTGAAGAAGCTTCGGAGGAGTCCTTGGTCCGAACGGAATCAAGGCATGCGAAACAGCGCAAAATACTTGCAGGAGCTCCTGCGGCATTTCGCCGCAGAATACGCTATATATTGATCAAAATATGGCCTTCGTTTGGTGCTACTTTGGCGTAGAAAAGGGACTTTGTACTTTTTCCAAGGAGTCTCCCCACAAAAAATTAACATGAAACCGAAAAAACTGGCCGTCGTTAGGGGCCACATTGGCCTGGCCAAGAGACTTCTTCATTTTTCCAAGGAGTCTCCCCAAAAAAAATGTAAATGATACCGAAAAAATTTGAGTTGTGATATTTTATAGCACCATAGATCTCTATCTATTTCATTTCTATTTCTAATCATTTCACAAATCTTTTAAATCTTTTAGAATACGATTCATATTGGCTAAGATATAGCCTTCGTTTGGGGCCACATTGGCATTGCTAAGGCACTCCTCCATTTTTCCAAGAAGTCTTCCCACAAAAAAATGAAACATGAAACCGAATAAATTTATGTGGTTAGATTTAATAGCAGATCGATAGAGAATAAATCCACGAATCTTTTAAGGCATTTTGCTTTGGAATACTATTCTTATTGGCCAAGATATGGCCTTCGTTTCGGCCACATTGCCGTGGCAAAAGGACTCCTCCCGTTTTCCATCGGGTCTTGCCCCCCAAAAAATTTACAGGACACCGAAAACAATTGGGCTGGTGAGATTTAATAGCAGTTCGATGGTGAATCATTCCACGATAGTAAATCATTCAAAGCGGCATTACGCTTTGGAATACGATTCAAATGGCCGTCGTTTGGGGCCACATTATCCTGGCCAAGGGCCTTTCTCTTTTTCCAAGGAGTCTCCCCACAAAAAATTCAAATGAAACTGAAAAAATTTGAGTTGTGATATTTTATAGCCTCATCGATTGAGTATCATTTCACAAATCTTTTAAGACATTCGGCTTTAGAATACGATTCACATTGACCAAGATTTGGCCTTTGTTTGGGGCTACAATTTCTTGGACAAGGCATTTCTCCTTTTTTCCAAGAAATCTCACCAGAAAAAAATTACATGAAACCGAATAAATTTATGTGATTAGATTTAATAGCACATCGATAGAGAATAAATCCACGAATCTTTTAAGAAATTTATTCTTTCCTTGAATATGAATTATATTGGCCAAGATATGGCCTTCGTTTAGGGCCACAATGGACTGGCCAAGGCACTTCTCCCTTTTCCAAGGAGTCTCCCCACAAAAAATTAACATGAACCGAAAACAATTTGGGTGGTGAGATTTAATATTGAATTTTCGCTGCCATTGTCTCTTTCACCGCAAACACCAGCTTTGCCAAAATTCTGAAAACTTCGCCGATCAACGAGCTGTTGTCAACTTGCGATTCACCGGTGCACCTACACTGCCATCACCGCCGCCGCTGCCAACGCAGAGCCGCTACCAACAGCCCGATCATGGAATCAGCTTAATTTTTTTATTCAGTCTTAAAATTAACTTTCAATAAAAAGCACTTATAATTCAAATTGTGAATATAATTCTTTTTGTGAACAAAAGAAGGCTAATCTAACTGGCGCCCGAGCAGGGACCAACGGTTATATGAGTTAAAACGGTTAAAATGCCTCTACGCCGTGATGATGCAAAACGTTCATCCCCCGAGAACCGCCGAGAACAATATAAAAATTCCAACCTTGCGATTCCCCAGGACCCTCCAAGGTTGAAGGAACAAACCAGTCACTGGTTTTCACAAAAATAAATAAAATAAAAAACGAGAATGGAAAGCTAACTTTGGACGGAGCCGAAGCTTATATACCCCTGCAGTTAAATAGCGGCTTTTATTCATTAAAGTTAGCCGATCTTTACAAAAACATTCATAACAAGCTTAGATTCGTATAAAATGAATTTTAAACGAATATATAGTTAGCCGATCTTTACAAAAACATTCATAACAAGCTTAGATTCGTATAAAATGAATTTTAAACGAAGTCCGACGATTCTACGCCCAAAAACACGCAAGTTGTTGCATTTCCAATCGTTCAGTTATATGGCAGCTATAGGATATAGTCGGCCGATCCGTATGAAATTTCCAGATCGGCTTAGATTCCCATAAAAGGAAATTTGTGCAAATTTCAGGAGCTGTGCCGGAAGCGCTATCGCAATGTGAACGGGCTCAAGTCGAGTGTCAACTTCGGAGTGGGCACCCTCGTCGTGGATCAGCCGGGTGTTCTGCAGACACCACTGAATAGTTTGGTCAAGATGAGGGATCACCATAAGTATGAGCGGCAAGCGAATCATATTATTTGTTACTTGCATCGCGGCGCCAAGTCCCTGTTTAAGAAAATGAGCGCCGAGATATCGTGTTTAACTGGGAATCCTCATCCCTTCCAGTTCAATCGGGTCATCCACTACTTTGAGAATGAACACAAGCATAGGCCCAGACCGAAAACACGATCCACTGGTCCTATGTATTGCCCGTATCCTTTCTAGCTTGAAGGAAACCAACTTGCAATGGTTCAATTTGTCTGCGTTTCTGCTGGGGCTTTGATTGTCCTCTTGGCCTTTGGACCTTTGGCGACAGATGTCCCGAATGCGGCACTCTAATATCCTTCGACCTATGATGAACACATCAGCTGAAGCTCGGTCTCGCTGGAGAAAGCCAAATTTGTTAAGTTGCATGAATATAGTACCCAAGATGTTGGAAAATTAATAAATATATGAAATCATGTTTTCCTTAAGGTAATAAAATACTGTACCGAATAATATCTATTTTCATTTAGGGTATGGGACAGTCGTTCCTAGAGAGGAAACAGGACCTCGCATATTTTGTCGCTGTCGGACTTTGTCAGCTTGTTTTTTCGGGCCGACACCAAAAATGTATTTAGCATAAAAATTTACTATAATGAGAGAGCAGAACAACAGCGACCACAACGCCACATCGTCAGACCGCCAGACCGCCACAGACGCAAACAGGGCATCACATTTCGCATAGGCAAATAGACAACAAATGGAGGACTTTCGGGTGATGGCGGCATCCTGCCAACAGTTGCCCCTGTTTGTGGCCAGTTTTGCGACGCAATGTGGCTGTCACAGGTTTCCCGGCAAGTGTCATTGCTCGCCAAATGGGCAAAGTTAAATTAATATTTTCCACGAGACAGTGGTTTTCTTCAGGCAGGCATTTAAAAAATTTACGAATTTCTGTGATGTCTAACCAACATCAATGTCAACTGTTAACGGTCCTGTACCCTGAGTTGTGACTTCTGTCAGGAATATTCATGACGGGATGTTCGCCCCACACTTTTTCGTATATCGGCTCAGATTAGCAAAGTTTTGTGCAGTCATTTATTTTGAAAAACTTTCGCATTTTATGCGGGTGGGTGGTAGATAGGAGCGAGAAAAGCGAGTTGGATACAGAATATTTTGATGGCGCGATAATCGCATTTGACACACCACAATGGTTCGCATAAATATGGGACTTTGGGAATGCATTGGCAGCGACTCCTGCATCCTGCATTCTGCCCCCTGCCGCTTGCCTTGGCTGGCTCTTTTCGAGGGGAATTATGCTGAAGAAATGAAAATAAATGCAAAGGAATCTCGAGCACTTCAGGTTGCCATTTACATTTTTTAACTGGCATTGGCATTCTATATTGTCGCTTGCATTGAAATCCATGAATGTCTCGAATGTGTCCTCTAATGCGCATCTGTGTGTATCTCCTGCAGTGGCATTCTGCGACTGACACCTCCTCCTGCGTCTTCTCGGCATTTTGTCTAAGATGTTTGATGTGCCTCCAAGTAGCATGATGTCCTTACACCCACAGTTGCAGTTTTTACTCTCCGGCTTGAGAAGTAACTTTTACCAGCATTTCATTGATTTCATTCAATTTTTAGCTTCGTCCCACTCCGGCTTGTTATTGTTGGTGTTTGCCACAGCTTTGCATAAATAAGATAAACACAAGGATGTGCTTCGGCTTCAGTAGCCGGAGCTGCTGGATCTCTGGCCAAGGCAGCCACCACCATCGTCTCGAGTCGATGCGGTGATTTATTTTGCACTCAATGTTTGCCAAAGTAAAATTGATTGAAGCGTTAGTTGGCGCTCAAATTGATTTTCACTACAGTGAAGAGACCAGAGAAAGCCGTCCGGAACAGCGACGGAATGGGGAAAGTTGAAGAAACGACGTGGAACGTAACGGGACAGAGAGCCCGCATAGCAATAGCGAAGGATCGGAGAAAGCAGGAGGAACGTAGAAAGTAACAGGACGAGCAGCGGAGCGGCGATGGAGCAGGAGAAAGCAGGGGACGACGGGGAAAGTAGCGGGACAGGGAGCCCGCCTAGCAACAGCGATGGGATGAAAGTCGGACGAAGAAAGTTGCGGCACGCAATCCAGGAAGGATTAACGGCCGCGCCGGGGCCTATATAAGGTACTGCCGGCGTGGGATCGGGACGGTTAGTCAGCAGAGAGTCCGACAGTGTGAAGTCCGATGACCGCCTTTGGAGAGTCCGGATACCGATACGGAGCAAGTCCGGGAAAGTGCGCGAGTCAGATCGAGTGTGAGGCAACGTAAAGTTGGGAAGAGTAAAATCGGTCAAGATACTGCGAGTTGCGACCACTAGCAAGGAGACGCGAATCACGGAGACATCAAGGAGACGGGAATCACGGAGACATCAAGTAGACGGGAATCACAGAGGAGATCACAGCGAGCAGCACAAGAAAAAGCCCAGGGTAAAGGGAGTCGAGCTTAGCGTTTGGAAGTCGGTAGCCTTGCAACGAAAACGATAAAGTACAAGTTCGGCGTACGCCTGAACTGGTTCCACAATCACAGAAAAGGCGTTAGCCGAGGCCCCGGCGACCCAGGGAAGAGGGCACCCACGACGGCAAAGAGGGAGGGCGCCAAGCGTGAGGCATTCCATCCGGCAGAGGCTGCCAGGCACCGAAACCATCCGTCTACCTCGGCGTAATCTCGAAGAGATCGGACGGTCGAGGCGACCAACCCGGCCAGACGAAAGGGCATTAGCATCCCGCGTCGAAGACATCGGAGAGCCGTCGACCCTAACGCGGTGAGCCCCAGTTACCAAGCCGGCTGCCAGGCACCAGACCAACACTCCCCCACGTCGCACCCCTCGCGGGGTGGGAGGCTCGGCGACCAACACTGGGCGGTGACCGGCGAACTTGGAAGGGAGAGCGCGAGCGAGAGCGAGAGCGGAGGAGCCAGGCCACGCCAGGAGACAACAGCAAAGCAAGTAGTCCCTTTTTGTAATACACAACATTGTCATAATAAAGGGAATAGTACCGACTAATCCACTCTGTGCTATTTCTGGGCTCGGGCAGTTAAGTCAAATATATAAATTCGGTGGAACGTTCCCACAAACTCTGTGAGCTAGCCGCGGCAATTGTCGCAAACAGACGGCTAACAAAACAGTTCGTTACTAATAGTATTCATATTAGCCAAGATAGGGCCTTCGTTTGAAGCCACATTGACCTGGCCAAAGGTCCAGGTCCTCCCTCCCAAGTAGTCTTCGCCCAAAAAGTTAACATGCAACCGAAAAACATTGAGTAATGAAATATAATGGCAGATCGAGTGAGAATCAATCTACGAATCTTTAAAGGCATTCCGCTTTAGAATACTGGCCAGGCCAGTAAAATTTAACTTTCCTTTTAGGGCCTCTCGAACTTTTCTTCCTTTATTTCTAAACTTTTGTAGGTCAAGATATGCCCAGCATGACCCTTTCAGGGTATTATGTTCTGACTACAATAACGTCTATCAAATCATTTCACAGAACTCTTGCTTGAAATCCTCTATTCTTTCCTTCTTAAGAGAGCAACAATGGAATTCTTTCTTTTTCCAAGGAGTCTCCCCACAAAAAATTAACATGAAACCGAAAACAATTTGGGTGGTGAGATTTAATACCACCATCGATAGTGAATCATTCCACGAATTTTTTTAGGAATTCCGCTTTAGAATACGATTCAAATTGACCATGCTATGGCCTTCGTTTCGGGCCACATTGGCCTGGCAAAGGGACTTCTCCCTTTTTCCAAGGAGTCTCCCCACAAAAAATTAACATGAAACCGAAAAAAATTTGGGTGGTGAGATTTAATAGCAGATCGATAGTGAATCATTCCACGAATATTTTAAGGAATTCCGCTTTAGAATACGATTCATATTGACCATGATATGGCCTTCGTTTAGGGCCACATTTGGCCTGGCAAAGGGACTTCTCTCCTTTTTCCAAGGAGTCTCCCCACAAAAAATTAACATGAAACCGAAAACAATTTGGGTGGTGAGATTTAATAGCACATCGATAGTGAATCATTCCACGAATCTTTTAAGGAATTCCGCTTTAGAATACGGTTCATATTGACCATGATATGGCCTTCGTTTAGGCCACATTGGCCTGGCAAAGGGACTTCTCCCTTTTCCCAAGGAGTCTCCCCACAAAAAATTAACATGAAACCGAAAACAATTTGGGTGGTGAGATTTAATAGCACATCGATAGTGAATCATTCCACGAATATTTTAAGGAATTCCGCTTTAGAATACGGTTCATATTGAATGCCTTCGTTTCGGGCCACATTGGCCTGGCAAAGGGACTTCTCCCTTTTTCCAAGGAGTCTCCCACAAAAAATTAACATGAAACCAAAAACAATTTGGGTGGTGAGATTTAATAGCAGATCGATAGTGAATCATTCCACGAATATTTTAAGGAATTCCGCTTTAGAATACGATATATATTGACCATGCTATGGCCTTCGTTTCGGGCCACATTGGCCTGGCAAAGGGACTTCTCCCGTTTTCCAACGAGTCTTCCCACAAAAAATTAACAGGACTCCGAAAACAATTGGGGTGGTGAGATTTAATAGCAGATCGATAGTGAATCATTCCACGAATATTTTAAGGAATACCGATCGATAGAAACATTGGCCTGGCAAAGGGACTTCTCCCGTTTTCCAACGAGTCTTCCCACAAAAAATTAACAGGACTCCGAAAACAATTGGGGTGGTGAGATTTAATAGCAGATCGATAGTGAATCATTCCACGAATATTTTGGGGCATTGCGCTATAGAACACGATTGAAATGGCCGTCGTTTGGGGCTACATTAGCCTGGCCAAGGCACTTTTTCCTTTTTCCAAGGAGTCTCCCCACAAAAAATTAACATGAAACCAAAGATTATATTATTAGCTCGGACTAGGCAGGAGAATACATCATTAAAAAGGACAGCGTCTCGTCTTCGAACGCCCTTTGTTCTTCCCTGTCCTCCCCCCCTTTTTCCCCTTTTCGCAGCAAATCATTTAACGGGCGTACGACCCGGCGAAATCCGGGACAAAACGCCGATACCACGAAGGCCATTCCGACGAAACGGCGAACACCTTTGACACAGGTCGGCGGTGTCAACTCCGTTATCGCGGCGACTTTTCCCGGATCCATGCCAATTCCCTCAGCCGTGATCCGGTGGCCCAAATACAGGAGTTCTTTTCGGAAAAACTGGCACTTGTCCGAGTTTACTTTTATGTTTGCCTTTCTTAATCTACGGAACACCTCCTTCAAGTTCCTCATGTGCTCCTCCAGCGTCTTTCCAATGACTATAATATTATCCTGGTATGCAAATGCGTGCGGTGCCATGTCGGGACCGATCACCTGATCCAACGCTCTCTGGAACGTGGCCGACTCCGAATGTAGGCCGAACGGCATTACCTTTCACTGGTACAAACCCTTGCCTGGCACCGTGAACGCCGTATATTTCCTTCTGGCTTCCTCCAACGGTATCTGCCAGTATCCATCCTTCAGGTCCAGGCTACTGAAAAACCTGGCCTCTCGCAGCTGCTCCAAGATGAAGTTGTCCTTCACGGACTTGGCGTTAATCTGCCTGAAGTCGACGCACATCCTCCACTGCCCCGTCTTCTTCTTCACCATTACCAACGGCGAGCTGTACGGACTGGTTGATGGCTCGATGCATCCTTGCTCCAGCAGATCCTCTTCTTTGACGTTTATTTCGCCCTGGATCTTTGGGTTTTTCGGATAGTACCGCTGTTTGATCGGTATGTCGTCCTTCATGATTATCCGGTGTAGGGTTATGTTGGACCTTCCTTTTTGCTCCGTAAACCTCGCCATTTCCTGCCTTATGAATCCGTCTATCTGGTCCTGCCTCCATTCCTCTGGGGCCCTCATCACCGCCACCGACATCCTCTCCTGCTGGGAACCGCTTCCGCTCTCCCTCGCTGATATCTCTATTGTGTGTCCTGCGCACGTCAGCGTCGTCCCGAATCGGCTCAGAAAATCCCATCCTAGGACTAGACCATCCGTCATTCCTGGCAGCACCAACAGACTCATCGCTTTCTGGTGGCTTCCAAACCGCATCTCCGCCTTGACCACCGCCTGCACATTCACCAAACTCCCATTCGCCAGCCGTAGTCGCCTTGTAAAGCTTGCCATACTTCCTGCGTTTGCAAAATCCTGGGCCAGCCTCTCGCTCACGAAGCTTGCGGTTGCTCCCGTGTCCAACATCGCCTTCACCCGCATCTGGCCGACTTCTACGGTCGCAGACAGCTGTTGCCCGTCCTCTTCCATACCACCGATTAACTTTGAGAGGCAACAATTCGCGACCCCTGCTCGCCTCTCTGTGGCTGAGGTTGCTGCGCGTTTCCCGCCCTTTGGCAACATTCCGTGGTTCTCCTTCCAATCGCTCCGCACATCCAGCAAAACATCAGCCTCTGATTCCTGCACTCGGACGCCCAGTGGCTCATACCTCCGCACCTGCGGCACGCCTGTGCCGTATTCTGCACCACTTCCTGTCTCGGTGCCCATTGGCGGTGCTGTGCCTCCTGTGGCCTTCCGTAGCTTTCGCGTCTGACCATCCATCCTGGGTTCTGTTGTGGTTGTGGTGGCGGCGCGAACTGCTGGTGCCTTCCTCTCTCCCATTTCCGCTGCCATCCTTGGTTATGCTGTTCCTGCTGTGGTGCTGGGTTTTGGTGGCCTCCTCTTTCCCATCTCTGGACCCATCCTGGCTGCGCGGCGCTCCTTTGCACTTCTTCCGCAGCCTCCTCCATCACCATCTCCACGTACTCCTCAGCTAGTCTCGCCACCGCCTTCAAAGAGCTGCCTCCGTTCTGCCTTATGTGCATCCTGACTCTTGCACGGCTGTTCTCTATTATTCTCTCCCTGACCTCCTCGTCGGTTACTCCTAGAGGTTTCATCAGCACCTGTAGGTCTATCATGTAGTCCTTGAACGCCTCTCCGTACTGCTGTTTCCGCTCCCGTACTTGGCTTACCAATTTTTGGTAGTACCCTTTGAGCAGGAAAAATTTTTCGAAGCTCTCCCTGAACTGCTTTCAAGTACGCCACCGTTCGTCGTTCATGTAGAACCATCGCTGGGCCTTGCCCTGCAGGAGCTGTGGCATTGCTCTGGGTATGCTATCTATTTCCATTCCATAAGTTCTGGTCGTCCATACCACCTTGTCGAGGAACTCTAGCGGGTCTCCTGTTCCGTCGAACCGGAATGGCCAGTCCCGCACCTGCCTTGCCACCTTCGCGTAATCCACCTGAACTTGGACTGCCTGCCTTGATGCATCAGCTGCCCTGCCGAGCTTTATCTCCGGCACGGACAAATTGTGCATCCTCTCCGACTCGCTATAGTCCTTGACCTCGGACTTTACCGTTGCGCGTATTTGAGCTCGAAGCTTCTCACTATTGCTCCTGTTCCCTCCTCCTCCTATTGTCATCGACCCATTTTGCCACCAATCCCCTCATGGCGTCGACGGTGCCTTCCGAATGCAGGCCTAACTCTTCACACACCTCCGTTAGCTCCTCTTTACGGAGTGTGTAGATCCAACTTTTTCTACTCATTTTTTTTTTTGTGTATTTTGTGTATTCTCCACTCTCGCTCTCCCTTCCGGGTTCGCCGGTCACCGCCCCGTGTTGGTCGCCGGACTTCCCACCCCGGCGAGGCGTACGCCGCGGGGAAGTGTTGGTCTGGTGCCTGGCAGCCGGCTTGGTAACTGGGGCTCACCGCGTTAGTGTCGGCGGCTCTCCGATGTCCTCGATGCTGGATGCTGGTGCCCTTTCGTCTGGCCTGGCCGCTGCTCGGGTTGGTCGCCTCGACCGTCCGATCTCTCCGAGCTTACGCCGAGATAGACGGATGGTTTCGGTGCCTGGCAGCCGAGCGTTTGCCGTGGTGGCCTCTGCCGGATGGACGCCCTCCTCCCCTTGGTCTTGCTTGTCACTGGCAAACCTTGGTGCGGTCGCTCCCCGGATGCCGTGACGGATCGCGTGTGGTCACCCTCTCGGTTCTCTCCGTGGGTCTGAGTTCACGAGGGTAGCGCGTCGGCTCACGCCTGTTCGTTGCGATTGGGGAACCAGTTCAGGCGTACGCCGAACTCGTCCTTTATCGTTTTCGTTGCCAGGCTACCGACTTCCAAACGCTACGCTCGACTCCTTTACCATGGGCTTCTTCTTGTGCTGCTCGCTGTGATCTCCTCCGTGATTCCCGTCTCCTCGATGTCTCCGTGATTCCCGTATCCTCGACGTCTCCGTGGTTCCCATCTCCTTGCCAGTGGTCGCAACTCGCTGCACGAGTGTCTTGACCGATTTCACTGTTCCCGACTATATGTTGCCCCGCACTCGATCTGACTCGCGCACTTTCCCAGACTTGCTCCGTATCGGTCTCTGGACTCTCCAAAGGCGGTCCTCGGACTTCACACTGTCAGACTCTCTGCTGACTAACCGTCCCGATCCCACACCGGCAGTATCTTATATAGGCGCCGACGCGGCCGTTAATCCCTCCTGGGTCGCTCCTTCCGTTAGTTGCGTCCATCCTCCAGTGCCGCAACTTTCTTCGTCCAACACTCATCCCACCGCTGTTGCTAGGCGGGCTCGCTGTCCCGCTACTTTCCCCGTCGTCCCCTGCTTTCTCCTGCTTCATTGCCGCTCCGCTGCTCGTCACGTTACTTCCTCTGTTCCTCCTGCTTTCTCCCGGTCCTTCGCTGTTGCTATGCGGGCTCTCTGTCCCGTTACGTTCCACGTCGTTCCATTACTTTCTGCATTCCGTCGCTGTTCCGGACGGCTTTCTCTGGTCTCCTGATCTCCTTTTCCCCCTCCTTGAGGAAAACCCGTACCCGACCCCTCCTTCCCCCTTTGCTGTCTTGGGTGTGGGAGATTTCATCTCCTCACTATTCCTTATTAGCTAAGTAAGGTCTAGGTCTCGTAGCCGCGCTGCTTACAGCGGCAGAGACGCTTATATATTCTTATGTATAAATCTATGTAGCTAACAGAGGAAATAAGAATATACACTTAAGTTCAGTCACTTAAGTGACAGTTTATGCTGACACTTGCAACCGGCTCGGATTTCATCCGCTTGGTCAAGAACTCGTATATTTATCGTTTGTTTATGTTTATGCAACAATGTATGAAGTACAGTGAGCATTCGATAAATGTGCATATTACACTTCCCACAAAGCCTGTTACCCTAGAAGAAGTTGTGACACAGATCGGAAAGCTAAAAAAAAATAAAGCACCAGGAGAGGACCTTATAGACAACAAAACACTCAAGAATTTTTCCACAAAAGCAGTGCTATTTATAGTTCTATTGTTCAACAGCGTCTTAAGGCTGAGTCACTACCCAAGTACATGGAAAAGTGCTATTATCACAATGATACCCAAGCCTGGAAAGCAACCCACCGAAGTAGACGCATACAGGCCAATAAGTTTATTACAGGTTTACCACAAGGCAGTGTACTAGGCCCGACACTCTATTCACTGTATACGTCAGATGTGCCAGATTCCTGGGGTTGTACCGAAGTTGACGATGATGATATGCTAATCGCAACATACCCCGACGACACAGTGGTTATGGTCCGGAGTCCAAGCATAGACATTGCAACCTTAGGCCTGCAGGAGTACGTATCAAGTTTTGGAAAATGGACAACCGAATGGAATATAGGCATAAACTGCAACAAGCCGATCTGAAAAATTTTCATATGGATTGGCCGTCTATATCTTCGAGCTACCATATAACTGATTGATCGGAAATGCCACAACTTTGGGCGTAGAAGCGCCGGTTTTTGTAAAGATCGGTTAACTACATCTGATATTTACTATATGTTTAATCAATAGAAGCCGCTATTTAACTGCAAGGGTATATAAGCTTCGGCTCGGTCCGAAGTTGGCTTTCATCGATAACAAAATCGTTTAGGTTTTTACTTTCCTCGAATAATTCGAGTCGTTTGGAAATCTGTTTAACGTCAACCGCTTTCAGTGTTCGATGCATAGACGAAATCTATTCAAAACCTTATTCCTAATAATGGCTGATTCGTGTGCTAACTCTTTCTACTCCCATTCCGTCGCCTCGCACTTGGTCAATCCGGTGTTTAACCAGAATATATGGCATGAGCTGCGAAACCTGAAGAAACCCGAGGCACCGGTGGATTTGAAATATTTTAAGGCCGTCTCCGAGGGATTTCCCCATCGGGTAACTATCATTGTTCTTCCCCTAGTTACTTTTTTTTTATATTTGATTCCTTTATCCTCCAGTTTGGCATTGATACTTGCCGGGTCAAGACGCAACCGGCGGAACGGGAGGTTGCCATCAACCAACAAATCGCATCGTCCTATCCTGTGATACACGAAAGGACTTTCCACTTATACATCAATTTCCTGGATCACAAGCTCAAGTTTGGTGGTTAGTCCTTGGAAAATACTAAAGGTTTCTATAACTTTTTGGAAATTTTTAATTGTGGGAAAGAGTCTTTGTATTTTCATTGAAAATTCCAGGAGATTGAGGGATTGTGATACGAAAACGTAGAAATCTTTAATCCCTAATTTTTTATACTCTGAAAGATAACAAAAACAGAAACTCTAGGGTTTATAGAGCTTAAACTACATAAAGGAAGTATTAGATTATAAATGTTTTGGGTAGATAACCCATAAACTAAAGAAAAGGTCTTAGAAAAAGGTCTACGATAATAATCCCTTTTCCATTAATATAATAATCCTTTTTGTTTATTATTTTAAACTATAACTTTTTTTCTACGTTTTAGTTAAAAATCCGGAATACCAGGGGCATGGACATCATCTCAAAATTCTATTATTTTAAAACTTCTATATAATAATATATAATTCTATTATTTTTTCAACTGGTTCTATTTTTTCCAGACTATTCCAAGATTTGGGTTTAAAAATCTAGAAAATTGGAAGACCATAGACCACTTAATAAATTCCCTCTTCTCCCCCTCACCACACACCAATAAGGAGCTAAAAGTCTACAAGGACATGACCCTTATCGCATTCAAGCAACGCCTCCTGGAAAAAAGATGCGTCTGGTTCTTTGGGGGCAACGACTTCTACCGCACCATGGACGGCCAGACCGGCAACGAGGGCTTCGAGCTGGTGGGCACTCACAAGGAGAGGCCAGGACTCACCCTCAGCTCGGTGCTCAGCTACGATGGGATCAAGCTGGCCGCCCTGCTGTACGTCTCCAGCCACTCGGAGTTCCTTATCAACGGATCCCGGGACAATGCCGGCGAGATGGTCCGCGACGGAATGACCATCGAACCGGAGGTTGTGATCATACGACTGATTGGTGCCTGGTTCGAGAGGGCCAATGTGATGGAGAACCAGGACATAATGATAACCGAGGATCAGAACACTTTCCTGCGGGGATACGGGGACCAGAACGCCACCACTGCAGCCACCAATCTTCGTCGCATTTGGCGCGACTTCTACGAGGAGCCGGTGGTCTACACCTTCGACTGTCTGCTTCACGAGGACCACGGGTTCAATCCGCGCTTCGTGAAGGTCTACGAGGGCTTCTTCGGCCACCAGGTGATGCGCAAACGCTACTCCAATAGCGTTGATACCTTTCTGTTGGAGGCCCAGGCCAGATCCACCGAGGCCAGCAAGCCGGCCTACATTCACGTGGTGGGCATCGGCCTGCGGGTGTGGAAGGCCACTGGCAAGCAGACATAGACCTTCTTCGAGGCTTTCGAGGCGTCACTGTGGCGTCTGGAGTGGCGTCGCGTGGTCCCTTAGTTGGTTACAACGTCGGTGCCCAGCATCTGCAGATCACTTACTTGCAAGTAACAAGTGAGTCTTACTACGATACCATGACGACCAGAAAGTGCCTGGGCGCTGAAGATCTGGAGCCTGTGAAAGCAAAAACATTAATAAACCACGGAACTCTGATAGTTCACAAATACACTTGCAACTCGGAGTTGATCCGTATAGTAGACCTGAGCAACTATGGAATTATTGTAAACTGCTTGACAAGTTGCAATGTTGCTAGGAAATGCAACGCCTCGAACCCAACATCAGACTGTGGAAGGGACTTTTATTGAAAGTGTAGGACATGAAGAGGAGGATAAAAGACAGCATGAGCTCCCGTCCATGGCCCTTGGCCACGAAAAGTTGGGAACTTCATATACCAAGAAATGTAACACAAGAAATGTAGAGAAAGAAGGAAAGTTACCATTCTTAATAAAACAGAGTTCCACGGAGACTGATGTTTCCCCGAAGCAAAAAAAATCAAAACCAAATCCTGAGAAGCCATTATATCCGACTGAAATGTGCCGTCAATGCTATAGGCTTTATAAAAGCATAATGGAAAATCCTTTATTGCGGACGGTAAGACCGGAAAATAGAGTTGAGAATAAACGTGAACGATGTCATGAATGCTGGGCCTTCAAATCAGAAACTTTAAAGCAAAAGCACCTAGGTACGTGCCACCTTATAGATAAACCTTTTCAATGCAAGGGCTGTCCATTCAAAACAGCGTAGGCAATTTCCTTGCACGCCCATTATTCAACTTGCTACTTGAGGAATACGGCTGAGCACATCTCTGCCAGTTGTACTGCTAGTAATCATTAGACAGATGATACAAATTGAAATATCTAAGGTCTTATCACTTTAATGAATCACTTAATATTTAAAACGTTTGTTAATGGTTGAAAATGCAGAAAATTTATGTTTATTAATATATTTTTTTTAAGCTTAAAATCAAAATACAAAATCAGAACAAAATGTTTGATTCATTTAAATCGATCAAAATAAAATTTGTTTATTTTTGTAACCACAAGACAAGAACATTTTCGCTTATTAAAAAAGATGTCGCAGAGTGTATTGTAAGACTGAGGAGTCAATTTTATTTATGATGAAACCTTTCATATTTTATTAAAGCTCGTGCTGTTATGCATTAGTTCAATTTATAAGTGGCTCTAATTCTGTGAGACATTCTTTAAATAAAAATTTAACTTTTTTCTAATGTGATTTGAGTAAAGTAAAAAGCCAATAGGCTAGATGCATTATCTGTAAACAAAATCGTGATTTGTTAAATAAATTATAAAAAATATTGAAATTATAGACACATTTTAAAATTGTGTAAATGTTAATTTATTAAAAATAATAAATATTTAAATTTTATATATTTGAATTTTTAACTAAAACCCCTTCAGTAGAAACTTAAATGTTTTTTTTATTATATACTAATAATACATTAAAATGTATTATGTGTCGGGTCCGGGTATTCCTCACGGAGGGAGAACAGGAGGTCAGGATACCAGAGAAAGCCGTCCGGAACAGCGACGGAAGGGAGAAAGTAGAGGAAACGACGTGGAACGTAACGGAACAGAGAGCCCGCATAGCAACAGCGAAGGATCGGAGAAAGCAAGAGGAACGTAGAAAGTAACGGGACGAGCAGGAGAAAGCAGGGGACGACTGGGAAATTAGCGGGTCAGGGAGCCCGCCTAGCAACAGCGAGGGAATGAAAGCCGGACGAAGAAAGTTGCGGCACTGGAAGATGGACGCAACCCAGATAAAGCTCGGCAGGACAGCTGATGTATCAAGGCAGGCAGTCCAAGCTCATGTGGACTACGCGAAGGTGGCAGGCAAGGCGCACCAAGAACGACAGATGGAAATACCCAGAGCACCAGACTCCTGAGGTGGCTAGGGCAAGGTCGCGTAGGAAGCTGGCTCGAGAATTTTCCGGAGACCCTCAGAAAGAGAAACCCAGCACAACAGCAAGAACAGCATATCCAAGGATGGCAGCGGAGATGGGAGAGAGGAAGTCCCCAGCAGTTCGCGCCGCCACCACAACCACAGCAGAACCCAGGATGCATGGTCAGACGCGAGAGCTACGGAAGGCCACAGGAGGCACATCACCGTCAATGGGCACCGAGACAAGAAGTGGTGCAGAATCCGGCCCAGGATAAAATCCGGTTCGGAAAAAGGACCACGGAGTATTGCCAAAGGGCGGGAAACGCGCAGCAACCCCAGCCACAGGGAGGCGAGCAGCGGTCGCGAATTTCTGCCTCTTAAATTAGTCGGCGGTATGGAAGAGGATGGGCAACAGCTTTCAACGACTGTAGAAGTCGGCAAGAAATGGGTGAAGACGAGCGGCTCCGAGCATGAAAAGAAGTCGGTAGCAGTTACAAAGACCCCAGAGGAATGGAGTCTGGGCCAGGAAGGCGGGATCATAAACTTGCAGGAACTGGCAAGTCAGAAAGGGCGGTCCAACATAGGGGCAGCAGCGGGTTACCATAAAGGATGACATACCAGTTAAACAGCGGTACTATCCGAGGAATCCAAAGATTCGGGGCGAAGCCATCAAGCAGTCCGTTCAGCTCGCCGAGGGGAATGGGGAAGGAGAAGAAGGAGGCAGGGGAAGAGCAAGAGGCATCCGTGGATGTCAGGCCAAGGAAAGAGGAGCCGGCCCAGCAGGATCAACCGCGGCCAGAAGAGGGCCTGGAGGGGACATGGACGAGAGGGCCATGGAAATGCTCGGAGCCAGTACAGAGACCGGCACTGGCGCGGCAGATGTCAGAACCGACGCCATCAGGCAGCCGGCCGGTGCAGCTCCGGTTGGGGTCGGTGCCGGAAGGAAAAACGGGCAGGGAAGACCTGGCCAAGGCGGAGGGGCCACTGGAGCTGGCGAAGAAAATCAAGCGGCTAAAGGAAGCACACCCAGGCCGTTGGTGCCACCTGATGCAGGTGGGCGGAACTGCGTATAGGGTGCAGTCGAGCGCACGGGGAGCGAGAGTGTGGAAGAGAAGGAAAACAAAAGTTAGTTAAATTAAAATGATATGGAAAAAATTAGTGAAAAAGATCAAATTTAAATAAAATGGGAAAAAAATTAAAAAAAAAAAAAGTACAACAATTAAAACAAAAAAAATGGAAAAATTATATGAACAGGATTTAGTTAAAAAAAAAAATAATAATAAATAAAATAAATGCCTGCCCCTCCCCCTCCCTCCGTCCCCACCGAAAGGCGGAGGGGGTGGTCGGTGGTGGGGGGGCGTGAGGGCGGGGGGTGGGCCGGGGGGCCCTGGTGGGGGGCACGTTTGGCGCCCTCCCCCCCCTTGTTTTTTTCCGGGGGGGCCGCTATCGCTTGGCCGGAGTCTTGCTTGACGAGTATTCGGCGGGTCGATCGCTTTTCACTGGCAAGCCTTGGTGGGGTCGCTCCCCGGATGCCGTGACGGATCGCGTGTGGACACCCTCTAGGTTCTCTCCGTCGGTCTGAGTTCACGAGGGTAGCGCGTCGGCTCACGCCTGTTCGTAGCAATTGGGGAACCAGCTCAGGCGTACGCCGAACTTGTCCTTGATCGTTTTCGTTGCACTTCCAAACGCTACGCTCGACTCCTTTACACTGGGCTTCTTCTTGTGCTGCTCGCTGTGATCTCCCCCGTGATTCCCGTCTCCTTGATGTCTCCGTGATTGCCGCCTCCTTGGTGTCTCCGTGATTCCCGTCTCCTTGCTAGTGGTCGCAACTCGCTGCACGTATATCTTGACCGATTTCACTCTTCCTGACTTTCTGTTGCCTCGCACTCACGTCAGACTCTCGGCTGACTAACCGTCTTGATCCCACGCCGGCAGTACCTTATATAGGCGCCGGCGCGGCCGTTAATCCATCTTGGATCGCTCCTTCCGTTAGCTGGGTTGCGTCCATCTTCCTGTGCCGCAACTTTCTTCGTCCGACTTTCATTCCCTCGCTTTTGCTAGGCGGGCTCCCTGACCCGCTACTTTCGCCGTCGTCCCCTGCTTTCTCCTCCTGTTCTCCCTCCGTGAGGAATACCCCGACCCGACCCCTCCTTCCCCCTTGCTGTCTAGGGTGCGGGAGATTTTATCTCCTCACAGTATCCTTTCCCCCTCCCCTCTTCTCTGTGACCCTCTAAATGCTTATTAAAAAGCATAGAAAATGCTAAATGATCTAATTAGTGAAATATTTTCACCATAATTAAGCATCTGAGTGCGGCGAGAATTTAGCCCTACGCTGGGCTTTTCCTGGAAAAGCTCCCACCCCCAAGTCCTTCCTCCTAGGAAAGTGTGGGAATTCCAAAATAGCAAATGCTGTCAAGGGGCTCCGCTCTTCGCTTTCCATTTTCCATACGAAGGAGGATAAAGGATAAAGGGTTTTCCCACAAAATAAAATGGAGGATATGTCTTGGGGTATAAAAAGGAGAAAGTTTATTTAATTATACGAGATACGATTAAATACGATTTAATACAAATTGTTAAAAAATAACATAAAGTATAATTTAATTAAATAAACGCATTTATTTGAAGGACATTTATTTATAGTTCTAATGTATTATTAGTATATAAAAAAAAACATTTAAGTTTCTACTAAATGAGTTTTAGTTAGAAATTCAAATATATAAAATTTTAAATATTTATTAATTTTTATTAAGTTACATTTACACAATTTTAAAATGTGTCTATAATTTCAATATTTGTATATAATTTATTTAACAAATCACGATTTTGTTTACAAATAATGCATCTAGCCTATTGGCTTTTTACTTTACTCAAATCACATTAGAAAAAAGTTAACTTTTTATTTAAAGAATGTCTCACAGAATTAGAGCAACTTATAAAATGAACTAATGCATAACAGCACGAGCTTTAATAAAATATGAAAGGTTTCATCATAAATAAAATTGACTCCTCAGTCTTACAATACTCTGCGACATCTTTTTTAATAAGCGAAAATGTTCTTGTCTTGTGGTTACAAAAATAAACAAATTATATTTTGATCGATTTAAATGAATCAAACATTTTGTTTTGATTTTGTATTTTGATTTTAAGCTTAAAAATATATTAATAAACATAAATTTTCTGCATTTTCAACCATTAACAAACGTTTTAAATATTTAGTGATTCATTAAAGTGCCAAGACCTTAGATATTTCAATTTTTATCATCTCTCTAATGATTACTAGCAGTACAGCTGGCAGAGATGTGCTCAACCGTATTCCTCAAGTAGCAAGTTGAATAATGGGCGTGCAAGGAAATTGACTACGCTGTTTTGAATGGACAGCCCTTGCATTGAATAGGTTTATCTATAAGGTGGCACGTACCTAGGTGCTTTTGCTTTAAAGTTTCTGATTTGAAAGAGGCCCAGGAATCATAACATCGTCCACGTTTATTCTTAACTCTATCTTCCGGTTTTACCGTCCGCAAAAAAGGATTTTACATTATGCTTTCATAATGCCTACAATATTGACTGCACAATTCAGTCGGATATAATGGCTTCTCAGGATTTGGTTTTGATTTTTTTTTGCTTCGGGGAAACATCAGTCTCCGTGGAACTCTGTTTTATTAAGAATGATAACTTTCCTTCTTTCTCTACATTTCTTGTGTTACATTTCTTGGAATGTGAAGTTCCCAACTTTTCCTGGCCAAGGGCCATGGCCAGCATGGACGGGAGCTCTGGCTGTCTTTTATCCTCCTCTTCATGTCCTCCACTTTCAATAAAAGTCCCTTCCACAGTCTGATGTTGGGTTCGAGGCGTTGCATTTCCTAGCAACATTGCAGCTTGTCAAGCAGTTTACAATAATTCCATAATTGCTCAGGTCTGCTATACGGATCAACTCCGAGTTGCAAGTGTATTTGTGAACTATCAGAGTTCCGTGGTTTATTAATGTTTTTACTTTCACATTCTCCAGAGCATCAGCGCCCAGCGACCAACACGGGGCGGGGACCAGCGAACCCGGAAAGGAGAGCGCCAGCGAGAGCGAGAGCGGAGGATCCAGGCCACGCCAGGAGACAACAGCAAAGCAAGTAGTCCCTTTTTGTAAAGCACAACATTGTCATAATAAAGGGAATAGTACCGACTAATCCACTCTGTGTTATTTCTGGGCTCGGGCAATCACGTCGACTATATAAATTCGGTGGAACGTTCCCACAAACTCTGAGAGCTAGCCGCCGCATTTGTCGCGAACAGACAGCGAAGCAAACAGTTCTTTACAATACCTGAAATGACGTTACCCTGTCGTTGGACCCTTTAACCCTTATTATATAAAGCGTCCAAGTCCTGGCGCAGTGTTCGTCCTGTAATTTATTTATGGCCACATAATAAATCTGTGCATAAGGCATTCAATGACCCCTGGCCAGCTAAGGGAGCGAGCGAGGCAGCTGCCTGTGCCAAGGATATACAGGGTATATATAGGATATGTATACGTATTTGTGGTGTTATTGTTGCCCTTTTAATGTTTTTAACTCCTCACTCACTCGCTATACTTCATTGCAGTGTCATTTGCGCAAACTGTTTCTTAAAAGCCACCCCTCTTCCAGGACATACTCCTTCGACTCCAATCAATGCCACTTTTCTCCACTCGTTTATAAATTCGAGTTCAACTTTCCAAACAGGCACAGATTTTCATGTATTTTGGGGTATATTTTAGGATCCTTAGAGAATTGTAATTTATGGAGGTCCTTTGGACCCTTTATATTAAATCTGTTTAAGAAGAATGTGTATTAAATAATAATTAAATAAATGACTTGGCCTTCATTAACTATTATAATAATATTCGCAATAAGGTCCCTATATTTATTTCTGACAATTGTTTCCTATTTAGTTTTTAATAAATATTAGTACTTTATAGTAAAAAATAAAGTTGTTTTTTATAGTCCATAAATAACGTTACATTTCTACTATATATATTTATTTTTTTAGATTTTTAACAAAGGATTGCTTTAAATATTAATTTCCAGTGAAAAGTTCTTAATTATGGGGCCCACAGGAATATTTATTAAATTTTTTTTATCTATTTTAAAGAACAGAATTTTAATCGCAATAGCAACTGTTAGGCTTGAAATATATTGAAAATAATATTATTTATTGTGTGATGGGCCATTTTAATTTAGTTTCTTATCGCAATCACACAAAATATGGCTAGTACTGTTGAGGAACGGTTATCGCTTCCTAGCGACATATTCACATTCCCAAATTCATGTTGCTGAAAGCTTGGCAACATTGCTAAAGTCAAATGGAGGAAACATATGTTTTAGTTTTGCTTCACACATACGTACACGCATTGAAGCGGTTATGCACAGAGTTGTATTTCTTAGCCTTTTATTTTAGGTATTCATTTTCTTGACGCTGCGTCGCCATATCTTTTTTGTTCAGTTTACATTTCGCAACCGATCCGCTAAGAACCAGCGAACAAAAATATACAGTCCACTCATGCAGAAATAAACGAAGGCGTTTTATTTCTCACCATAACACATTGTTCGGTCCTTCAAAGCCGGATTTGTTGGAAGTGTTTATTCAAGGAGTATCGCCTTAAGATGGAGGGATACAAAGCTCTGGTCGCAGGCCGCCGCAGACTCAAAGGAACGATCGCACGGATCTTATCCTTAGCTGAGCGCCTTGTAATATGCACATTTATCGAATGCACACTGTACTTCATACATTGTCGCATAAACATAAACAAACGACAAATATACGAGTTCTTGACCAAGCGGATGAAATCCGAGCCGGTTGCGAGTGTCAGCATAAACTGTCACATGCAGACCGCGGGTACTTGAACTTAAGTGTATATTCTTATTTCCTCAATTAGCTACATAGATTTATACATAAGAATATATAAGCGTCTCTGTCCGCTGTAAGCAGCGAGGCTACGAGACCTAGACCTTACTTAGCTAATAAGGAATATTGTAAGAATCAGAATCAATCGAGAGCTGGACGCGGCACCACTGCCGCCTCCAACATTAATAAAACAATATCAATCTCTCAAAACACTCCAAGACTTTTCTTTGGATGTTATTACATTTATTATTTATTATGCATTTATTAATGCATCCAACCATAAGGATATTGGTTAACCTTTACATGGCGACCATGACAATGAGGATCCTACAAGGACCCTAGGACCAAAGACGGAAAAATAGCAACAGAAGCAGCAACAACTCAACAGCAGCAGCAGCAGCAACGGAGACAGCAGCCAGAAGAAGTAGAAGCAACCAGAAAAGCCAAATAAAAATACCAATTTAATACGCATTTAAATAATGCCTCTTACACGAGAGCACACAAAATTTTGTAAAATTTAATTTTGCTCCATTCGGGAGGACGACGAGCGAGCAGCAGGAGTAGAAACAACAACAGAATAATGCCAACCAGCACGGAGGAATCGCAAAAATCTGAGTGAGTAGAGTCATGGGAAAGCGTGGAGCTTTAAAAAATAAAATAACAAAAAGAATATCACACATTAAGTGGTTGCTATATTCTAATAAGACGCCACCTTCTTGGGCAACGGCGCAGAAGCTCACAGAAGAGCTTAAGAAAAGCCGACTCTGCAACTCACTCAGAAAATATTAAAGTTAGAAATAACTTACTAAAACAAAAACCTCCATCTCCAAAGCCATTGCCGAAAAAACAGAGAGCTGCCCCAAGGACTGCCCTGGACCTCTATACTCGCCACACTGCGAGTTCACGTTCGGAAGGAAGACCACAACCGGATTGGAGTGAACAGCCTGTGCAGCCAGCATCGGCCCCGTCTGGCGTACCAAGTCAGACTAAGGAATAGCGAACCGACAGCTCTACACAAAGAGCGCAAAAATTATTTTATCCGTTGCAATGCGTTGCAACAATTTTTTACAAACATCAAATGTAAAATTGAGCAAAGCATTTTGCCCAATAGGCAGGGAAAGCTGTAAATTAAAGATAGATAATTCAATAAGTTAGGTTGATTCAAATGAAAAATATATTTATAAATTAAGTATACATAATCCCAAAATGGGACTAGCAGATTTTAAGACAGTGGACTCCACCGCTAATGTCATCAATAAAGTGGAGTCAAACACTATCGATTTAAAATCGATTATTAGTAAAATAGTGAACATTTTACTATAAATAATTGTAGTAATAATGTGCACAAATTGTTTCTATAAATTTTACAAGTTGCATAATAAATGCATTAAGAAAAGATATATGTGCCAGGCAAATGACCTATAAAAAAATCTTTAAAAAAAAGGAAAAGAAAGCGCAAAACAACATAAATTAGATAATCAATAACCACAATTAAAAATAAGCAAAAAAGGTAGAATGAAATAAATAAATAAAAATAAAAAAAATATATATAAATATTAAAAAAATCCAAAATATGGCTTATTTAAGGATATCTAGAGATGTATTTATAAAGGACATTTCAAACGCAATACCTGAATTTGATGGACAGAAAATCCATCTCCAAAGATTCATAACAGCGTTGAAATTAGTAAACCTTACAAAAGGCACATTCGAAGAAATAGGCGTTGAGGTAATTAAATCTAAAATAATTGGGTCAACTCTTTATAGAGTACAAAACGAGACAACAATCGAAGCAATTGTGAAGAAACTTCAAGATACAATTGTACGTGAAACATCGGATGTTGTTAAGCCATGTCAATGCCAACACAATATTGTATACCCGAAGCAGCAAAACTATAGTGGCAACAATTACAGAGGTAATTTTCGTGGTAGAGGTAGCAGTCGTGGTAATTACCAGAAAACAGGTTTTTATCGAAACAACGGTAATAATCGATACTATAACAACCAGACCAATAACTCAACTAGAGGTCGTGGAGGTTATAGAGGTAATAACCACAATTCAAACAATGTAAGAATAGCATAAAACCCGCCGGAAAACTTATAAAGACCCTTAGATATTCTACAGAACAAAACGTTAAAATTCGCACCATCAATCTCACTCAAAACATATTCGCAACCTTTATTAACGTAGAAACAGGAAATAAATTATTTTTCTTAATAGACCCAGGTGCAGAAGTATCTCTATTAAAGGAAAATTCTGACATTTTTAAACATATACAAACAGACGATATAATAAACATACAAAGCATAAGCCAAGAGGTTACCCAATTAAAAGGGTTAGAAATACAGACTTCTAAATACATAATTCCACATGACTTCCATATACTAAACTCAAAATTCAGTATCCCTTGTGATGGAATATTGGGACTTGATTTTATGAAAAAATTTAACTGCAATTTAGATCTTAATCAATCTGAAGACTTATAATTAGACCAAACAATTTAAACTTTCCGATTTATGTTCCAATAACATACACTTCTAGTAACAACTCTTTAATTCTGCCAGCAAGATCTCAAGTCGTCCGAAAAATTCACCTATCGTCAGATGAAGATAGCGTACTAATTCCCAATCAGGAAATTCAAGATGGCATTTATGTTGCAAACACAGTTGCAACTACCAAAAATGCATTTGTCCAAATACTAAATAGGACCAGTACTGATAAAATAATATATATTAAAAATTTTTCACACACAATTCCACGCAGGGCACCACTGCCGCCTCCAACATTAATAAAACAATATCAATCTCTCAAAACACTCCAAGACTTTTCTTTGGATGTTATTACATTTATTATTTATTATGCATTTATTAATGCATCCAACCATAAGGATATTGGTTAACCTTTACATGGCGACCGTGACAATGAGGATCCTACAAGGACCCTAGGACCAAAGACGGAAAAATAGCAACAGAAGCAGCAACAACTCAACAGCAGCAGCAGCAGCAACGGAAACAGCAGCCAGAAGAAGTAGAAGCAACCAGAAAAGCCAAATAAAAATACCAATTTAATACGCATTTAAATAATGCCTCTTACACGAGAGCACACAAAATTTTGTAAAATTTAATTTTGCTCCATTCGGGAGGACGACGAGCGAGCAGCAGGAGTAGAAACAACAACAGAATAATAGCAACCAGCACGGAGGAATCGCAAAAATCTGAGTGAGTAGAGTCATGGTAAAGTGTGGAGCTTTAAAAAATAAAATAACAAAAAGAATATCACACATTAAGTGGTTGCTATATTCTAATAAGACGCCACCTTCATGGGCAACGGCGCAGAAGCTCACAGAAAAGCTTAATTTTTTAAACGAAAACCTCCGGCTCAGAAAAGCCGACTCTGCAACTCACTCAGAAAATATTAAAGTTATAAATAACTTACTAAAACAAAAACCTCCATCTCCAAAGCCATTGCCGAAAAAACAGAAGAGCTGCCCCAAGGACTGCCCTGGACCTCTATACTCGCCACACTGCGAGTTCACGTTCGGAAGGAAGACCACAACCGGATTGGAGTGAACAGCCTGTGCAGCCAGCATCGGCCCCGTCTGGCGTACCAAGTCAGACTAAGGAATAGCGAACCGACAGCTCTACACAAAGAGCGCAAAAATTATGTTATCCGTTGCAATGCGTTGCAACAATTTTTTACAAACATCAAATGTAAAATTGAGCAAAGCATTTTGCCCAATAGGCAGGGAAAGCTGTAAATTAAAAATAGATAATTCAATAAGTTAGGTTGATTCAAATGAAAAATATATTTATAAATTAAGTATACATAATCCCAAAATGGGACTAGCAGATTTTAAGACAGTGGACTCCACCGCTAATGTCATCAATAAAGTGGAGTCAAACACTATCGATTTAAAATCGATTATTAGTAAAATAGTGAACATTTTACTATTAATAATTGTAGTAATAATGTGCACAAATTGTTTCTATAAATTTTACAAGTTGCATAATAAATGCATTAAGAAAAGATATATGTGCCAGGCAAATGACCTATAAAAAATCTTAAAAAAAAAGGAAAAGAAAGCGCAAAACAACATAAATTAGATAATCAATAACCACAATTAAAAATAAGCAAAAAGGTAGAATGAAATAAATAAATAAAAATAAAAAAAAAAATATATATAAATATTAAAAAAATCCAAAATATGGCTTATTTAAGGATATCTAGAGATGTATTTATAAAGGACATTTCAAACGCAATACCTGAATTTGATGGACAGAAAATCCATCTCCAAAGATTCATAACAGCGTTGAAATTAGTAAACCTTACAAAAGGCACATTCGAAGAAATAGGCGTTGAGGTAATTAAATCTAAAATAATTGGGTCAACTCTTTATAGAGTACAAAACGAGACAACAATCGAAGCAATTGTGAAGAAACTTCAAGATACAATTGTACGTGAAACATCGGATGTTGTTAAGCCATGTCAATGACAACACAATATTGTATACCCGAAGCAGCAAAACTATAGTGGCAACAATTACAGAGGTAATTTTCGTGGTAGAGGTAGCAGTCGTGGTAATTACCAGAAAACAGGTTTTTATCGAAACAACGGTAATAATCGATACTATAACAACCAGACCAATAACTCAACTAGAGGTCGTGGAGGTTATAGAGGTAATAACCACAATTCAAACAATGTAAGAATAGCATAAAACCCGCCGGAAAACTTATAAAGACCCTTAGATATTCTACAGAACAAAACGTTAAAATTCGCACCATCAATCTCACTCAAAACATATTCGCAACCTTTATTAACGTAGAAACAGGAAATAAATTATTTTTCTTAATAGACCCAGGTGCAGAAGTATCTCTATTAAAGGAAAATTCTGACATTTTTAAACATATACAAACAGACGATATAATAAACATACAAAGGCATAAGCCAAGAGGTTACCCAATTAAAAGGGTTAGAAATACAGACTTCTAAATACATAATTCCACATGACTTCCATATACTAAACTCAAAATTCAGTATCCCTTGTGATGGAATATTGGGACTTGATTTTATGAAAAATTTAACTGCAATTTAGATCTTAATCAATCTGAAGACTTATAATTAGACCAAACAATTTAAACTTTCCGATTTATGTTCCAATAACATACACTTCTAGTAACAACTCTTTAATTCTGCCAGCAAGATCTCAAGTCGTCCGAAAAAATTCACCTATCGTCAGATGAAGATAGCGTACTAATTCCCAATCAGGAAATTCAAGATGGCATTTATGTTGCAAACACAGTTGCAACTACCAAAAATGCATTTGTCCAAATACTAAATAGGACCAGTACTGATAAAATAATATATATTAAAAATTTTCACACACAATTCCACACACAATTGACAACTTATGCACGAAATATAGCGATACATTTGGACTAGAAAACGAAGCAATATCAACGAACAACTTTTATAAACAGAAACTGAGATTGACGGATGACGTTATTATTTTTTTTATATAAAAAACTATAGAAATCCTAAAAGTAAAAACGACGAAATACAGGAACAGGTACAAAAATTAATTGAAAATAAAATAGTCGAACCATCTGTCTCACCATATAACAGCCCACTCTTGTTAGTTCCAAAGAAATCTCTCCCCAATTCTGATAAGAAAAAATGGCGATTAGTAATTGACTATCGTCAAATTAATAAAAAACTGTTGTCTGATAAGTTTCCGCTACCTAGAATCGATGACATCTTAGATCAACTAGGAAGAGCAAAATACTTCTCATGCCTAGTCTTAATGTCTGGTTTTCACCAAATTGAACTCGAAGAAAGTTCCCGTGATATAACGTCTTTTTCAACAAGCAATGGTTCAATCGCTTCACGCGATTACCATTTGGTTTAAAAATAGCGCCAAAATCTTTCCAGAGGATGATGACTAAAGCATTCTCCGGATTAGAACCTTCACAAGCTTTCCTTTGTATGGATGATCTTATAGTCATTGGATGTTCCGAAAAACATATGCTTAAAAACTTAACTGATTTTTTGAGAAATGTACGACATACATTCTAAAACTACATCCTGAAAAATGTTCATTTTTCATGCATGAAGTCACATTTTTGGGACACAAATGCACAGATAAAGGAATCTAGTCCCACATGATGCGGACAGCGCTAGACGATTCGTTCCCTTTTGCATTCGCCGATTTTTCCCGTCACATTACGAGATTATGTAAAAAAGGTATTGTATTCAAATGGACAGAAGACTGTCAGAATGCATTCGAACATCTTAAATCGGCACTAATAAATCCAAATTTATTGCAATATCCAGATTTCAGCAAGGAATTTTGCATAATAACAGATGCAAGTAAGAAAGCATGCGGAGCAATGTTAACTCAACACAAAAAGGGACACCAACTTCCGGTGCATATGCATCAAGATCATTTACTAAAGGAGAAAGTAATAAAAGCATAACAGAACAAGAGTTAACAGCAATTCATTGGGCAATAACCTATTTTAGACCATACATTTATGGCAGACATTTTACTGTCAGAACAGATGACAGACCACTTACCTACCTATTTTCGATAAGAAATCCAAGCTTAAAATTAACACGAATACGGCTTGAATTAGAGGAATATAATTTTACAGTCGAGTATCTAAAGGGAAGGACAATTACGTTGCTGATGCATTATCAACGATAACTTTTGAGCAACAAAAAGAAAAACCAGAAATGTCTTAAAAGTCACTTCGAGAAACCAAAGTAATAAAGCTTCTAAGCCCAACGTATACGAAGTCATTACAAATGATGAGGTACGAAAAGTAGTGACAAATGACAAAAGTACAAATGATGAGGTACGAAAAGTAGTGACCTTGCGAATAACAGACCTACTATATTTATTAAAACATGGAAAGAAAGTTATAGCAAGAATTGATGTTAGCGATTTGTTCACCAATGAAATTCTCGACTTAGGTCAATTCTTCCAAAGGCTTGAAAAAGAAGCTTGTATAATTAATATCAGCCAACTCAAAGGGGCACCGAGCGAAAAGATCTTTGACAGTATCTCAATAGAATCTTTCAAAATAATGGGCAATAAAATATTACAATCTCTAAGAGTAGCACAACTCAAGCCGGTGACCCTATTATCAAATAATGATAAAGAAATAGAAGCAATACTGTTTACATTCCATGATGGTCCAATACCAGGAGGTCATACAGGCATAGCTAGAACATTAGGAAAAATAAAAAGACATTATCATTGAAAAAATATGACAAGAAAAATATCCAATTATATAAGAAAATGTCCTAAATGCCAAAAATGGAAGATTATATAAAATACAAAGACCCCAATTACTTTAACAGAAACGCCACAAATGGCTTTCGACAGGGTAATTGTGGATACGATCGGTCCACTACCCAAATCAGAACAAGGCATCGAGTATACTATTACTCTAATCTGCGACTTAACAAAATACCTCGTCGCAATACCGGTTAAAGAAAAAAGTGCAAAAACAGTAGCTAAAGCTTTATTTGAAGATTTTATTCTGAAGTACGGTCCAATGAAGACGTTCATTACAGACATGGGAACAGAATACAAAAATTCAATAATAGATGAACTATGTATAAATCTAAATATCAAAAAATAACATCTACTGCACAACACCACCAAACCGTTGGAACAGTCGAAAGAAGCCACAGAACTTTCAATGAATTTATTCGATCCTACATTTCAGTAGATAAAACTGAATGGGACTACAAAATTTCGTATACTGTTTCAATACGACACCTTCTATGGCACATGAGTATTGTCCATATGAACTAGTATTTGGTAAAGCCTCAAACTTACCAATACATTTTACATTTACATACTGTAGATAAAATAGAACCCCTTCATAACATAGATAACTATGCTAAGGAATCTAAGTATAGGTTAGAAGTAGCTTATAAAAAAGCTAGAATAATGATAGAAGATAATAAAATTAAGAATAAGGAACTATATGATAGGAAAACTAAAGATATATCACTTAAAATAGGAGATAAAGTTTTGTTAAGAAATGAAACAGGTCATAAGATATTTTAAATATACAGGCCCATATAATGTAACTAAAATTATAATATCAGGAGATAGGAGTAAGACACAAACCGTTCATAAGGATAGATTAAAAATATTCATTAACTAAAATTTAGATAGGAGTTAATCAGAACGTTTTTCTGTATGAATTGGAAAAATAAAAAGGCTTATTAAATTTAAATTAAATTAAATTTTATTTTGAACCAAAATTAACATTCTTGTCAATCTTCTTGTTTCTTTTGGTTAAACTAAAACACATAAGATTGAATTCCATTTCCATTTTAATATATCTAATACAATCAATTAATTAAGCCAATATACACTAAAAAAAAAAACACATTATTTACACATATATAAAAAAAAAAACAAACAAAAAAAAAAATTTTTGCAAATACTTAAAATTTAGTTTTACCCTAAAATATTATGACATAAAAATAACTTCATGTAATTACGTTATTTTTCAAAAGGAGGGAGATGTAATATGCACATTTATCGAATGCACACTGTACTTCATACATTGTCGCATTAACATAAACAAACGATAAATATACGAGTTCTTGACCAAGCGGATGAAATCCGTGCCGGTTGCAAGTGTCAGCATAAACTGTCACATGCAGACCGCGGGTACGTAGATTTATACATAAGAATATATAAGCGTCTCTGCTGCTGTAAGCAGCGCGGCTACGAGACCTAGACCTTACTTAGCTAATAAGGAATATTCTAAGAATCAGAATCAATCGAGAGCTGGACGCGGCACCACTGCCGCCTCCAACATTAATAAAATAATATCAATCTCTCAAAACACTCCAAGACTTTTCTTTGGATGTAATAAATGCATCCAACCATAAGGATAATGGTTAACTTTTACAGCCTACCAGCAACTACAACAACAAGTGATGTGGAGGTCATGGTTGATCGTCTGGAAATCGCATGGAGGGAGTTCGAGAAACTGATGATGTCCGATCATAACATGGTCGATGGGTACGTAGACCCATCCTACGACAACGAAGTGTACGAAGAAAGGTACATGAACGCAAGGCGGATTCTCAACGCAAAGAAGCGCTCACTGGAGCCGCAAGAGACACCGCAAAACAACGACCCTATGACGCGTAAAGAGACGTTATCTTCCAGTTACTGCAGCAACAACAACAACTATTTGAACGCTTGTCCGTACAAAACGCTTCTCCTTCTTCAGCCAACTCGGCGCCAGATGGCGGCATAGACGCGTCGAAAATACAAATAAAGCCATTTTCTGGCGACTACAAGGAATGGCCTGCATTCCGAGACATATATGAGAGTACCATTCATAGGAATCGAAAGTTGTCTAACACCCAGAAGTTCCATTACCTCAAATCGTTGCTGAGCGATGGGGCTGCAAATCTGATTGGACATTTGCCAATTACCGACAGTGCATAAGAAACGGCATTGTTGCGTTTGAATGAGAGATACGACAGGCCGCGCCATATAGTGTTTTCGTTGTTGGAAAAGTGTACACAATTGCCAGAAACTACAAAGATTAATGTATCAGTGCTTCGTAAAGTGACGGATGGAGCTAACGAGATAGTTCGAGCATTAGATGCAATTGGCCAGAACACACGCGATGGCTGGATCATCTTCCTGATACTGCAGAAGATGGATGCCGACACACGCCGCAAATGTATCGAGAAAAGCCGCGATATGGATTCGGCAAAGATCGAGGACTTGTTCAAGTTCCTGGATACGCGCTGTGAAGAATTTGAGCTGAGTCAACGCCAAAGCACTTGGGGCCCATGCTGACATGGTCAAGAAGTCCATGCAGAGGGGGGCAGTGGCGCTAAAGGAAACATGCCCTGTATGCATCTGCAGAATTTCTGGCACTCAACTGTGAGCAAAGACGAGCAATGGGAAAGGAGAAGCTGCTTTGCTTCAATTGCTTAAAACCTGGACATTTTTCAAGTAAGTGTGGATCCAAATTCAACTGCAAAATATGTCAAGGTAGACATCACACACTAATACATGCACAAGTACAAAGTTCACAGGCTACAGGAGGCCCTGTGTCAACTAAGTTCGAGGATCGACGCGTCGATCCTTAATCCACATCGGTGACAGTGAGTCACATAGCTCGAGCACACGGCTCACAAAAGGGTGCAGGCGCGCAAGGCCTTACAGCACCAACACACAAACATCGTAAAAGTGAGCTGCCGACTGCATTGGTATATGTACAAGGCGCAAATGGAACATATACAAGATGCCGGCTTCTCTTGGACAGCGGATCAGAGCTATCTTACATATCGGAACGATGCATCAACGCTCTTGGACTCCCACGTTCTTCATCCCGCACTGGTGTCGGGAATATCATCGATTACGGCAGAGGCAACCAGAGACCTAACCAACGACACTATGGATGTTACTGGACACGTCCTTAGTAAGATAACATCCTCGCTACAAAGAAACAATATCGACCCATCGTCACTCAAGGTGTCCGATGGCTTCCTAATGGCGGATAGCAAATTCGCCTCAGTTGCTTCGGTGGACATCCTCTTGGGAAGCGACTACGTTTGGGCCACACTGACAGGCCAAAAGATGCACGACAACATGGGCAATCTTATTGCCATATTGTCCATATTTGGATGGATAATTACATCGGTTAGAATCAAGCAATCTCCAAGGGGTACGTCGCTACTTTCCACATGCAACATTGACGCTTCACTTCAAAGATTTTAAGAATTGGAAAACGTCGGCGACTACACGGAAAAGGATCCAGATCACGACATGGTGGAGAAGCATTTTCTCCAAACTCACAAACGACATGAAGATGGCAAATATGTCGTCGAACTCCCGTTCAAATCAGACACACTCAAGGGAGCACTGTCCCGTTTTGCAGCCGTAGAGAGACGACTCCAATCAAATCAGGACTTGCAGGAGCAGTACATCAAATTCATGCAAGATATCAAGCTTGGCCACATGCAAGAAGTCGAGAAGCCAAGCTGCGACACAGGACAAGTCTTCTATTTACCGCATCACTCTGTACTTGGACGAAAACTTAGTGTGGTATTCGATGGGTCATTTAAGGACGCCAAAGGCTTGGCACTAAATGACACTCTGCATATCGGGCCAAGCATCCAGCGGAATCTGTTTTCTGTATGCTTGCGCTTCAGGATGTATCGATTCATGTTTTCGGCAGACATTGTAAAAATGTTTCGCCAGATTTGGATCGATCCCGAGCATCAAAACTACCAGAGAATTATGTGGCGAGAACATCCATCTGCGCCACTCAAACACTACCAGCTGTGTACCGTAACTTATGGCACAGCCTGCGCACCATACCTGGCCATAAGAGTGTTGGAGCAACTGGCACATGATCACCAGGATCAATATCCAACTGCATCGGAAAATCTAACTGGAGAATTTTTATGTCGTCGACGTACTCACTGGTTTAAACAACGAAGACGATCTCATGGCCAATAGCAATGAGCTGCTCCAACTCATGTCACACGCCAAATTGGAACTCGGCAAGTGGGTTTCCAATTCACCACGTATCAGCAAGGAACACTCCAACGCTGCTGACGTCACCGGAAATTGGCATCTATTGAAACCCTTCTGAGGACCTGTTGATGTATAACACATCCTTGTCCCTAAACCCAAGATGTACAAAAAGGCAAATCCTTTCAGATGTTGCACACATGTTCGAGCAATAGTGGCTATTGGATCTGGATTGGGATTCTGACCTTCCACCCAAAATAGCTGACTCCTGGCTCCAAAGCAGAGCGGACTTCGACGCCTGGCATCACGTCATCCCTAAGGAGAATCCTGCAGATTGCTCATCAATAGGAATGATGACTCCACAACTCACAGACCAAAGATTTTCAACTATGGTGCAAGGGGCCACCATGGCTTCTCGACGAAGAGCAATACAATGTGAGGATAGAGCATCAAGAGGTTTGCCTAAATCTTTCGAAAACCACCCACAATATGAGCTGAAGACGGCATCCATGGTCACACTCAGGGCGATCCTTTGGCATCCTGGCCAAAGCTGCTGCACATACTGGGCTATGTTTTACGCTTTACCGTTGTGTAGCCAGGGACCCACGCAAATCGTTCCAGTCACGACGGCTGTCCTTCAATAAAATCTAGGCAGCACGTATCCTTGCTCTGAAGCATGCCCAAGACTGCTTCCAGGAGGATCGCAAACTTATCAAAGCCAAACAGCCACTTCGAAGCCGTTCGCAACTGCTGAAGCTGGCACCATTCATCAACAAGGATGATCTATCCGAATCACACAATCGCTTCCGTCCGACCATTATGGATGCGATTACGCAGGGCCTATCATCCTGAAGGATCGCCAGGGTCTCAATCCAAAGAAGTCAAAGGATACATCTGTCTCTTTGTCTATCTCGTCACGTCGGCACTACATTTGGAACTGGTTACAGATCTCAGCACCGAGACGTTCTTGGCAGCCCTAAAACGTTTCATGTCACTTCGCACGAAATGCGCCTAAATCTATAGTGACAATGGCAGAAATTTCGTCGGTGCAAAGCGAGCACTGGATGAGATGCAACACCTCCTTGCATCACAGAGACACAAGGATCTAGTCACACAGACACTAGCAGATGAAGGCATCAAATGGGTCTTCATTCCGCCATACGCACCCCACTGGGGCGGAAAATGGAAATCCGCCGTACGCTCGGTTAAGCTTCACCTGCGCCGTATCATAGGCAACACCACATCACCACAGCCACATTCCTGAAAATAGATTGGACTACTGGCAAGGTGTCCAAGCACTCTACCAAGGATTCTGGAAACGCTGGCACCAAGAATACCTCACAAGGTTGCAGCAGAGACCCAAATGGATAACTCCCCAACCGAATGTCAACATCGGAGCAGTGGTTCTACACCACTGCACCACGCCAATGCTGTCCAGGCGCTCGCCCAGATGCCATAGCGACGCCTCGAACGCCTCGAAGAAGCTCTGGGTCTGCTGGCCTGTGGCCTTCCACACCCCCAAGCCGATGCCCATTACGTGGATGTAGGCGGGCTTGCCGGCCTCGGTGGCTCTGGCCTGGGCCTGCAAGACCAAGGTATCAAAGGTACCTGGTGGTCAATGAAGCCCTCGTAGACATTCTCGAAGCGCGGATTGAACTCGTGGTCCTCGGCGTCCTTGTAATAGAATTCCTTGCTTAGCGTCGCTCGCTTTAAATTAAATTAATCCATTAACCTTGGAATGGAATTAGAACCTAGGAACTACGTTGTACTCCAGAGCTACTGTGACCCATTTCTTCTGCAGGACGAGTCCTGGTTTTCTCATTAAGCTGCATTGCATAAATCAAACAAACAAAGCCTGAAAGTGGGAAAATTGAGCCAAGAAATGGAAAATCCAAAGCTCCACGAATGGTAGCGGGAAACCAAAGTTACAAATGAATTTAACCCTCCCCCTTGCAGGATTCATTGAAAAATCATATCAATTATTCGAAGGGAGTGTCATTAGCCACCTTTCAGGGAATTTCCCACCCAAAAGTCTCCTTTAAGGATCAACTGGAGGGGATTAATTGAAGGATACTTCCAATGCACACACTGTCCCGGGGCAGTAAAAATATTGATGCCAGTGCATTAAGGAGATGTATGTGCGCAAGACGAAGAGGGTGGGTGCGTTGCTGTGAGTCCTGAGCCTTTAAAGCGCCTTAAGTCGATAGGAAATCGGCTTAGCCGCAAAATGTGGCAAGGATACTTGACCACCGAACATGTGAGGTGGGGGAGGGGAAAAATGGCCGGAAACCAGTCAAAAAGAAGGCCGACAGGACCCCCACCGCAGCAAAAGCCAAGCGAAATGACCTACGAATATCAATCGGGGACCTTCGCCGGCCAAATGATAATGATAATAAACTTCGGCTTTCCCCCGTATCATCATCATTATCGTAACCATTAACCAAGGACCCAGGCCAATTTACATACCCCTCCATACATCGCCGCCGAACCCCTTTCTTCCTGCGTACTGCATTCGCGTCTGCCCTCCATTGACGCCTCCGACTGACTAAGCAGAATTAGTAAAGGCTCATTATTGATTTTGGTTACCGAATCAAATGGGACAGCAGCGGAGTTGTCCCAAAAGTAAATACTATTCTTAAATAAACCAAGAGGCCCCTGGCCGCCCCCTTCCTTTGCGCCACCCATGTTTCGGGAGCTTTTATTGCCGTCATAACTCAAAGTATGTTTGAATTTATGCCTAATTATCGAAAGCCAACTCAAATAAATTGCCACCAGGACTCTAGCCATATTTTGAGTGATTGCGATAAGAAACTAAATTAAAATGGCCCATCACACAATAAATAATATTATTTTCAATATATTTGAAGCCTAACAGTTGCTATTGCGATTAAAATTCTCTTCTTTAAAATAGATAAAAAAATTAAATAAATATTCCTGAGGAACTTTTTACTAGAAATAAATACTTATCCTTTGTTAAAAATCTAAAAAAAATATATAAAGTAGAAATATAACGTTAATTATGGGCTATAAAATACTATAAAAAATACTACAAATTTATTTTTTACTATGAAGGAGTTAAATACTATAAAAAAAATAGGAAACAATTGTCAGAAAAAAATATAGGGACCTTATTACGAATACTCTTATAATAGTTAATAAAGACCAAGTGCTTTATTTAATTATTATTTAATACACATTTTTCTTAAACGGATTTAATATAAAGTGTCCAAAGGACCTCCATAAATTACAATTATCTAAGGATCCTAAAATTAACCCCAAAATACATGAAAATCTGTGCCTGTTTGAAAAGTTAAACTCGAATTTATAAACGAGTGGAGAAAAGTGGCTTTGATTGGAGTCGAAGTAGGGTGTCCTGGAAGAGGGGTGGAGGGGAAGGGGCGAGGTAGTGTCACCGCAAGGCTCTTAACAACAGTTTGCGCAAATGACACTGCAATTAAGTATAGCGAGTGAGTGAGTAGGTAAAAACATTAAAAGGGCAACAATAACACCACAAATACGTATACATATCCTATATATACCCTGTATAATACGTATCTGCCAGCGGTGTCACAAAACCTTCACGAAGCCGGATTGAACCAGTGGTCCTCGTGAAGCAGACATGAAGGGCAACCACCGGCTCTCGTCGCGCCAAATGCGCCGAAGATTGGCGACTGCAGTGGTGGCGTTCTGGACCATCCCCGCAGGAAGTTTTCGATCCTCGGTTATCATTATGTCCTGGTACTCCATCACATCTCCTCTCCAGGCACCAATCAGTCATATGATCCCCCCCTCTCGGTCGATGGTCATTCCGTCGCGGACCATCTCGCCAGGCATTGTCCCGGGATCCGTTGTGAGGAACTCCGAGTGGCTGGAGACGTACAGCAGGGCGGCCAGCTTGATCTCATCGTAGCTGAGCACCGAGCTGAGGGTGAGTCCTGGTCTCTCCTTGTGAGTGCCCACCAGCTCGAAGCCCTCGTTGCCGGTCTGGCCGCCCATGGTGCGGTAGAAGTCGTTGCCCCCAAAGAACCAGACGCATCTCTTGGCCAGGAGGCGTTGCACGAATGCGATAAGGGTCATGTCCTGGTGGACTTTTAGCTCCTTGTAGGTGCCTGGTGAGGCGGAGAAGAGGGAAGAGAATATTCTGTTATATTGTGTTATCGTTTATAAGGGATTTACTAAGTGGTCTATAGTCTTCCAATTTTCTAGATTTTTAAACAAAAAATCTTGGAAAAGTCTGGAAAAAATAGAACCAGTTGAAAAAATATTATTTGTCTATTAAAAAGTTAACAAAAAAAGGTTTCTAAATAAAAAGTTTTAAAATAATAGAATTTGGAGATGATGTCCATGCCCCTGGTATTCCGGATTTTTAGCTTAAACGTAGAAAAAAAGTTAAAGTTTAATTGAAAAATAATAAACAAAAAGGATTATTATATTAATGGAAAGGATTATTATCGTAAACCTTTTTCTAAGACCTTTTCTTTAGTTTACCAGTTATATACCCAAAACATTTATAATCTAATACTTCCTTTATCTAATTTAAGCTCTATTTTTTTTTTTTTTTTTGGCCCACCTCCCGCCCAACCGACCGAGGGGCGCTGCCGTTTATCGTACGGCTCGAATCGCGGGGATAGATCCGAGACGAGGAATAAGTATTTTAAAAAGGTTACGAGGAAGAGTTACATTGTTGCTCTCGTAAGTAGGAAAGAATAGAGGATTTCATGCAAGAGTTCTGTGAAATAATTTGATAAAGGTTATTGTAGTCAGAACATAGTACCCTGAAAAGGTCATGCTGAGCATATGTTGACCTACAAAAGTTAAGAAATAAGGGGAAGTTCGAGCGACCCTAAAATGAACGTTAAATTTTCACAGACTTAAAAGGTTCTGGCTGTCGATTTCACCATTAATAAGGTTAATGATGAAAACTACACCCAGCATAGTCCTATGGTTTAGTAGGGGTGGTAAGTTTATTAAAAGTAGTCTGCTTTGATAAGACGGGAGTTGGATACTTGCATCCCAGTTTAGACCCCTAAGAGCAAAAAGGAGAAAGTTCTTGTGTACTGATTCAATACGGTCTTGTTGAACCCCATATTGGAGACTCCAGACACATGAACCGAATTCAAGAATCGGACGAACTAAAAATATGTAAAGAGTTTTGGTTATATAAGGGTCATTAAATTCCTTTGACCATCTTTTAATGAAACCAAGCACACCCTTGGCTTTATTAACCATTGCCGTATATGGTCGGTAAATTTAAGCTTGAAGTCTAAGATAGGACACCTAGGTCGTTAGCCTGAGTTAATCTTTCTAGGGCGGTCCCATGCAGAAACTAAGTTGCCTGGATGGGGCTTAAGCTATAGAATGACATAAATTTGCATTTTGACCCATTGAGTTTTAAGTCATTAGCAGAACACCAATTTTGGAACTTGTCCAGATCGGACTGAAGTTTGTATTGGGCAGAGGAAGATTTATACTGAAAACACAGCTTAACGTCGTCTGCGTACATAAGTACACGAGAGTTCGGTAAAGTAAAAGGCAATTCATTAATAAAAATGGAAAAAAGTAAAGGCCCGAGATGACTTCTTTGAGGGACTCCAGATGTAGCTCGGACTAGGCAGGAAAATACATCATTGAAAAGGACTTTCTTCCAGAAAGATAAGTGGAAATCCACGTAAACAGGTTAGTAGAAAATCCCAAAAGATCGAGTTTTCTCAAAAGGAGAGAGTGGTTTACAGAGTCAAATGCTTTACTTAAGTCAGTGTAGATGACATATGTTTGAAGGCCATTTTGGAAGCCATCAATTACAAATGATGTCAGCCTCTAAGTTACGTAACGAAAAAAACTAACGTAACGAAGAAGTGCAGGAATACTGTAAGGAAAAATTCAAATAAATTGGAAAACTCGTCACGTGAGATAGTTGGTCAGCCGTGAATAATGTGCACGAGTCTATTATGCACCATGGTTGGGAGTAAACCCTTGAGAAAATCTATGAATACTATTGGTTTGACAGTATGTCTAAGTACGTTCGGAGATGCAGATTCTCAAAGCCCCCATCTGGTAGCGTACAAGCCGAATTGCATCCCATACAGAAGGTTAATGAAGATGCCACACAAGGTTAACAATATTTGTTGTAAAGATAACTATCGCCTTCTAAAAGAAAAGGCTGAATAGTTTAATTTGTTTGCATTTAAGTTAGTGGTAATCTGGATCTCATGACAAACCTCGTTGTGCAAGCATAAGAAATAAGAAGAATAGGAGAAAACATTGGAACTACTCTGTTTGATTCGAGAAGTAAGAGGTTTTGGAAAACATTGAGACAGGTCAGAAAGGCCGTATCGCAGATTACTGTAAACATTCAAATTATAACAATTATTTTTTGGTACACACTTATCTTTTTCTTATTGCTTTTCCATTCTTTCGTGCGAGGCAGGTACATAATTATGTCAACGTAGATTTGGCGTAACAATAAGAGCGACAGATAAAGATTCGACATAACTGGAAGGTGAAGAGGAATTTTTTTTTTTGCTCCCACTGCATACGTACAGCTACCTCCCGCCCAACCGACCGAGGGGCGCTGCCGATTATCGTACGGCTCGAATCGCGGGGATAGATCCGCGACGAGAAATAAGTATTTTAAAAAGGTTACGAGGAAGAGTTACATTGTTGCTCTCGTAAGTAGGAAAGAATAGAGGATTTCATGCAAGAGTTCTGTGAAATGATTTGATAGAGGTTATTGTAGTCAGAACATAATACCCTGAAATGGTCATGCTGGGCATATATTGACCTACAAAAGTTAAGAAATAAGGGGAGGAATGTTCGAGAGGCCCTAAAAGGAACGTTAAATTTTAACATACTTAGAAGGTTCTGGATGTCGATTTCACCTTTAATAAGGTTAATGATGAAAACTACACCCAGCATAGTCCTATGGTTTAGTAGGGGTGGTAAGTTTATTAAAAGTAGACCCCTAAGAGCAAAAAGGCGAAAGTTCTTCTGTACTGATTCAATACGGTCTTGATGAACCCCATATTGGGGACTCCAGGGACTTGAACCGTATTCAAGAATCGGACGAACTAAAGATATGTAAAGAGTTTTAGTTATATAAGGGTCATTAAATTCCTTTGACCATCTTTTAATGAAACCAAGCACCCCCTTGGCTTTATTAACGATCGCTGATATATGGTCGGTAAATTTAAGCTTGAAGTCTACGATAGGACACCTAGGTCGTTAACCTGAGTTAATCTTTCTAGGGCGGTCCCATGCAGAAACTAAGTTGCCTGGATGGGGCTTAAGCGATAGAATGACATAAGTTTGCATTTTGACCCATTGAGTTTTAAGTCATTAGCAGAACACCAATTTTGGAACTTGTCCAGATCGGACTGAAGTTTGTATTGGGCAGAGGAAGATTTATACTGAAAACACAGCTTAACTTCATCTGCGTACATAAGTACACGCATTTGTCTATTAAAGCAAAAGGCAAGTCATTTATAAAAATGGTAAAAAGTAAAGGCCCGAGATGACTTCTTTGATGTCTCCAGATGTAGCTCGGACTAGGCAGGAGAATACATCATTAACGAGAATGGAAAGCTCGGACGGAGCCGAAGCTTATATACCCTTGCAGTTAAATATCGGCTTCTATTAATTAAAGATATAGTAAATATCGGATATGGTTAGCCGATCTTTACAAAAACATTCATAACAAGCTTTGATTCGTATAAAATGAATTTTAATAGAATTCCGACGCTTCTACGCCCAAAAACACGAAAGTTGTGTCATTTCCGATCGTTCAGTTATATAGAAGCTGTATGATATAGTCGACCGATCCGTATGAAAATTTTCAGATCGGCTTAGCTTTCCACAAAAGAGAATCTGTGCAAATTTCAAGTTTCTATCTTCAAAAACGTGATGAAATTTTTCAGATCGGCCTAAATTCCCCTAATAGTCAATCTGTGCAAATTTCAAGTTTCTATCTTCAATAACATGGAAGTTATAGCATTTCCGATCAATCAGATATATGGCAGCTATAGGATATAGTCGCCCGATCCCGGCCGTTCCGACTTATAAACTGCTTGCAAAGGAAAGAAGATGTGTGCAAAGTTTCAAGACGATAGCTCAAAAACTGAGAGACTAGTTTGCGGAGAAACAGACAGACGGACAGACGGACATGCTTATATCAACTAAGGAGGTGATCCTGATCCAGAATATATATACTTTATGGGGTCCTGGATGTCTCCTTCACTGCGTTGCACACTTCTGTCCAAAATTATAAAACCCTCTGCAAGGGTATAAAAATAGAGCTTAAATTAGATAAAGGAAGTATTAGATTATAAATTTTTTGGGTATATAACTGGTAAACTAAAGAAAAGGTCTTAGAAAAAGGTCTACGATAATAATCCCTTTTCCATTAATATAATAATTTTTTTGTTTTTTATTTTCAATTAAACTTTAACTTTTTTTCTACGTTTAAGCTAAAAATCCGGAATACCAGGGGCATGGACATCATCTCCAAATTCTATTATTTTAAAACTTTTTATTTAGAAACCTTTTTTGTTAACTTTTTAATAGACAAATAATATTTTTTCAACTGGTTATATTTTTCCAGACTTTTCCAAGATTTGGGTTTAAAAATCTAGAAAATTGGAAGACTATAGACCACTTAGTAAGTCCCTTATAAACGATAATACAATATAACAGAATATTCCCTCTTCTCCCCCCACCAGGCACCTACAAGGAGCTAAAAGTCTACGAGACATGATCAATTATCGCATTCAAGCAACGCCTCCTGGAAAAAAAATGCGTCTGGTTCTTTGGGGGCAACGACTTCTACCGCACCATGGACGGCCAGACCGGCAACGAGGGCTTCGAGCTGGTGCTCAGCTACGATGAGATCAAGCTGGCCGCCCTGCTGTACGTCTCCAGCCACTCGGAGTTCCTCAACAACGGATCCCGGGACAATGCCTGCGAGATGGTCCGCGACGGAATGACCATCGACCCAGAGGGTGTGATCATATGACTGATTGGTGCCTGGTTCGAAGGGCCAATGTGATGGAGAACCAGGACATAATGATAACCGAGGATCAGAACACTTTCCTGCGGGGATACTGGGACCAGAACGCCACCACTCTAGCCACCAATCTTCGTCGCATTTGGCGCGACTTCTACGTCTTCTACCTTCGACTGTCTGCTTCACGAGGACCACGGGTTCAATCCGCGCTTCTTTAAGGTCTAGGAGGGCTTCTTCGACCACCAGGTGATGCGGAAACGCTACTCCAATAGCGTTGATACCTTGCTGTTGGAGGCCCAGAGCAGATCCACCGGGGCCGGCAAGCCCGCCTACATTTACGTGGAGGGCATCGGCCTGGGGGTAGGGAAGGTCACTGGCAAGCAGACCCAGACCTTCTTCGAGGCTATTTAGATTTCGTCTATGCATCGAACACTGAAAGCGGTTGACGTTAAACAGAATTCCAAACGACTCGAATCATTCGAGGAAAGTAAAAACCTAAACGATTTTGTTATCGATGAATCAGATTAGAAACATATATACAATATATGCGAATATATCAGAAAGCCAACTATGTTTAATATAAAAATAAATCTAGCGACATATTCTTTAGATAATCATCCAAAACAAAGAGTTTTGATACCATTTCTTTCGCCGCAAAAACAAAGTATAATGTGCAAGGATACATTATCCATTTCAGTGACTAATTTTAAATATCTTTTAGTTTTTGTTTTTATTTCAATTACAAAAAGATTAATTCATTTAAATTAAACTGAGACAGCAAATCCTTCTACTCAAGCCCGTCTTCTTTGGCGGATCCGACAGGATACACCACGCGCTTCACCTCGAAGATACGTTTTAGGTAGAAGACCTAGCCGACGGTCATCAGGACCAGGACGAGGGCCTCGAAGGTGGACCACAGGACCACGCGGGAGTTGGTGCTTTCATTGACAGAGCGATGGATGTTGTCACGAACCTGGCAAAAAGTTGCACTTGCAACTCGGAATTGATCAGTATAGCAGACTTGAGCAACTATGGTATTATTGTAAACTGCTTAACAAGCTGCGATGTTGCCAGGAAATGCAACGCCTCGAACTCAACAACAGACTCTACTGCAAGTGGATTTTTTTTTTTCGCGGCTCCCACTGCATACATACAGCCCACCTCCAGCCCAACCGGCCGAGGGGCGCTGCCGTTTATCGTAAGGCTTGAATCGCGGGGATAGATCCGAGACGAGGAATAAGTAGTTTAAATAGGTTACGAGGAAGAGCTACATTGTTGCTCTCGTAAGTAGGAAAGAATAGAGGATTTCATGCGAGAGTTCTGTGAAATGATTGGATATCTTTCTATCTTCAAAAACGTTGAAGTTATAGCATTTCCGATCAATCATATGGCAGCTATAGGATATAGTCGGCCGATCCGTATGAAATTTTTCAGATCGGCCTAAATTCCCCTAATAGTCAATCTGTGCAAATTTCAAGTTTCTATCTTCAATAACATGGAAGTTATAGCATTTCCGATCAATCAGATATATGGCAGCTATAGGATATAGTCGCCCGATCCCGGCCGTTCCGACTTATAAACTGCTTGCAAAGGAAAGAAGATCTGTGCAAAGTTTCAAGACGTGTAACGTGCAACGAAAGTAGATCATGCGAGGGTCTGTGCTTGCGGGGCACGCTTTAGGTTCCGGCTCTAGCTCGTCGGCTTTGGGGGTGGTGGTCTTGTTGACACAGACTTCGCCTTTCGCTGCTCATAACAATGATCAAGATCAGAATTGAGCGTGCTGCGACAAAAAAAACTTTTATGCTAGAACTACTACCGGGAGAGATAATTTAAAGTAAGCATCAGTTTGCTATTTTTGGGTAAAGAAGGAGGAAAAAGTTGAAAGACTAAAAGAGAGAGAGAGAAGTAGATGATGAGGTTTCAATTTGAAAAGATACCACAGGTGTTGTGTTGTGGCGACTGCCCCTCCCTACCGTTGATCCCTATCAACCCCCTTCGTCGGCGAGGTCATCGGCTTTGATCGACTTGTACGAAACTTATCTCATTTTTTTAAATTCTTTAATATCTAACAAAATTCCAAATAGAGACATCTTACTTATAGCTAAAGGTGAGAACGATATGCAACACCTCTGTGATTAAGCTTATATATCTACAGTTTTACCTTACATGACATAGGCTTAACTTAGAACTAAAGGCTAGTAGCAATAAATCTTAATCAATATATATATATTTTTTTTTTTTTTTTTTTTTTTTTTTTTTTTTTGGTTGGAAACTAAATGAATGCAGGTTAATTCTTCATAATTCTTCGAGACCTTATTTATCTAGTTTTGTTTTGGGTTCACATACGCTGGAACGTTGGTTTGATGAGCTAGACAGTTGGAAGGGTTTACTGAATTATTCCTGCATCCTTTACTTATCTCCTTCTATCTCCTTTTTTTTTTTTTTTTTTTTTTAACTATACTATACAATAAACTCTTATTTTCTAAAAATCTTGGTTTCTTTTAATATGCTGCTTTCACTTCATTATTTTTCTCTTATATTATCTTACATATATCTATTTTTTTTTTGTTTTTCAAGTTTTTTTTTTTTTTTTTACAATTTTTTTGTTCTAACCAAACTCTGTTTTTTTTCCTTTCTTCACATTACTCTGTCATCCGACTTTATTCTTATCAATCCTCTCTTAACCTTTTATTTTTTTTTTTCCAGCAAAACTATTTCATTTTTATTTATTTTTTTTTTTCTTTCACAATCTTTAGTTAACTTTTATTGCGTATCTTGCACTTTCATTCCTTATCACTATTTTTATTCATTTTTGGTTATTGCGTATTTTCTGGCCGCTTTGGGCCTTAGCTGCGCCTAAGCTGCACTTTAAACTTTTTCTTTTTTTTTTCTTTTCTTGGATTACACAAAAAAAAATAATCCAACTTCCTGCAGGCGACTTAGTCGCCTCGAAGGGGTGTTCCGCAGTCGCCTCTGTCCGGATCTTCTTTTGGAGTATCCCCTTCTCCTTATTTGCTGACGGATCCGGGATGTTCTCCTCGGCGTGGCGTTGCGTCCCAGCTACCCGATCGGTCGAGTGGGCGGGCTCCGCCGACCGCAACCGATACGTTGGCGTTTCACTGGCTGACAGTGTGGGTGCTTCCCTCTTCACTCGCCTTGTGAAGCCAGAAAAGGCAATCAGGAGGCCAAGTCTCCGACCTTCCGAAGCGAAATAAACAAAAAACGAATATTACCCTACGAGCGTTTTGCTAACAGAAAGTCTGACTCGACTTTCACCTAGGTTTGGCCCCTTGTTCAAATCAAAATCCTGAATCCCTCAGCCGATGCTTAAAAGATTTTATCTCCGGAGAGCGTTCATCCATCTACGCCACCAGAAACCAGAAAAATGATCCGGCCGGAAACGGAAAGCCTAAGTTGGCTGCGCTTAAGCCGGACCAGCTGACTCATACGTCAACTCCGACTCCACGGGGTTGCCGAGGTGCGCCAATTCGAAGGCGGGCTCTTTAGGGCGCGTTCGATTTGAAACTTTTTAGCGCTTCAGGCGCCGCTACAAAACCCCCCCGCTACAGTCAGGCTAGGGTATGTACTTGCCAAAGGTACCCTAGACTGACTCCGCCTGAAGCGAGTTTACTGGCGAATGTCTTTAGCGTGATAATTCCCTACGGGTCGCCCCTGCAAATCTTCCAATTCATAACACGAATTTCCTACCTTCCGGCGAACTCGAGCTTTGATAAAGGCCGGACCCAACTTGGCGTTGTAACCGGTTTGGAAACAGCTCTGCTTGAAGTTCCTCCTATATACTTCTTGACCCACGGCAAACGCCACTTCTCGCGTTCTGCTCATGTTTTTTTGACATAAGCCTTCCGGCTTCCTCCCGAATAAGCTCGAACGAGTCTTGACGATTGAACACCAGGGAACGATCGTCTAATAAATTTAACTTTCGGAGCAATCCATAAGTAGAACCAGACGTTATCATGTTCTGCCCAAAAGCCATGTAATAGGGCGAGGTTCCTATGCTAGAGTGCACTGAGGACCTTAAGGCGCATCCAATCTTGGGCAACCACTCGTCCCAATCCTTTTGATCCGGTCGCAAATAGGCTCTAATTCCCGATATCACGGAACGATTTACCCGTTCTGAAGCGTTCGCTTGAGGCGAGTGGACCGCCGTTAATACCTGCTTAACATCGTACCGTCGTAACAGGTTTTGAAAGTTCTCTGATCGAAACTGGGACCCGTTATCAGAAACAATTGTCTCCGGAACGCCAAAAGTCATGAACAATTCACCTTCCAAGTATTTTATCACCAATGCCGCGTTTATTTTCTTTACCGGCTTCAGAAACACGTATTTTGAAAAATGATCCAGGACAATAAATACTCCAATATTTCCGCTTCGAGATCGTGGGTATGGCCCAAGGAAATCCACATACAGCCTTTGGAAAAACCTCTGACTTTCAGGCGCTTTTCCTAATGGTGGTCGAAGTGCACAATTAGGCGCCTTAGTAGTTTTACACACCTCACAAGCGTTGATGTATGCCTTGACATCAGACACCAATCCAGGCCAAAAGTAGTAACGCCTGACTCGCTCGATAGTCTTGTGCATGCCTCCATGAGAACACAAAGGATCATCGTGAGCATGCCGCAGGACCTCTGGGACCAACTCTTTAGGTATCCAGAGCTTCCAGGCATATTCATCGTGTTTCTGCTCTCCTGTTAGATGCTCAGCCTTTCGATATAGGTATCCACTATCGACTTTCAAGTCTGGGAAGTTTCCTTCGTTCGACTGCACCTTTTGGAGCAAATCCAAATATTCGGCAGATTTAAAATGTTCGGATTTCATGTCGATAATCAATCCCTCCCGTAGGTCTATTGCCGCCACCGTATCCTCATTCACTCGCGACAACGAGTCAGGCACCACATTCAGCGAGCCTTTACGATGCTCGATTCGGAAACGGTAGCGTTGTAACCCTAATGCCCAACGGGCCAAGCGTGTGCTTAAATCCCGATTGGCCATGAGCCAAATATAAAGTTTAAAATAGCTTTCACCTTCTCTGGATCGGTCCGAATGCCGCCATCACCGATTATGTGGCCCAAATAGCGCACCCGACGCATGCAAAAATGACTCTTGCTAATGTTAATTGTCAATCCGGCACGTTTAATCTGCAAAGCTATCTCCTGAAGCACCTCCAAATGCCTCGCTAAGCTGCTCGAGACTACTAACAGATCGTCCAGATACACAAATACTTCGTTTTGGAGATGGGCTGGGACCACCTTATCCATCAGGCGAGACATTGTGCTTGTTGCGTTACACAACCCGAATGGCATGACCGTAAATTGGTAGAGAGGCCGGCCAGGGACTGTAAACGCCGTTTTGTCTCGTGATCGAGGTTCTAAGGGCACTTGCCAATACGCGTCTTTCAAATCCAAACTGGATATAAATTCAGCTTTTGGTAATCGACTCAAAATGCCCTGAATCTGCGGAAGAGGATATGCGTCCTTCTCAGTAAAACTATTTACCTTTCTGCAGTCCAGGCAAATTCTCACCTTGCCCGGTTTAGTAACCATAACGATAGGCGATGACCAAGCACTTTCGGACGCTTCTATGACACCGAGCTGCAACATTCTATCGATCTCGGCATACATCTCCTTCTCTACGGCCGGCGAGACGGGGAAATGTCGTTGTTTCACGGGTTTAGCACTGCCCACGTCTATCACATGCGATATGAGATGGGTTTTTCCGAGTCCTTTATGAGCGAAGGACGGAAAACATTGTACTACATCGGACAACCTAGATTTCTCACTGCTAGTCAACGCATGTTGATCGCTTCCGACTCTAGTATCATTGGCGTCTGGCGTGCTCTCAAGACTAGCAAATTCCAAGCTTTTTGGGAGAAGATTATACATCCTCCAGAAGTCTATGCCCAAGTACAAATTTTGTTTTAATGATGGAACTATGTATAAACTTATTGATTTTACTAGATCACCGTATTTGATTTCAGCTGTCATGCGACCTACTACTCTCTGAATGCTTCCATCCGCAGTAGTAGCCTTTATCTCTATAGGTTTGAATGCCACCTTTTCCTCCAATAATTCCTTGGCCAAATTTCTTCCGCAACAACTTATGGATGCCCCTGAATCCAACAACCCAAACATGCTAATAGGCAGGAAAGGCCGGGGATCGCCCGGATCGCCCGGTTTGGAGTACGTGTGTGCTAACAGTACATAGCACACAAGCTATGGAGTACGTGTGTGCTAACAGTACATAGCACACACGTACTCCAAACCGTTTACGGCTTTCTTGACCTGCTGCCAGAATGCTTTAATTCGCCTGGAATTTCGGGAACTAGGTTTTCCTAACTTTTTTGAACAGTCTCTTTCTGTCTCTGTGTTTTTCCTAAGGCTGAGAATTTTGTGATGTAGCAAGGAGCAGTCATCACTTTTTTGAACGTCCGGGAGTGTTAGATGTGAAAGACTAGGATCTTCCACTATTGGTCGGTCATTGTAGCTTGACTCTTTGCGGCACTCGAAGTCTTCGGTTTGAATGCCGACTTCGACGTGCCGAACTTGGGGTTTTTTGCACATTTCATGCAACTTGGCTTGTATGTGTTTGGTGTTCCACAGCCGTAACAGAAAACCCGTCTTTCTGAGAGACAGTCTTGATATCGGTGCCCCTCTTTTAGACAATTCCAGCATCTTAATGCGATAGCTTCAACTTCTAAGTTTTCTTCCAACTCCGTCTCGCTGATTTCTTCGGTACTGTGGACTAACTCGGGCACCTCACGTTTAAAGGGCGCTAGCTTGGCGTATCCGTAAGATCTTTTGACGTCGTCTAGAAAAGTTTCTCGTCGTCGACAGATTTCCCTTAAAGCAGAGACTGTTCCTATGTTCACGTTTAACAACTCATGTTGGATTTCCGGCCTTAGATTGTTCCTAAGGATTCGAACTACTTTGATGTCTGACCAGGGATTTTCCAACTGATCGATTAAAACCGATATGCCCTCATAAAAACTGTCGAATGACTCGGTTGCCTTTTGCTTTCTATTCCGAATCAGCTCCTCGATATCGCAATCATCCCTTGCGATTCGAAAATGGGACCGCAATGCCGAGCACAACGAGTCCCACCGAACTTCGACAACCGACTTGTGATAACGCCAATAAAACTCTAGGGCCTTCCCTTCAAACAAGACACTAGCATTTCTGCACAGTACTGCAAAGTTCCCTCCTAGAGTTTGGTGTGTCAGAGCCTCCGCTCTGTAAATAAAATTTTCTACTGACACTCCAGTTCCTGAAAATTTCATTTTCCACCCATTTAATATTTGCACTACCTTGTCAGGTCTGTTAAAAAGGTCAGATACGTGTGAAATGGGAGTGGCTGAGTTACGCAATATAAAGCCAGGGTTTGCCTCAGAGTCAGCATAGTGAACAGATCTGTTTTCGACCCCAGGATCGGCTTGCGTTGGAGACCATCTACTTCCGCCATAAGCAGGAGGTACCATCATACCCTGCAGGCTATTCGCTACGGACCTTTGAATGAGATCGGCCATCCTCTCTGTCAATGTGGCAAGCAATCTTTGCTCCATCGGAAGCGCGGATAAGGGATCAGCTACTTCCCTAGTGTCGGACTCTCTGGCCTGCAAACTAGCAGCGTTTTGCGATGTACTTGGCCCTTCTTTTGCTTGCGATTGAGTACTTTGCTCTTCCATTTGGCGGCTTTTGGACTGAGCGCGAGTTTGTAAGCCTTGGCTGGTTGCTGGTTTGCTTGCTATTGGCCTACACCCTGTGTTGCAAACGGGACACTTCTCACTTGTTTTAAAATGCGCTTCTATGCACCTTTTATGCACCTCGTGGTCGCATGACGTTCTGTACAATTCCCCAGCGGACCTGATTTCACTCTTGCAAATGGGACAAAAGTTAGTCTTTCCTACAGGCCCTTTGTTAGGTGAACGAGCTACACTCATCTTAAATCCTTAGGGCAGACGGGCAAACTATACAGAAAACTCGACCCTGATGCTGGGCCTTCCTAACGCACCCCTCACACCAAATCAAATAAAATTAAAAGAAAAGATACCAATAAAAAAATAAAAAAAACTTAAAATTCGCTCAATCTAAATTAGAATAAAAAAAAAAATTTTTTTTTTTTTTTTTTTTTTTGTTTATAGATTATGAAATAAAGACGATGAAATCTCGAAATTATGAATATAAATTCTATCAGAGATGTTAACCAAATTAATTAGCCGATTCAAAGCCTGACCTCACCCACGTCGTAGGATTTCTAGCTTCTTTTCCAAATTTCTCAATAGAAAGAATAGATAGATATAGTAAGTATACTTGTATCTCTTCACCAAGGCATACTTCTTAGCGGAACTTTCGTCTTGACTTACGGACGACGAACCAATCTGAATTGAGTTCTTTGTATTCCAGTTAAATCAGCAACTTGAGTTCCTGAAGTGCCTGAATTGGGCCGTTCGTGGATGTAATGCTTTCTTAAAAGCAATTTGTCTCCATGTTCCAACTCGGCTTTGGCTACGGCAATTCCATTTACTTGGGCCAAAATAACAAACAATATTTGAGTTATCTTGTTACTCCACAAATAAAATTGGAATGCCGCATTATTGGCGAATAGAATACAAACAAAGAAAAAGGGTAAATTCAACCATAGCTTTCGTTCTGGGTGCTCTTGCTTTTAACTCCCAGAAGCTCGGTGAGACTTCGGTTGAATTTACATTAAAACCAAGAAAAACAAAGGATCGTGATAAAACAATAATGGCAAACTTTTACTTTACTTATCGGGGATTCTTAATGGATGAATGCTTATTCCATTCGGGCCTTCCATTAGGGCCCCACGTTCGGCGCCACTTTTCTTTATCATTATTATTTATTACTACTGTAACGTGCAACGAAAGTAGATCATGCGAGGGTCTGTGCTTGCGGGGCACGCTTTAGGTTCCGGCTCTAGCTCGTCGGCTTTGGGGGTGGTGGTCTTGCTGACACAGACTTCGCCTTTCGCTGCTCATAACAATGATCAAGATCAGAATTGAGCCTGCTGCGACAAAAAAAACTTTTATGCTAGAACTACTACCGGGAGAGATAATTTAAAGTAAGCATCAGTTTGCTATTTTTGGGTAAAGAAGGAGGAAAAAGTTGAAAGACTAAAAGAGAGAGAGAGAGAAGTAGATGATGAGGTTTCAATTTGAAAAGATACCACAGGTGTTGTGTTGTGGCGACTGCCCCTCCCTACCGTTGATCACTGCTGCAGAGTTCATCTCTGGTGATCCCTATCAACCCCCTTCGTCGGCGAGGTCATCGGCTTTGATCGACTTATAAGAACATATTTCATTTTTTAAATTCTTTAATAGCTAACAAAATTTCAATAAGAGACATCTTACTTATAGCTAAAGGTGAGAACGATATGCAACACCTCTGTGATTAAGCTTATATATCTACAGTTTTACCTTACATGACATAGGCTTAACTTAGAACTAAAGGCTAGTAGCAATAAATCTTAATCAATATATATATATTTTTTTTTTTTTTTTTTTTTTTTTTTTACTTTGGTTGGAAACTAAATGAATGCAGGTTAATTCTTCATAATTCTTCGAGACCTTATTTATCTAGTTTTGTTTTGGGTTCACATACTCACAGGGCTCCTGCGGCGGGGATCGATCTCCGGCGAAGCGCTGGAACGTTGGTTTGATGAGCTAGACAGTTGGAAGGGTTTACTGAATTATTCCTGCATCCTTTACTTATCTCCTTCTATCTCCTTTTTTTTTTTTTTTTTTTTTTTAACTATACTATACAATAAACTCTTATTTTCTAAAAATCTTGGTTTCTTTTAATATGCTGCTTTCACTTCATTATTTTTCTCTTATATTATCTTACATATATCTATTTTTTTTTGTTTTTCAAGTTTTTTTTTTTTCTTTTTACAATTTTTTTGTTCTAACCAAACTCTGTTTTTTTCCTTTCTTCACATTACTCTGTCATCCGACTTTATTCTTATCAATCCTCTCTTAACCTTTTATTTTTTTTTTCAGCAAACTATTTCATTTTTATTTATTTTTTTGTTTTTCTTTCACAATCTTTAGTTAACTTTTATTGCGTATCTTGCACTTTCATTCCTTATCACTATTTTTATTCATTTTTGGTTATTGCGTATTTTCTGGCCGCTTTGGGCCTTAGCTGCGCCTAAGCTGCACTTTAAACTTTTTCGTTTTTTTCGTACACAAAAAAAAATAATCCAACTTCCTGCAGGCGACTAAGTCGCCTCGAAGGGGTGTTCCGCAGTCGCCTCTTATAAAACCCTCTGCAAGGGTATAAAAATAGAGCTTAAATTAGATAAAGGAAGTATTAGATTATAAATTTTTTGGGTATATAACTGGTAAACTAAAGAAAAAGGTCTTAGAAAAAGGTCTACGATAATAATCCCTTTTCCATTAATATAATAATTTTTTTTGTTTTTTATTTTCAATTAAACTTTAACTTTTTTTTCTACGTTTAAGCTAAAAATCCGGAATACCAGGGGCATGGACATCATCTCCAAATTCTATTATTTTAAAACTTTTTATTTAGAAACCTTTTTTTGTTAACTTTTTAATAGACAAATAATATTTTTTTCAACTGGTTATATTTTTTCCAGACTTTTCCAAGATTTGGGTTTGAAAATCTAGAAAATTGGAAGACTATAGACCACTTAGTAAGTCCCTTATAAACGATAATACAATATAACAGAATATTCCCTCTTCTCCCCCCACCAGGCACCTACAAGGAGCTAAAAGTCTACGAGACATGATCAATTATCGCATTCAAGCAACGCCTCCTGGAAAAAAAATGCGTCTGGTTCTTTGGGGGCAACGACTTCTACCGCACCATGGACGGCCAGACCGGCAACGAGGGCTTCGAGCTGGTGGTCAGCTACGATGAGATCAAGCTGGCCGCCCTGCTGTACGTCTCCAGCCACTCGGAGTTCCTCAACAACGGATCCCGGGACAATGCCTGCGAGATGGTCCGCGACGGAATGACCATCGACCCAGAGGGTGTGATCATATGACTGATTGGTGCCTGGTTCGAAGGGCCAATGTGATGGAGAACCAGGACATAATGATAACCGAGGATCAGAACACTTTCCTGCGGGGATACTGGGACCAGAACGCCACCACTCTAGCCACCAATCTTCGTCGCATTTGGCGCGACTTCTACGTCTTCTACCTTCAACTGTCTGCTTCACGAGGATCACGGATTCAATCCGCGCTTCGTGCAGGTCTACGAGAGCTTCTTCGACCACCAGGTGATGCGGAAACGCTACTCCAATAGCGTTGATACCTTGCTGTTGGAGGCCCAGAGCAGATCCACCGGGGCCGGCAAGCCCGCCTACATTTACGTGGAGGGCATCGGCCTGGGGGTAGGGAAGGTCACTGGCAAGCAGACCCAGACCTTCTTCGAGGCTATTTAGATTTCGTCTATGCATCGAACACTGAAAGCGGTTGACGTTAAACAGAATTCCAAACGACTCGAATCATTCGAGGAAAGTAAAAACCTAAACGATTTTGTTATCGATGAATCAGATTAGAAACATATATACAATATATGCGAATATATCAGAAAGCCAACTATGTTTAATATAAAAATAAATCTAGCGACATATTCTTTAGATAATCATCCAAAACAAAGAGTTTTGATACCATTTCCTTATCCATTTCAGTGACTAATTTTAAATATCTTTTAGTTTTTGTTTTTATTTCAATTACAAAAAGATTAATTCATTTAAATTAAACTGAGACAGCAAATCCTTCTACTCAAGCCCGTCTTCTTTGGCGGATCCGACAGGAACGCGCTTCACCTCGAAGATACGTTTTAGGTAGAAGACCTAGCCGACGGTCATCAGGACCAGGACGAGGGCCTCGAAGGTGGACCACAGGATCACGCGGGAGTTGGTGCTTTCATTGACAGAGCGATGGATGTTGCCACGACCCTGGCAAAAAGTTGCACTTGCAACTCGGAATTGATCAGTATAGCAGACTTGAGCAACTATGGTATTATTGTAAACTGCTTGACAAGCTGCGATGTTGCCAGGAAATGCAACGCCGCGAACTCAACAACAGACTCTACTGCAAGTGGATTTTTTTTTCGCGGCTCCCACTGCATACATACAGCCCACCTCCAGCCCAACCGGCCGAGGGGCGCTGCCGTTTATCGTAAGGCTTGAATCGCGGGGATAGATCCGAGACGAGGAATAAGTAGTTTAAATAGGTTACGAGGAAGAGCTACATTGTTGCTCTCGTAAGTAGGAAAGAATAGAGGATTTCATGCGAGAGTTCTGTGAAATGATTGGATAGAGGTTATTGTAGTCAGAACATAGTACCGTAAAAGGGTCATGCTCGGAATATGTTGACCTACAAAAGTTAAGAAATAAGGGGAAGAAAGTTCGAGAGACCCTAAAATGAACGTTAAATTTTAACAGACTTAAAAGGTTCTGTCTGACAATTTCATCATTAATAAGCTTAATGATGAAAACTACACCCAGCATAGTCCTACGGTTTAGTAGGGGTGGTAAGTTTATTAAAAGTAGTCTGCTTTGATAAGACGGAAGTTGGATACTTGCATCGCAGTTTAGACCCCTAAGAGCAAAAAGGATAAAGTTCTTCTGTACTGATTCAATACGGTCTTGTTGAACCCCATATTGGAGACTCCAGACACATGGACCGTATTCAAGAATGGGACGAACTAAAAATATGTAAAGAGTTTTGGTTATATAAGGGTCATTAAATTCCTTTGACCATCTTTTAATGAAACCAAGGCTTTATTAACCATTGCCGTATATGGTCGGTAAATTTAAGCAGGAAGTCTAATAGGACACCTAGGTCGTTAACCTGAGTTAATCTTTCTAGGGCGGTCCCATGCAGAAACTAAATTGCCTGGATGGGGCTTAAGCTATAGAATGACATAAGTTTGCATTTTGACCCATTGAGTTTTAAGTCATTAGCAGATCACCAATTTTGGAACTTGTCCAGATCGGACTGAAGTTTGTATTGGGCAGAGGAAGATTTATACTGAAAACACAGCTTAATGTCGTCTGCGTACATAAGTACACGAGAGTTCGGTAAAGCAAAAGGCAAGTCATTTATAAAAATGGAAAAAAGTAAAGGCCCGAGCTGACTTCCTTGAGGGACTCCAGATGTAGCTCGGACTAGGCAGGAAAATACGTCATTAAAAAGGACGCGATAAGTTCTTTTAGAAAGATAACTGGAAATCAACGTAAGAAGGTTAGTAGGAAATCCCAAAAGATCGAGTTTTCTTAAAAGGGGTGAGTGGTTTACAGAGTCAAATGCTTTACTAAAGTCAGTGTAGATGACATCTGTTTGAAGGCCATTTTAGAAGCCATCAATTACAAATGATATCAGCATCTAAGTTACGTAACGAAAAAAACTAACGTAACGAAAAAGTGCAGGAATACTGTATAGGTGGTCAGCCGTGAATAATGTGCACGAGTCTATTATGCACCATGGTTGGGATTAACCCTTGAGAAAATCAATGAACACTATTGGTTTGACAATTTGTCTAAGTACGTTCGCCGATGCAGATTCTCAAAGCCCCCATCTGGTAGAGTACAAGCCGAATTGCATCCCATACAGAAGGTTAATGAAGATTCCACACAAGGTTAACAATATTTGTTGTAAAGATAACTATCGCCTTCTAAAAGAAAAGGCTGAATAGTTTAATTTGTTTGCATTTAAGTTGGTGGTAATCTGGATCTCATGACAAACCTCGTTGTGTAAGCATAAGAAATAAGAAGAATAGGAGAAAACTTTGGAACTACTTTGTTTGATTCGAGAAGCAAGAGGTTTTGGAAAACATTGAGATAGGTCAGAAAGGCCGTATCGCAGATTACTGTAAACATTCAAATTATAACAATTATTTTTTGGTACACACTTATCTTTTTCTTATTGCTTTTCCATTCTTTCGTGCGAGGCAGGTACATAATTATGTCAACGAAGTTTTGGCGTAACAATGAGAGCGACAGATAAAGATTCGACATAACTGGAAGGTGAAGAGGAATTTTTGTTTTGCTCTCCCTGCATACGTATAGCTACCTTCCGCCCAACCGACCGAGGGGCGCTGCCGTTTATCGTACGGCTCGAATCGCGGGGATAGACCCGCGACGAGGAATAAGTATTTTAAAAAGGATACGAGGAAGAGTTACATTGTTGCTTTCTTAAGTAGGAAAGAATAGAGGATTTCATGCAAGAGTTCTGTGAAATGATTTGATAGAGGTTATTGTAGTCAGAACATAATACCCTGAAATGGTCATGCTGGGCATATATTGACCTACAAAAGTTAAGAAATAAGGGGAGGAATGTTCGAGAAGCCCTAAAAGGAACGTTAAATTTTAACTGACTTAAAAGGTTCTGGCTGTCGATTTCACCTTTAATAAGGTTATTGATGAAAACTATTCCCAGCATAGTCCTACGGTTTAGTAGGGGTGGTAAGTTTATTAAAAGTAGTCTGCTTTGATAAGACGGGAGTTGGATACTTGCATCCCAGGTTAGACCCCTAAGAGGAAAAAGGAGAAAGTTCTTCTGTACTGATTCAATACGGTCTTGATGCACCCCATATTGGGGACTCCAGACACATGAACCGTATTCAAGAATCGGACAAACTAAAGATATATAAAGAATTTTGGTTATATAAGGGTCATTAAATTCCTTTGACCATCTTTTAATGAAACCAAGCACACCTTTGGCTTTATTAACCATTGCCGATATATGGTCGGTAAATTTAAGCTTGACGTCTAATAGGACACCTAGGTCGTTAACCTGAATTAATCTTTCTAGGGCGGTCCCATGGAGAAAATAAGTTGCCTGGATGAAGCTTAAGCGATAGAATGACATAAGTTTGCATTTTTACCCATTGAGTTTTAAGTCATTAGCAGAACACCAATGTTGGAACTTGTCCAGATCGGACTGAAGTTTTTGTATTGGGCAGAGGGAGATTTATACTAAAGACACAGCTTAACGTCATCTGCGTACATAAGTTCACGAGAGTTCGGTAAAGCAAAAGGCAAGTCATTTGTAAAAATGGTTAAAAGTAAAGGCCCGAGATTACTTCCTTGAGGGACTCCAAATGTAGCTCGGACTAGGCAGGAAAATACATCATTAAAAAGGATGCGATGGGTTCTTTCAGACAGATAACTGGAAATCCACATAAGAAGGTTAGCAGGAAATCCCAAAAGATCGAGTTTTCTCAAAAGGAGTGAGTGGTTTACAGAGTCAAATCCTTTACTAAAGTCATTGTAGATGACATCTGTTTGAAGGCCATTTTGGAAGCCATCAATCACAAATGATGTCAGCTCCAACAAGTTAGTGGTAGTGGAGCGACGCCTAATAAAACCATGCTGGCATGGAGAAATGATTGAACTACTGAGGTGCTGCAGATGAGGAGTAATAATTTTTTCAAATAGCTTTGGAATTGCTGACAATTTAGAGATGCCTCTATATTTGGTAGCATCAGATTTTTCCCCTTTTCTATGCAGGGGAATTATAAAGGATTCCTTCCACATAAGGGGAAATATCGACGTTTCCAGAGATATGGTGAAAAGCTTTGATAGAGGTTTGCACAATGAATCGGCGCAATTCTTTAGCACACAGCCTGGTACTCCATCGGGACCAGGTGAAAGTTCCGGTTTGACCTTTAAGATATGCGTTAACAAACTGCGTTCGGAGATAAATGGACCAAAAATTAGATTGGCTGAATGAATTTCATATATGTAGGGCTGATCAGAAATAGTACAAGATGACTACGTTGTTTGAAAAAACTTGCGAATAGATCTGCAATGGCCTAATTCCTATTCGCAGAAGAATTTTCAAACAAGAGCAGGGAAAGAGAAGATACATGTTTCCAATTTGCGTGAACTGAACCCGACAACGGCGAATATAATCTCTTTAACATTCAGCGTTATGTACGGTGGAGTTCGACCGAGCTACTAAGTACCTTAAAAAAATAAGATTGCAGGCGGTCCTTTTAAGAGTTTAAGAGTCTATTTTTAATATGTTTAAGATTATTTAGGCTCCTTGAAAACCAAGGGGGGTTGTCTTTAACGGACGGATACTTCCATGGCACACAAGAGTCAAAACAACTATTTAAACTCCTATAAAAATATTTTAAGGCGATATTTTTATCATGGCATGCCAAAAGATCAGACCAATCAAAGGAAAGAATTAAGTTAGTCAGCTTTTTAAAGTCAGCCTTACTAAAGCAGCGAATTCTATTACCTACGCTATGAGGTTTAACTAAGGCAATGGTTTCGATTGAAACCTCAAGCGTAGGATGATATGAATCTTCTGGGGTCACCAAAAGCAGGGCTCTGGAAAGGGTGATTCCATCTGTATCAGACGCAAAGCATAAGTCTAGAAGCCGGCGTAAAGAGTTTCTGAAATGGTTAATTTGACATAAAGAGATGACATAAAAAAAATTCTAAATTACCAAACTCTTGCAACTTTACCTCTTTAGAATGGAAAGAGGAGTCAACTGAGATTAATACTCCTCCACCTATTTGGAGAGGTCGGTCGCGTCTGAAAGTGGTGTACCTGTCTGGGAAAACTACGGAGCTAAGGATCTCCGGCTTTAACCAGGTTTCACTAAATACAATAACCTGAGATGCAATCTGCGAAACCAAAGCCCCTAAAGGGTGTTCCTCCAACGAAACAAATATTTGTTTCACGGCTCGCCCCTGATATCTCAGAGATCGGTATCTCGGCTTATATCAAAGCCAAAACAAAAGCCGAAATTAAGGTGGAGGGCATCAAAACCAAAACAAAAGCCGAAATTAAGGTGGAGGACATCTCCAAATTTCAATTTGCACTCTCGAGGCGCACATCATCCTTTATGATATGTGTGGAAAATTTTTTGGAAAATTTGGAAAATTTCATACGGATCGGCCGACTATATCCTATAGCTGCCATATAACTGAACGATCGGAAATGCAACAACTTGCGTCTGTCTGTTTCTACGCAAACTAGTCTCTCAGTTTTTGAGCTATCGTCTTGAAACTTTGCACACACCCTTCTTTTCTTTGCACGCAGTATATAAGTCGGAACGGCCGGGATCGGCCGCCTATATCCTATAGCTGTCATATATCTGATTGATCGGAAATGCTATAACTTCCATGTTATTGAAGATAGAAACTTGAAATTTGCACAGATTGACTATTAGGGGAATTTAGGCCGATCTGGAAAATTTGATACGGATCAGCCGACTATATCCTATAGCTGCCAAATGATTCATCGGAAATGCTATAACTTCCACGTTTTTGAAGATAGAAAGTTGAAATTTGCACAAATTCCCTTTTATGGGAATCTAAGCCGATCTGGAAAATTACGGAAAATTACTGGAAAATACGGATCGGCCGACTATATCCTATAGCTGCCTCATAACTGAACGATCGGAAATGCAACAACTTTGGTGTTTTTGGGCGTAGAAGCGTCGGACTTCTTTTAAAATTCATTTTATACGAATCTAAGCTTGTTATGAATGTTTTTGTAAAGATCGGCCAACTATATCCGATATTTACTATACCTTTAATTAATAGAAGACGCTATTTAACTGCAAGGGTATATAAGCTTCGGATCCGTCCGATGTTAGCTTTCCATTCTCGTTTAAAATAGAAGTTGGCTAGTCAGTAGGTGTGGCTTTGACTCCCACAGGCCTGGTATTTTTATACCCTTGTAGAGGGTATTATAATTTTTTGTCAGAAGTGTGCAACGCAGTGAAGGAGACATCCATGACCCCATAAAGTATATATATTCTCGATAAGGATCACCTCCTGAGTCGATAGAAGCATGTCCGTCTGTCCGTCTGTCTGCTTCTACGCAATCTAGTCTCTCAGTTTTTGAGCTATCGTCTTGAAACTTTGCGCACACCCTTCTTTCCTTTGCACGCAGTATATAAGTCGGAACGGCCGGGATATGCCGACTATATCCTATAGCTGCCATATATCTGATTGATCGGAAATGCTATAACTTCCATGTTATTGAAAATAGAAACTTGAAATTTGCACAGATTGACTATTAGGGGAATTTAGGCCGAACTGAAAAATTTAATACGGATCGGCCGACTATATTCTATAGCTTTGATCGGAAATGCTATAACTTCCACGTTTTTGAAGATAGAAACTTTAAATTTGCACAAATGCCCTTCTATGGGAATCTAAGCCGATCTGGAAAATTTCATACGGATCGGCCGACTATATCCTATAGCTGCCATATAACTGAACGATCGGAAATGCAACAACGTGCGTGTTTTTGGACGCAGAAGCGTCGGACTTCTTTTAAAATTCATTTTATACGAATCTAAGCTTGTTATGAATGTTTTTGTAAAGATCGGCTAACTATATCCGATACTTACTATATCTTTAATTAATAGAAGCCGCTATTTAACGCAAGGGTATATAAGCTTCGGCTTCTCGATTTTTTTTACGTTTCTCGGCTGATGTTCTTGAACGAATATGTAGTCTGGCCAGAAGCCAGGCGAACACACCGTCTCAAACATCGACACTGGCACACATATCCTAAAGGATGATGTGCGCCTCGAGAGTGCAAATTTTAATTTAGGGATGTCCTCCACCTTAATTTCGGCTTTTGTTTTGGCTTTAATATAAGCCGAGACATCGATCTCTGATATTTGTTTCGTTGGAGGAACATCTTTTAGAGGCTTTGGTCTCGCATCGATACCTTTCGGTACCGGGGGTCCGGACCTAATATTCCCCGTGGGTTTTACAGGGATATGCATCAATTGGGGCTGTGGCGTCACTGGAAGTGATGCCATAGGGGGCAAATCAGAAAGTTGCACACGATCACTGACGTATTCGGTATCCGAATTTTTATCAGTCCTGACTCTTGGAGTTGTCAGGATGATCAGGGGTTGAGTGATAGTTGGCAGTGCGGCCAGAGAATTAGCTGGTGCACACGGCTCCACCAGGGTGGATTTTTTGCGCTTCGGAGACTCTATTAGTAGCTGTAGGTTACTTAATTGAAAATCAAGCGCATTGAAATTATCGCTGATTTTGCGAAAACCAGCTTTCAATTCGTTAAATCCATCACTGCAACAAAAGTGCAAGCCAGAGCTTCGGGACACTCCGTCCGACACTGAAGCTGTGAAACCGGCACATTTGGCATGTACCATGTTGTCACACAGCCAGCAGGGGAGGCTTGGCTGGGATGAAATTATGGTCTTATTGCAAGACTTAATAGCGCAGACTACTTTAAATTCCATTATTTTATTATATATTATTTATTTATTTTTTTTTATACCACGAACCACTGTACCAAATGAAAAATTAGAACAAGATAACAGTTTGTATGGTAGTATAAGAGTTAGAGGTTGGTCTTAGAGAAAAACATAAGCAAACTTTAAAAGGGAATAGCGAAAAGAGCAACAACAAATAGTACTTTCACCTTTTAAGTCTGTTAAAATTTAACGTTCCTTTTAGGGCCTCTCAATCACTCAACCCCTGATCACCCTGACAACTCCAAGAGACAGGACTGATAAAAATTCGGATTCCGAATGCGTCAGTGATCGTGTGCAACTTTCTGATTTGTCCCCTATGGCATCACTACCAGTGACGCCACAGCTCCAATTGATGCATACCCCTGTAAAACCCACTGGGAACATTGGGTCCGGACCCCCGGCACCGACTGGTATCGCAGTCCTACAATCTGCGAAACCAAAGCCCCTAAAGGGTGTTCCTCCAACGAAACAAATATTTGTTTCACGGCTCGCCCCTGATATCTCAGAGATCGGTATCTCGGCTTATATCAAAGCCAAAACAAAAGCCGAAATTAAGGTGGAGGACATCAAAACCAAAACAAAAGCCGAAATTAAGGTGGAGGACATCTCCAAATTTCAATTTGCACTCTCGAGGCGCACATCATCCTTTATGATATGTGTGCCTTTGTCGATGTTTGAGACGATTTGTTCGCCTGGCTTCTGGCCAGACTACATATTCGTTCAAGAACATCAGCCGAGTAACGTAAAAAAAAAAATACCAGGCCTGTGGGAGTCAAGCTCCCCAAAGCCACACCAACTGACCAGCCAACTTCTATGTATTTTAAAAAACTAACAAACTCCATTACTCTTACGTATCAGAACACTAGGGGCCTTCGTAGTAAGCTCCCTAGGCTATACTCTGATAGCTTTACCTTTGCATCTCAGGTTATTGTCTTTAGTGAAACCTGGTTAAAGCCGGAGATCCTTAGCTCCGAAGTTTTCCCAGACAGGTACACCACTTTCAGACGCGACCGACCTCTCCAAAGAGGCGGAGGAGTACTAATCTCAGTTGACTCCTCTTTCCATTCTAAAGAGGTCAAGTTGCAAAAGTTTGCTAACTTAAAATGTCTTTCCGTCAAGGTCACTTTGTCCGATCAATCGCAGTTTATTACCTGTTCTTGTATACCGCCTTCATTCGAACCACCTACTTACTGGCATCATTTGTCTGCTATCCAGTCGGTTTTCAATCTATACCAGCTGGTGGTTCTGGGTGACTTTAACACACCGGAACTCACTTGATCAAGTATCGATAACGTTACAGCTTTATCACCTTCGTCACAACATGATTTTACTGCAGGCATATTTGACATGTCTTTAGGTCAAATTAACCATGTCAGAAATTCTTTTTTTCGGCTTCTAGACTTTGATTTGTGTCTGATCCAGATGGAAACACCCTTTCCAGAGCCCATCCTTTGGTGACCCCTGAAGATCCATATCATTCTACGCTTGCGGATTCAATCGAAACCACTGCCTTAATTAAATCTCATAGCGTAGGTGAATTTCGCTGAATTCACTGCCTTCGTAAGGCTGACTTAAGAAGCTTAATAACTTAATTCTTTTCTTTGATTGGTCTGATTTTTTAGCATGCAATGATATAAATATCGCCTTAGAATATTTTTATAGGAGTTTGAATAGTTGGTTTGACTCTTGTGTGCCGTGGAAGTATCCGTCCGCTAAAGACTCCCCCCCTTTGGTTTACCGGGCGGCTAATTAATCTTAAAAATATCAAAAATAGAGTATTAAACAAATTGAAAGGAACTGGCTGCAATCAACTTTTTCTAAGATACTAAGTAGCTCGGTCGAACTTCACCGTGCATAACGCTGAATGTTGTAGAGATTATATTCGCCGTTGTCGGGTTCAGTTCACGCAGGACCCGAAGCAGTGTTATAATTTCGCAAACACAAACTGGAAACATGTATCTTCTCCTTCCTTGCTCTCGTTTGAAAATTCTTCTGCGAATACGGATCAGGCGGTTGCCTGAAACACTACTTTTAGACGCGACCGACCTCTCTAAAGAGGCGGAAGAGTATTAATCTCAGCAGATTCCTCTTTCCCTTCTGAAGAGGTCAAGTGGCAAGAGTTTGGTAACTTCGAATTTTGTAATTTTCTTCGTAATTCTTATGTCTGGTAGCGAGCAGCTCGTGATTCTGGATGACTTTAACATACCAGAACTCACTCGGTCGGAACTCACTTAAATTCGCCGTTGACGGGTTCAGTTCACTCAGGATCCGAAGCAGTTTTATAATTTCGTAAACACAAACTTGAAACATGTATCTTCTCCTTCCTTGCTCTCGTTAGAACATTCTTCTGCAAATCAGGCCATTGCAGATCTATTCGCAAAATTTTTTTAAACAACGTATTCACCTTGTACTATTTCTGATCAACCCTACATATATGAAATTAATTTTTGGTCCATCTATCTTCGAGCGCAGTTTGTTTTGTAATGGAAATATTTAAATAATTATACCTCGTACTCGTAACGCTGTATGGCGGCCTTTTTGAAAGCATTCCGACCAGAGGCGCGTCGAATAATTAGTACCACCAGCGGCACGTATAAAATGGTGATTATCGTATGGACCCATAGCCATGGAGAATCTTTTTTTGTGAGGTTAGCCATTGTGGTCCGGCCAAAGGAGTTGACATCGAAGGCTGCACTAGTGGGTCCATTCAAAAAGTTCAGCGGCAGAATGATTCCCAGGGAGATGATGGTGACCAGCGCCATAACAGCCATAAGATGCTGCCGAAAGGATAAGTAGTGCACTGCATCGGGCCCAGTATGGAGCAGTATTGTCTCTTTGCGGAGCTTTAGTGTAACCTTAATCCATCCAAATAGACACTCCTCGGGCGCATGGACTGGTGACAGAGGTGTGGAGTCGGCTGGAGGGCTGGGAGGCGGCACTAGGTCGGGTTCCACCACACAGCACTCGCTAAAAATCACCGCGCGCTTCGTGCTGTTGACGAGCGCCAGGCGCCCAAACTCACCGACTTGGTGACGCTTTGAAAAAAGCACAAAGTTGTAATTTCCGGTATGTAGGCGCTTGTGAAAACGAAGTGCGGTTCTCCAAACAGTGGAAGGAATTATTTGTATTCCGACAGGCGGTAAATCCTTGTCGAATTTAGTCCCAGTTCTTTTTTACCTAATTAATGAGCAATCACACCTACTCGGTTGCACATCAATCAAACAGCAGCTTTTGTGTCGTAAAATGGCCTTTCGCTCTGATCTTTTGCTAGTGATGCCTTGATTTGTTATCGGATATCTTAAAGGTCGAAACCTGGTACCAAAAATCATTAAACGTCGATATTTCCCCATATGTGAATTATTCCTACATAAAAAAGGGAAAAAATCGGATGCTACCAATTATAGAGGTATCTCTATATTGTCAGCAATTGTGGCTATTGGATCTGGATTGGGATTCTGACCTTCCACCCAAAATAGATGACTCCTGGCTCCAACGCAGAGCGGATCTCGACGCGCTTCACCAGCTGAAGTTTCCCGGATTTGTCATCAATGAGGCAAACTCAATTGAATTGCACGCCTTCTCTGACGCTTCCACAAAGGCATATGCTGCGGCTGTTTATTGCAGATTCCAAAATAACGACGGAACCTAAGACAAGGGTAGCGTCACTAAAACATCAATCCTTACCACGACTGAAGCTGTGCGGAGCACTGTTGCTGTGTCGCTTGATGCGTTCACTGAAGAACAGCCGACGCCACAAGGACATAAGAGTTCACGCATGGTGTGATTCAACCATAGTCTTATCTTGGTTATCACATCCACCATCAAAGATGAAAAAGTTTGTAGCTAATCGTACCTCCGAAAAATTGACACGCTACCACGACAACCCTGGCATCACGTCATCTGCAAGGAGAATCCTGCATATTGGGCATCAAGAGGAATGATGACTTCACAACTCGAAGACCAAAGACTTTCAACTATGGTGCAAGGGGCCATCATGGCTTCTCGACGAAGAGTAATACAACATGAGGATGGAGCATCAAGAGGTTTGCTTAAATCTTTCAGAAAACCACCCACAATATGAGCTGAAGACGGGCGATAGACAAAGCAGAAACGTGGATCGACATTCTTGTACAACACATTTCATCCTGGCCGAAGCTGCTGCACATACTGGGCTATGTTTTACGCTTTACCGTTGTGTAGCCAGGGACCCACGCAAATCGTTCCAGTCACGAAGGCTGTCCTTCAATGAAATCCAGGCAGCACGTATCCTTGCTCGGAAGCATGCCCAAGACTGCATCCAGGAGGATACTGGGAGCAAGAAACCTTATCCGCAAGGTGACCCATAGCTCCATACGATGCTTCTGACAGATGCCGCACACCACACACCAGTTCATGTCCGACTTACCAATTATCCGAATCACACAATCGCTTCCGTCCGACCATTATGGATGCGATTACGCAGGGCCTATCATCCTGAAGGATCGCCAGGGTCGCAATCCAAAGAAGCCAAAGGATACATCTGTCTCTTTGTCTGTCTCGTCGGCTATACATACGGCTATACGTCGGCTATACATTTGGAACTGGTTACAGATCTCAGCACCGAGACGTTCTTGGCAGCCCTAAAACGTTTCATGTCACTCCGCGGGAAATGCGCCTAAATTTATAGTCACAATGGCAGAATTTTCGTCGGTGCAAAGCGAGCACTGGATGAGATGCAACACCTCCTTGCATCACAGACACTAGCAGATGAAGGCATCAAATGGGTCTTCATTCCGCCATACGCACCCCACTGGGGCGGAAAATGGGAATCCGCCATACGCTCGGTTAAGCTTCACCTGCGCCGTATCATAGGCAACACCGTCTTAACGTTTGAGCAGGACGAGTCCTGGTTTTCTCATTAAGCTGCATTGCATAAATCAAACAAACAAAGCCTGGAAGTGGGAAAATTGAGCCAAGAAATGGAAAATCCAAAGCTCCAGGGGGACCTTCGCCAGCCAAATGATAATGATAATAACTGCGGCTTTCCCCCGTATCATCATCATCATTATCGTAACCATTAACCAAGGACCTAGGCCTATTTACCCCTTTCTTCCTGCGTACTGCATCCTGCGCCCGCCCCTCCATTGACGCCTCCGATTTTGGTTACCGAATCAAATGGGACAGAAGCGGAGTTGTCCCAAAAGTAAATAGTATTCTTAAATAAACCAAGAGGCCCCTGGCCACCCCTTTCCTTTGCGCCACCCATGTTTCGGGAGCTTTTATTGCCGTCATAACTCAAAGTATGTTTGAATTTATGCCTAATTATCGAAAGCCAACTCAAATAAATTGCCACAAGGACTCTAGCCATATTTTTGAGTGATTGCGATAAGAAACTAAATTAAAATGGCCCATCACACAATAAATAATATTATTTTTAATATATTTCAAGCCTAATAGTTGGTATTGCGATTAAAATTCTCTTCTTTAAAACAGATAAAAAATTAAATAAATATTCCTGTGGGCCCCATATTGAAGAACTTTTTACTGTAAATAAATATTTATCCTTTGTTAAAAATCTAAAAAAATATATATAGTAGAAATATAACGTTAATTATGGGCTATAAAATACTATAAAAAATACTACAACTTTATTTTTTACTATAAAGGAGTTAAATACTAAATAAAATAAATAGTAGTAATAAATAGGAAACAATTGTCAGAAAAAATATAGGGACCTTATTACGAATACTCTTATAATAGTTAATAAAGACCAAGTGCTTTATTTAATTATTATTTAATACACATTTTTCTTAAACGGATTTAATATAAAGTGTCCAAAGGACCTCCATAAATTACAATTATCTAAGGATCCTAAAATTAACCCCAAAATACATGAAAATCTGTGCCTGTTTGAAAAGTTAAACTCGAATTTATAAACGAGTGGAAAAAAGTGGCTTTGATTGGAGTCGAAGTAGGGTGTCCTGGAAGAGGGGTGGAGGGGAAGGGGGCGTGGTAGTGTCACCGCAAGGCTCTTAACAACAGTTTGCGCAAATGACACTGGAATTAAGTATAGCGAGTGAGTGAGTAGGTAAAAACATTAAAAGGGCAACAATAACACCACAAATACGTATACATATAATACTTATAATACGTATACACCACAAATAAGTTGCTCTCGCAACTGGCCAGCGGCATCACATTGGCCCTCTCGAACCAGGCACCAATCAGTCATATGATCACACCCTCTGGGTCGATGGTCATTCCGTCGCGGACCATCTCGCAGGCATTGTCCCGGGATCCGTTGTTGAGGAACTCCGAGTGACTGGAGACGTACAGCAGGGCGGCCAGCTTGATCTCATCGTAGCTGAGCACCGAGCTGAGGGTGAGTCCCTGGCCTCTCCTTGTGAGTGCCCACCAGCTCGAAGCCCTCGTTGCCGGTCTGGCCGTCCATGGTGTGGTAGAAGTCGTTGCCCCCAAAGAACCAGATGTATTTTTTTCCAGGAGGCGTTGCTTGAATGCGATAAGGGATCATGTCCTCGAAGACTTTTAGCTCCTTGTAGGTGCCTGGTGAGGGGGAGAAGAGGGAATATTCTGTTATATTGTATTATCGTTTATAAGGGATTTACTAAGTGGTCTATAGTCTTCCAATTTTCTAGATTTTTAAACAAAAAATCTTGGAAAAGTCTGGAAAAAATAGAACCAGTTGAAAAAATATTATTTGTCTATTAAAAAGTTAACAAAAAAAGGTTTCTAAATAAAAAGTTTTAAAATAATAGAATTTGGAGATGATGTCCATGCCCCTGGTATTCCGGATTTTTAGCTTAAACGTAGAAAAAAAGTTAAAGTTTAATTAAAAATAATAAACAAAAAGGATTATTATATTAATGGAAAAGGGATTATTATCGTAAACCTTTTTCTAAGACCTTGTTCTTTAGTTTACCAGTTATATACCCAAAACATTTATAATCTAATACTTCCTTTATCTAATTTAAGCTCTATTTTTTTTTTTTTTTTTTAGCCCACCTCCCGCCCAACCGACCGAGGGGCGCTGCCGTTTGTCGTACGGCTCGAATCGCGGGGATAGATCCGAGACGAGGAATAAGTATTTTAAAAAGGTTACGAAGAAGAGTTACATTGTTGCTCTCGTAAGTAGGAAAGAATAGAGGATTTCATGCAAGAGTTCTGTGAAATAATTTGATAAAGGTTATTGTAGTCAGAACATAGTACCCTGAAAGGGTCATGCTGAGCATATGTTGACCTACAAAAGTTAAGAAATAAGGGGAAGTTCGAGCGACCCTAAAATTAACGTTAAATTTTCACAGACTTAAAAGGTTCTGGCTGTCGATTTCACCATTAATAAGGTTATTGATGAAAACTACACCCAGCATAGTCCTAGGGTTTAGTAGGGGTGGTAAGTTTACTAAAAGTAGTCTGCTATGATAAGACGGGAGTTGGATACTTGCATCACAGTTTAGACCCCTAAGAGCAAAGAGGAGAAAGTTCTTCTGTACTGATTCAATACGGTCTTGATGAACCCCATATTGGGGACTCCAGACACATGAACCGTATTCAAAAATCGGACGAACTAAAGATATGTAAAGAGTTTTTGTTATATAAGGGTCATTAAATTCCTTTGACCATCTTTTAATGAAACCAAGCACACCCTTGGCTTTATTAACCATTGCCGATATATGGTCGGTAAATTTAAGCTTGACGTCTAATAGGACACCTAGGTCGTTAACCTGAGTTAATCTTTCTAGGGCGGTCCCACAGAGAAAATAAGTTGCCTGGATGGGGCTTAAGCGATAGAATGACATAAGTTTGCATTTAGACCCATTGAGTTTTAAGTCATTAGCAGAACACCAATTTTGGAACTTGTCCAGATCGGACTGAAGTTTTTGTATTGGGCAGAGGAAGATTTATACTAAAGACACAGCTTAACGTCATCTGCGTACATAAGTACACGAGAGTTCGGTAAAGCGAAAGGCAAGTCATTTATAAAAATGGTAAAAAGTAAAGGCCCGAGATGACTTCCTTGAGGGACTCCAGATGTAGCTCGGAATTGGCAGGAGAATACATCATTAAAAAGGACGCGATGGGTTCTTCCAGAAAAATAACTGGAAATCCACGTAAGAAGGTTAGTTGGAAATCCCAAAAAATCGAGTTTTCTCAAAAGGTGTGAGTGGTTTACAGAGTCAAATCCTTTACTAATGTCAGTGTAGATGACATCTGTTTGAAGGCCAGTTAGTGGTAGTGGAGCGACGCCTGATAAAACCATGATAAAACCATGAGTAATAATTTTTTCAAATAAATTTGGAATCACTGACAGTTTAGAGATGCCTCTATAATTGGTAGCATCAGATTTTTCCTTTTTATGCAGGGGAATTATAAAGGATTCCTTACATAAGCGGAAATATCGACGCTTCCAGAGATAAGGTGAAAAGCTTTGAATGACTCGTTTGCACAATGACTCGGCGCAACCAGCCAAAAGGAAGGCCGACAGGACCCTAATCTCAGCAAAAACCAAGCGAAACGACTTACTAATATCCATCTGGGACCTTCGCCGGCCAAATGATAATGACAATGAACTGCGGCTTTGCCCCGTATCATCATCATCATTATCGTAACCAATAACCTAGGCCTATTTACATACGCCTCCATACCTCGCCGCCTAACCCCTTTCTTCTTGCTTACTGCATCCTGCGTCCGCCCCTCCATTGACGCCTCCGACTGACTAAGCAGAATTAGTAAAGGGTCATTATTGGTTTTGGTTACCGAATCAAATGAGACAGTTGCTATTGCGATTAAAATTCTCTTCTTTAAAACAGATAAAAAAAATTAAATAAATATTCCTGTGGGCCCCATATTGAAGAACTTTTTACTGTAAATAAATATTTATCCTTTGTTAAAAATCTAAAAAAAATATATATAGTAGAAATATAACGTTAATTATGGGCTATAAAATACTATAAAAAATACTACAACTTTATTTTTTACTATAAAGGAGTTAAATACTTATAGTAGTAATAAATAGGAAACAATTGTCAGAAAAAATATAGGGACCTTATTACGAATACTATTATAATAGTTAATAAAGACCAAGTGCTTTATTTAATTATTATTTAATACACATTCTTCTTAAACAGATAATATAAAGTGTCCAAAGGACCTCCATAAATTACAATTATCTAGGGATCCTAAAATTAACCCCAAAATACATGAAAATCTGTGCCTGTTTGAAAAGTTGAACTCGAATTTATAAACGAGTGGAGAAAAGTGGCTTTGATTGGAGTCGAAGTAGGGTGTCCTGGAAGAGGGGTGGAGGGGAAGGGGCGTGGTAGTGTCACCGCAAGGCTCTTAACAACAGTTTGCGCAAATGACACTGCAATAAAGTAAAGCGAGTGAGTGAGTAGGGAAAAACATTAAAAGGGCAACAATAAGACCACAAAGATTTATGTTGTGACTACTTTGTCTTTTAATTAAATACGATTTAATACAAATAGTTAAAAAAAAAAAAAAAGTATAATTTAATTACATAAACGCATTTATTTGAAGGACATTTATTATTTAAAAGTATTATTAGTATATAACAAAAAAGACATTTAAGTTTAGTTTGAAATCCAAATAAATACAATTTGAAATATTTATTAATTTTTTTAAATTTACATTTACACAATTTTAAAAGTTGTCATAATTTCAATATTTTTTATAATTTATTTAACAAATCACGATTTTGTATACAGATAATGCATCTAGCCTATAGGCTCTTTACTTTCCTCAAATCACATTAGGAAAAAGTTAACTAATTATTTAAAGAATGTCTCAAAGAATTAGAGCAACTTATAAAATTAATTAATGCATAATGGCACGAGCTTTAATAATATATGAAAGGTTTCTTCATAAATAAAATTGACTCCTAAGTCTTACAATACTCTGCGACATCTTTTTTGATAAACGAAAATGTTCTTGTCTTATGGTGACAAAAATAAACAAATTATATTTTGATCGATTTAAATGAATCAAACATTTTGTTCTGATTTTGTATTTTGATTTTAAGCTTAAAAATATATTAATAAACATAAATTTTCTGCATTTTCAACAATTAACAAACGTTTTAAATATTTAGTGATTCATTAAAGAGCCAAGACCTTAGATATTTCAATTTTTATCATCTCTCTAATGATTACTATCAGTACACCTGGCAGAGATGTGCTCAGCCGTATTCCTCAAGTAGCAACTTGAATAATGGGCGTGCAAGGAAATTGTCTACGCTGTTTTGAATGGACAGCCCTTGCATTGAATAGGTTTATCTATAAGGTGGCACGTACCTAGGTGCTTTTGCTTTAAAGTTTCTGATTTGAAAGAGGCCCAGCAATTATGACATCGTCCACGTTTATTCTCAACTCTATTTTCCGGTCTTACCGTCCGCAACAAAGGATTTTACATTATGCTTTCATAATGCCTATAGCATTGACGGCACATTTCAGTCGGATATAATGGCTTCTCAGGATTTGGCTTTGATTTTTTTTGCTTCGGGGAAACATCAGTCTCCGTGGAACTCTGTTTTATTAAGAATGATAACTTTCCTTCTTTCTCTTCATTTCTTGTGTTACATTTCTTGGAATGTGAAGTTCCTAACTTTTCCTGGCCAAGGGCCATGGCCAGCATGGACGGGAGCTCTGGCTGTCTTTTATCCTGCTCTTCATGTGCTCCACTTTCAATAAAAGTCTCTTGCAGAGTCTGTTGTTGGGTTCGAGGCGTTGCTTTTCCTAGCAACATTGCAGCTTGTTAAGCAGTTTACAATAATTCCATAGATGCTCAGGTCTGCTATACGGATCAACTCCGAGTTGCAAGTGTATTTGTGAACTATCAGAGTTCCGTGGTTTATTAATGATTTTGCTTTCACAGGCTCCAGAGCTTCAGCGCCCAGGCACTTTCTGGTCGTCATGGTCCCGTAGTAAGACTCACTTGTTACTTGCAAGTAAGTGATCTGGAGATGCTGGGCACCGACGTTGTAACCAACTAAGGGACCAAGCGACACCACTCCAGACGCCACAGCGACGCCTCGAAAGCCTCGAAGAAGGTCTATGTCTGCTTGCCCGTGGCCTTCCACAACCCCAGGCCGATGCCCACCACGTGAATGTAGGTGGGCTTGCCGGCCTCGGTGGATCTGGCCTGGGCCTCCAACGCAAGGTATCAACGCTATTGGAGTAGCGTTTGCGCATCACCTGGTGGTCGAAGAAGCCCTCGTAGACCTTCAAGAAGCGCGGATTGAACCCGTGGTCCTCGTGAAGCAGACAGTCGAAGGTGTAGACCACCGGCTCCTCGTAGAAGTCGCGCCAAATGCGTCGAAGATTGGTGACTGCAGTGGTGGCGTTCTGGACCCCGTATCCCCGCAGGAAAGTGTTCTGATCCTCGGTTATCATTATGTCCTGGTACTCCATCACATCGGTCCTCTCGAACCAGGCACCAATCAGTCATATGATCACACCCTCCGGTTCGATGGTCATTCCGTCGCGGACCATCTCGCCAGAATTGTCCCGGGATCCGTTGTTGAGGAACTCCGAGTGGCTGGAGACGTACAGCAGGGCGGCCAGCTTGATCACATCGTAGCTGAGCACCGAGCTGAGGGTGAGTCCTGGCCTCTCCTTGTGAGTGCCCACCAACTCGAAGCCCTCGTTGCCGGTCTGGCCGTCCATGGTGCGGTAGAAGTCGTTGCCCCCAAAGAACCAGACGCATCTCTTGGACAGGAGGCGTTGCTCGAATGCGATATGGGTCATGTCCTTGTAGACTTTTAGCTCCTTGTTGGTGCCTGTTATATTGTATTATCGTTTATAAGAGATTTATAAGTGGTCTATGGTCTTCCAATTTTCTAGATTTTTAAACAAAAAATCTTGGAAAAGTCTGGAAAAAATAGAACCAGTTGAAAAAATATTATTTGTCTATTAAAAAGTTAACAAAAAAGGTTTCATAAAAAAAAGTTTTAAAATAGAATTTTGAGATGATGTCCATGCCCCTGGTATTTCGGATTTTTAGCTTAAACGTAGAAAAACTCGTTAAAGTTTAATTGAAATTAATAAAAAAAAGAATTATTATATTAATGGAAAAGGAATTATTATCGTAGACCTTTTTCTAAGTCCTTTTTTTTAGTTTACGAGTTGTATACCCAAAACATTTATAATCTAATAGTTCCTTTATGTAATTTAAGCTCTATAAACCCTAGAGTTTCTCTTTTTGTTATCTTTCAGAGTATAAAAGATTAGGGATTAAAGATTTCTACGTTTTCGTATCACAATCCCACAAACTCCTAAAATTTTCAATGAAAATACAAAGACCCTTTCCCATAAATAAAAATTTCCAAAAAGTTATAGAAACCTTTAGTATTTTCCAAGGACTAACCACCAAACTTGAGCTTGTGATCCAGGAAATTGATATATAAGTGGACAGTCCTTTGGTGTATCACAGGATAGGACGATGCGATTTGTTGCTTGATGGCATCCTCCCGTTCCGCCGGTTGCGACTTGACGCGGCAAGTATCAATGCCAAACTGGAGGAGAAACGATTCAAATATAAAAAAAGTAACTAGAGGAAGGACAATGATAGTTACCCGATGGGGAAATCCCTCGGAGACGGCCTTAAAATATTTCAAATCCACCGGTGCCTCGGGTTTCTTCAGGTTTCGCAGCTGATGCCATATTTTCTGGTTAAACACCGGATTGACCAAGTGCGAGGCGACGGAATGGAAGTAGAAAGAGTTAGCACACGAATCAGCCATTATTAGGAATTTTTTGAATAGATTTCGTCAGGGACCGAAAATAATGATTATTCCTGTTTTTTTTAACTAAACAATCATGTACTTAGAATAGGCATACAACAATAAGAAATACATAATTGTAATCCTTTTTCGTCGATCTACGTATTACCGTGAAGATTCTTAAAGTTTCGATTTCTTTCTTATTCTTAACCGGTAATGATTATTTTTGAGCAATTTCATAAGTAATCAAAAAAATTATTATTTTTGAGCGAAAAAAAAAATCGTCAAATAATGATTATTTATGAGTTTTATTTACTTGAGACGGTGTGTTTACATGAGCCGAGAAATGTAAAAAAAAATACCAGGCCTGTGGGAGTCAAACTCCCCAAAGCCACACCAACTGACAAGCCAACTTCTATTTTAAAAAACTAACAAACTTAATTACTCTTACCTATTAGAAGTCTAAGGTCCTTCGTAGTAAGCTCCCTAGACTATACTTTGATAGCTTTTCCTTTGCATCTCAGGTTATTGTCTTTAGTGAAACCTGGTTAAAGCCGGAGATCTTTAGCTCCGAAGTTTTCCCAGACAGGTACACCACTTTCAGACGCAACCGACCTCTCCAAAGAGGCGGAGGAGTACTAATCTCAGAAGACTCCTCTTTCCATACTGAAGAGGTCAAGTTGCAAGAGTTTGGTAATTTAGAATTTCTTTGCGTTAAGATCACTTTGTCCGATCAATCGCTGTTTATTACCTGTTCATATATACCGCCTTCATCCGAACCGCCTACTTACTGGCATCATTTGTCTGCTATCCAGTAGGTTTTCAATATTATGTCCGATAGCGACCAGCTGGTGGTTCTGGGTGACTTTAATATACCAGAACTCACTTGGTCAAATATCGATAACGTTACAGCTTTATCACTTTCGTCACACCATGATTTCATTGCGGGCATGTTTGACATCTCTTTAGGTCAAATTAACCATGACAGAAATTCTTTAGGTTGGCTTCTAGACTTATGCTTTGTGTCTGATTTAGATGGAATCACCCTTTCCATAGCCCTGCCTTTGGTGACCCCAGAAGATCCATATCATCCTTCGCTTGAGGTTTCAATCGAAACCATTGCCTTAGTTAAACCTCATAGCGTAGGTAATAGAATTCGCTGCTTTAGTAAGGCTGACTTTAAAAAGCTCAATAACTTAATTCTTTTCTTTGATTGGTCTGATCTTTTGGCATGCAATGATATAAATATCGCCGTATAATATTTTTATAGGAGTTTGAATAGTTCTTTTGACTCTTGTGTGTCATGGAAGTATCCGTCCGTTAAAGACAACCCCCCTTGTTTTACAAGGAGCCTAAATAATCTTAAACATATAAAAAATAGACTTTTGAACAAATATAAAAGAACCGGCTGCAATCTAACTTTTTCGAGGTACTTTTCAAACAATGTATTCACCTTGTACTACTTCCGATCAGCCTTACACATATGAAATTCATCCACCCAATCTTATTTTTGGTCCATCTCTCTCCGAACGTAGTTTGTTTTCGGATCTTTTAAAAGTTAAACCGGTACTTTCACCAGGTCCCGATGGAGTACCAGGCTGTGTGCTAAAGAATTTCGCTGAGTCATTGTGCAAACCTCTTTCAAAGCTTTTCACCTTATCTCTGGAAACGTCTCTAAATTGTCAGCAATTCCAAAGCTATTTGAAAAAATTATTACTCCTCATCTGCAGCACCTCTGTAGTTCAATCATTTCTCCATGCCAGCACGGTTTTATTAGGCGTCGCTCCAGCAACTTTTTGGAGCTGACATCATTTGTGATTAATGGCTTCCAAAATGGCCTACAAGCAGATGTCATCTACACTGATTTTAGTAAAGCATTTGACTCTGTAAACCTCACTCCTTTTAAGAAAACTCTATCTTTTGGGATTTCCAACTAACCTTCTTACGTGGATTTCCAGTTATCTTTCTGGAAGAACCCAACGTGTCCTTTTTAATGATGTATTCTCCTGCCTAGTCCGAGCTACATCTGGAGTCCCTCAAGGAAGTCATCTCGGGCCTTTCTTTTTTACCATTTTTATAAATGACTTGCCTTTTGCTTTACCGAACTCTCGTGTACTTATGTACGCAGATGACGTTAAGCTGTGTCTTCAGTATAAATCTTCCTCTGCCCAATACAAAATTTCAGTCCGATCTGGACAAGTTCCAAAATTGGTGTTCTGCTTATGACTTAAAAGTCAAAGGGTCAAAATGCAAGCTTATGTCATTCTATCGCTTAAGCCCCATCCAGGCAACTTATTTTCTCTGTGGGACCGCCCTAGAAAGATTAACTCAGGTTAACGACCTAGGTGTCCTATTAGACGTCAAGCTTAAATTTACCGACCATATATCGGCAATGGTTAATAAAGCCAAGGGTGTGCTTGGTTTCATTAAAAGATGGTCAAAGGAATTTAATGACCCTTATATAACAAAAACTCTTTACGTATCTTTAGTTCGTCCGATTCTTGAATACGGTTCATGTGTCTGGAGTCCCCAATATGGGGCTCATCAAGACCGTATTGAATCAGTACAGAAGAACTTTCTCCTTTTTGCACTTAGGGGTCTAACCTGGGATGCAAGTATTCAACTCCCGTCTTATCATAGCAGACTACTTTTAATAAACTTACCATCCCTACTAAACCCTAGGACTATGCTGGGTGTAGTTTTCATCAATAACCTTATTAATGGTGAAATCGACAGCCAGAACCTTCTAAGTCTGTTAAAATTTAACGTTCATTTTAGGGTCTCTCGAACTTTCTTCCTCTTATTTCTTAACTTTTGTAGGTCAACATATTTCCAGCATGACCCTTTTCACGGTATTATGTTCTGACTACAATAACCTCTATCCAATCATTTCACAGAACTCTTGCATGAAATCCTTTATTCTTTCCTACTTACGTCTACGTAAGTCTTTCTCGGAACCTTTTTAGAATACTTAGTCCTCGTCTCGGATCTATCTTCGCGACTCGAGCCGTACGATAAACGGCAGCGCCCCGCGAAAACAAAATTACAGGCTTCGTAGAAGGATTTTTACAATTTTTTTTTGCATTTCCTTGAAGAGTATCTCTGAAGGAACCAAACTATGATCCTTCTTTTCACCACGCCCCTCCCGCATCATCCTCGACTTCTTCATCTGATGCAACCTCAATGCTGTTCAAGAACTCATTTAATAGAGAAGTATTAGATTTTTGTGAAAACAACAGACTAAAGATGCAACCTTTCAAGCGACTCCTTATCAAAATTACTTTTTGTTAAACTGAATAATTATTAAAACAAACAACGTCTACTTACTATATATAAACTTTTTTTAATTGTGTGGGAGGAGGGGATGGTGGATATATATACATAAAATGCATCATTATTACTAGATGGCTGATACTGTTGGTCCATTGCTAATAAAGGTTTGCCGAAAAACTCGTTATATTTAAATTTTTCTTATAGGAAGAGGGCGGGACGGGCGTGGTGAAAAGAAGGATCATAGTTTTGTTCCTTCAGAGATACTCTTCAAGGAAATGCAAAAAAAATGGTAAAAATCCTTCTACGAAGCCTGTAATTCTTAAATTAGTTTTATTTTGAGCAAAAAAATAAAACTTATAAATAATCATTATTTGAGAATTTTTTTTTTTCGCTCAAAAAATTGACTAATTTTAAAAATCTTTTAGTTTTTGTTTTTATTTTAATTACAAAAAGAATAATTCATTTAAATTAAACTGAGACAGCAAAACCTTCTCCTCAAGCCCATCTTCTTTGGCGGATCCGACAGGATTACACCACGCGCTTCACCTCGAAGAAAAGTTTCAAGTAGTAGACCTGGCCGACGGTCACCAGGACGAGGACGAGGGCCTCGCAGGTGGACCACAGGACCACGCGGCAGTTGGTGCTTTCATTGACAGAGCGATGGACCTTGTCACGAACTTGACAAGCTGCGATGTTGCTAGGAAATGCAACGGGTTTATCGCGGGGATAGATACGAGACGAGGAATGAGTATTTTAAAAAGGTTACGAGGCAGAGTTACATTGTTGCTCTCGTAAGTAGGAAAGAAAAAAGGATTTCATGCAAGAGTTCTGTGAAATGATTGGATAGAGGTTATTGAGATTAATACCGTGAAAGGGTCATGCTGGGAATATGTTGACCTACAAAAGTTAGGAAATAAAGGGAAGAAAGTTCGAGAGACCCTAAAATGAACGTTAAATTTTAACAGACTTAAAAGGTTCTGACTGTCGATTTCACCATTAATAAGGTTATTGAAGAAAACTACACCCAGCATAGTCCTACGGTTTAGTAGGGGTGGTAAGTTTATTAAAAGTAGTCTGCTATGATAAGACGGGAGTTGAATACTTGCATCCCAGTTTAGAGCAAGAGCATAAAGAGCAAAAAGGAGAAAGTTCTTCTGTACTGATTCAATACGGTCTTGATGAATCGGACGCACTAAAGATATGTAAAGAGTTTTAGTTATATTAGGGTCATTAAATTCCTTTGACCTTCTTTTAATAAAGCCAAGCACACCCTTCGCTTTATTAACCATTGCCGATATATGGTCGGTAAATTTAAGCTTGAAGTCTAAGACAGGACACCTAGGTCGTTAACCTGACTTAATCTTTCCAGGGCGGTCCCATGGAGAAAATAAGTTGCCTGGATGGGGCTTAAGCAATAGAATGACATAAGTTTGCATTTTGACCCATTGAGTTTTAAGTCATTAGCAGAACACCAATTTTAGTGTCAAGATCGGACTGAAGTTTGTATTGGGCAGAGTAAGATTTATACTGAAAACAAAGCTTAACGTCATCTGCGTACATAAGTACACGAGAGTTCGATAAAGCAAAAGGCAAGTCATTTATAAAAATGGTGAAAAGTAAAGGCCCGAGATGACTTCCTTGAAGGACTCCAGATGTAGCTCGGACTAGGCAGGAGAATACATCGTTGGGTTCCTCCAGAAAGATAACTAGAAATCCATGTAAGAAGGTTAGCAGGAAATCCCAAAAGATCGAGTTTTCTCAAAAGGAGTGAGTGGTTTACAGAGTCAAATCTTTTACTGAAGTCAGTGTAGATGACATCTGTTTGAAGGCCATTTTGGAAGCCATCAATTATAAATGATGTTAGCTCCAACAAGTTGGTGGTGGTGGAGCGACGCCTTATAAAACCATGCTGGCATGGAGAAATGATTGAGCTACAGAGGTATTGCAGATGAGGAGTAATATAATAATAAAATAATTTTTTCAAATAAATTTGGAATTACTGACAATTAAGAGATGCCTCTATAATTGGTAGCATTAGATTTTTTCGCTTTTTTATGCAGGGGAATTATAAAGGATTCCTTACACATAAGGGGAAATATCGACGTTTCCAGAGATAAGGTGAAAAGCTTTGAAAGAGGTTTGCACAATGACTAGGCGCAATTCTTTAGCTCACAGCCTGGTACTCCATCGGGACCTGGTGAAAGTACCGGTTTAACCTTTAAAAAATCCGATAACAAACTACGCTCGGAGAGATGGACCAAAAATAAGATTGGCTGAATGAATTTCATATGTGTAGGGCTGATCAGAAAAAGTACAAGGTAAATACGTTGTATGAAAAAATTTTGCGAATAGATCTGCAATACCCTGATCTGTATTCGCAAAAGAATTTTCAAACGAGAGCAAGGAAGGAGAAGATGCATGTTTCCGCTTTGCGTTTACGAAATTATAAAACTGCTTCGGGTCCTGCATGAACTGAATCCGACATCGGCGAATATAATCTCTACAACATTCAGCGTTATGCACGGTAATGCACGGTATGCAGCGTTATGAAGTTTGACCGAGCTTCTAAGTACCTTGATAAAGTTAGATTGCAGCCGGTTCTTTTATATTTGTTCAAAAGTCTATTTTTGATATGTTTAAGATTATTTAGGCTCCTTGTAAACCAAGGGGGGTTGTTTTTAACGGACGGATACTTCGATGGCACACAAGAGGCAAAAGAACAATTCAAACTCCTATTAAAATATTTTAAGGCGATATTTTTATCATTGCATGCCAAAGGATCAGACAAATCAAAGGAAAGAATTAAGTTATTGAGCATTTTAAAGTCAGCCTTACTAAAGCAGCGAATTCTATTACCTACACTATGAGGTTTAACTAAGGCAATGGTTTTGATTGATACCTCAAGTGTAGGATGATATAGATCTTCTGGGGTCACCAGATGCAGGGCTCTGGAAAGGGTGATTCCATCTGGATCAGACACAAAGCATAAGTCTAGAAGCCGACCCAAAGAATTTCTGACATGGTTAATTTGACCAAAAGAGATGTCAAACATGCCCGCAGTGAAATCATGGTGTATTTGACGAAGTTAGTTCTGCTATATTAAAGTCACCCAGAACCACCAGCTGGTCGCTATCGGACATAATATTGAAAACATACTGGATAGCAGACAAATGATACAAGTAAGTAGGCGGTTCGGATGAAGGCGGTATATATGAACAGGTAATAAACAGCGATTGAACGGACAAAGTGATCTTAACGCAAAGAAATTCTAAATTACCAAACTCTTGCAACTTGACCTCTTCAGAATGGAAAGAGGAGTCTACTGAGATTAGTACTCCTCTGCCTCTTTGGAGAGGTCGGTCGCGTCTGAAAGTGGTGTACCTGTCTGGGAAAACTTCGGAGCTAAGGATCTCTTGCTTTAACCAGGTTTCACTAAAGACAATAACCTGAGATGCAAAGGAAAAGCTATCAGAGTATAGCATAGGGAGCTTACTACGAAGGCCCTTAGTATTCTGATAGGTAAGAGTAATGCAGTTTGTTAGTTTTTTTAAATAGAGGTTGGCTGGACAGTATTGGTGTTTTTTTTTTACGTTTCTAGGCTGATGTTCTTGAACGAATATGTAGTCTGGCCAGAAGCCAGGCGAACAAACCGTCTCAATCATCGACAAAGGCACACATATCTTAAAGGATGATGTGCGCCTCGAGAGTGCAAATTGAAATTTGGAGATGTCCTCCACCTTAATTTCGGCTTTTGTTTTGGTTTTGATGTCCTCCACCTTAGTTTCGGCTTTTGTTTTGGCTTTGATATAAGCCGAGATACCGATCTCTGAGGTATCAGGGGCGAGCCGTGAAACAAATATTTGTTTCGTTGGAGGAACAACCTTTAGGGGCTTTGGTCTCGCAGATTGTAGGACTGCGATACCAGTCGGTGGCGGGGGTCCGGACCCAATGTTCCCAGTGGGTTTTACAGGGGTATGCATCAATTGGAGCTGTGGCGTCACTGGTAGTGATGCCATAGGGGACAAATCAGAAAGTTGCACACGATCACTGACGCATTCGGTATCCGAATTTTTATCAGTCCTGACTCTTAGAGTTGTCAGGGTGATCAGGAGTTGAGTGATAGTCGGCAGTGCGGGCAGAGGATTAGCTGATGCATACGGCTCCACTAGGGTGGATTTTTTGCGCTTCGGAGACTCTATTAGTAGCTGAAGGTTACTAAATTGAGAATCAAGCGCATTGAATTGATCGCTGATTTTCAATTCGTTAAATAAATTCCTTGTGTGCCGCATGAACGCTCTCATCTCGCTCTGCACGGCACGACAGTCACTGCAACAAAAGTGCAAGCCAGAGCTCCGGGACACTCCGTCCGACACTAAGGCTGTGAATCCGGCATATTTGGCATGTACCATGTTGTCACACAGCCAACAGGGGAGGCTTGGCTGGGATGAAGTTATTGTCTTATTGCAAGACTTAATTGCGAAGACAACTTTAAATTCCATTTTTATTAAATATTATATTTATTTTTTATTTCAATTTATGTTATACCTTGAACCACTGTACCAAAAGAAAATTAGAACAAGAGAACAGTTTGTATGTTAGTATAAGAGTTAGAGGTTAGGCTTAGAGGTAGAGATAAGCAACTCAAACGGGAATAGCGAAAAGAGCAACAACCAATAGTACAGGAAAGCAGAGCTATGCTTGGATTAAAATAAATAAATATTAATTCTCACCAAATATATAACTGCACACGCGTAAGCGAGACGGAAATTATAAAAGTTGTTTAAAATAAAAAAAATTTAAATATATTTAAATCAAACGCCGGAAAATCCTTTACTGTGGACGATGTCATGAATGCTGGGCCTCTTTCAAATCAGAAACTTTAAAGCAAAAGCACCTAGGTACGTGCCACCTTATAGATAAACCTTTTCAATGCAAGGGCTGTCCATTCAAAACAGCGTAGGCAATTTCCTTGCAAGCCCATTATTCAACTTGCTATTTGAGGAATACGGCTGAGCACATCTCTGCCAGGTGTACTGATAGTAATCATTAGAGAGATGATAAAAATTGAAATATCTAAGGTCTTGGCTCTTTAATGAATCACTAAATATTTAAAACGTTTGTTAATTGTTGAAAATGCAGAAAATTTATGTTTATTAATATATTTTTAAGCTTAAAATCAAAATACAAAATCAGAACAAAATGTTTGATTCATTTAAATCGATCAAAATATAATTGGTTTATTTTTGTAACCACAAGACAAGAACATTTTCGTTTGTCAAAAAAGATGTCGCAGAGTATTGTAAGACTGAGGAGTCAATTTTATTTATGAAGAAACCTTTCATATTTTATTAAAGCTCGTGCTGTTATGCATTAATTCATTTTATAAGTTGCTCTAATTCTTTGAGACATTCTTTAAATAAATAGTTAACTTTTTCCTAATGTGATTTGAGGAAAGTAAAGAGCCTATAGGCTAGATGCATTATCTGTATACAAAATCGTGATTTGTTAAATAAATTATAAAAAATATTGAAATTATAGACACATTTTAAAATTGTGTAAATGAAATTAATAAAAATTAATAAATATTTAAAATTTTATATATTTGAATTTCTAACTAAAACCCATTCAGTAGAAACTTAAATGTTTTTTTTGTTATATACTAAACTAACTAACTTAAAATAATAAATAAATGTCCTTCAAATAAATGCGTTTATTTAATTAAATTATACTTTGTGTTCTTTTTTAACAACTTATATTATCTTATTAATAATTGTATTTATATTAAATAAACTTTCTCCCTTTTATACCCCAAGACATATCCTCCATTTTATTTTGTGGGAAAACCCTTTATCCTTTATCCTCCTTCGTGTGGAAAATGGAAAGCGAAGAGCGAAGCCCCTTGACAGCATTTGCTATTTTGGAATTCCCACTTTTGCCTAGGGGGGAAGGACTAAGTTTGGGGGGGAGCTTTTCTGGGAAAAGCCCAGCGAAAGGCTAAATTCTTACCGCACTCAGATGCTTAGTTATGGTGAAAATATTTCACTAATTAGATCATTTAGCATTTTCTATGCATTTTAATAAGAATTTAGAGGATCAAAGTGAAAAGGGAGGTCTATTAACTTTTTAATAGACTTTTCCAAGATTTTTGTTTAAAAATCTCGAAAATTGGAAGACCATAGACCGCCTAATAAATCCCATATAAACGATAATACAATATAACAGGCACCAACAAGGAGCTAAAAGTCTACAAGGACATGACCCATATCGCATTCGAGCAACGCCTCCTGTCCAAGAGATGCGTCTGGTTCTTTGGGGGCAACGACTTCTACCGCAGGACGGCCAGACCGGCAACGAGGGCTTCGAGTTGGTGGGCACTCACAAGGAGAGGCCAGGACTCACCCTCAGCTCGGTGCTCAGCTACGATGTGATCAAGCTGGCCGCCCTGCTGTACGTCTCCAGCCACTCGGAGTTCCTCAACAACGGATCCCGGGACAATTCTGGCGAGATGGTCCGCGACGGAATGACCATCGAACCGGAGGGTGTGATCATATGACTGATTGGTGCCTGGTTCGAGAGGACCGATGTGATGGAGTACCAGGACATAATGATAACCGAGGATCAGAACACTTTCCTGCGGGGATACGGGGTCCAGAACGCCACCACTGCAGTCACCAATCTTCGACGCATTTGGCGCGACTTCTACGAGGAGCCGGTGGTCTACACCTTCGACTGTCTGCTTCACGAGGACCACGGGTTCAATCCGCGCTTCTTGAAGGTCTACGAGGGCTTCTTCGACCACCAGGTGATGCGCAAACGCTACTCCAATAGCGTTGATACCTTGCGTTGGAGGCCCAGGCCAGATCCACCGAGGCCGGCAAGCCCACCTACATTCACGTGGTGGGCATTGGCCTGGGGTTGTGGGAGGCCACGGGCAAGCAGACATAGACCTTCTTCGAGGCTTTCGAGGCGTCGCTGTGGCGTCTGGAGTGGTGTCGCTTGGTCCCTTAGTTGGTTACAACGTCGGTGCCCAGCATCTGCAGATCACTTACTTGCAAGTAACAAGTGAGTCTTACTACGGGACCATGACGACCAGAAAGTGCCTGGGCGCTGAAGCTCTGGAACCTGTGAAAACAAAAACATTAATAAACCACGGAACTCTGATAGTTCACAAATACACTTGCAACTCGGAGTTGATCCGTATAGCAGACCTGAGCATCTATGGAATTATTGTAAACTGCTTAACAAGCTGCAATGTTGCTAGGAAAAGCAACGCCTCGAACCCAACAACAGACTCTGCAAGAGACTTTTATTGAAAGTGGAGCACATGAAGAGCAGGATAAAAGACAGCCAGAGCTCCCGTCCATGCTGGCCATGGCCCTTGGCCAGGAAAAGTTAGGAACTTCACATTCCAAGAAATGTAACACACGAAATGAAGAGAAAGAAGGAAAGTTATCATTCTTAATAAAACAGAGTTCCACGGAGACTGATGTTTCCCCGAAGCAAAAAAAAATCAAAGCCAAATCCTGAGAAGCCATTATATCCGACTGAAATGTGCCGTCAATGCTATAGGCATTATGAAAGCATAATGTAAAATCCTTTGTTGCGGACGGTAAGACCGGAAGATAGAATTGAGAATAAACGTGGACGATGTCATAATTGCTGGGCCTCTTTCAAATCAGAAACTTTAAAGCAAAAGCACCTAGGTACGTGCCACCTTATAGATAAAGCTATTCAATGCAAGGGCTGTCCATTCAAAACAGCGTAGGCAATTTCCTTGCACGCCCATTATTCAACTTGCTACTTGAGGAATACGGTTGAGCACATCTCTGCCAGCTGTACTGCTAGTAATCATTAGAGAGATGATAAAAATTGAAATATCTAAGGTCTTGGCACTTTAATGAATCACTAAATATTTAAAACGTTTGTTAATTGTTGAAAATGCAGAAAATTTGTGTTTACTAATGTCTTTTTAAGCTTAAAATAAAAAAAAAATCAGAACAAAATGTTTGATTCATTTAAATCGATCAAAATATAATTTGTTTATTTTTGTCACCATAAGACAAGAACATTTTCGTTTATCAAAAAAGATGTCGCAGAGTATTGTAAGACTTAGGAGTCAATTTTATTTATGAAGAAACCTTTCATATATTATTAAAGCTCGTGCCATTATGCATTAATTCATTTTATAAGATGCTCTAACTCTTTGAGACATTCTTTAAATAATTAGTTAACTTTTTCTAATGTGATTTGATGAAAGTAAAGAGCCTATAGGCTAGATGCATTATCTGTAAACAAAATCGTGATTTGTTAAATAAATTATAAAAAAATATTGAAATTATGACAACTTTTAAAATTGTGTAAACGTAAATTTAAAAAAATTAATAAATATTTCAAATTGTATTTATTTGGATTTCAAACTAAACTTAAATGTCTTTTTTGTTATATACTAATAATACTTTTAAATAATAAATGTCCTTCAAATAAATGCGTTTATGTAATTAAATTATACTTTGTTTATTTTTTTTTAACTATTTGTATTAAATCGTATTTAATTAAAAGACAAAAAGTAGTCACAACATAAATCTTTGTGGTCTTATTGTTGCCCTTTTAATGTTTTTCCCTACTCACTCACTCGCTTTACTTTATTGCAGTGTCATTTGCGCAAACTGTTGTTAAGAGCCTTGCGGTGACACTACCACGCCCCTTCCCCTCCACCCCTCTTCCAGGACACCCTACTTCGACTCCAATCAAAGCCACTTTTCTCCACTCGTTTATAAATTCGAGTTCAACTTTTCAAACAGGCACAGATTTTCATGTATTTTGGGGTTAATTTTAGGATCCCTAGATAATTGTAATTTATGGAGGTCCTTTGGACACTTTATATTATCTGTTTAAGAAGAATGTGTATTAAATAATAATTAAATAAAGCACTTGGTCTTTATTAACTATTATAATAGTATTCGTAATAAGGTCCCTATATTTTTTCTGACAATTGTTTCCTATTTATTACTACTATAAGTATTTAACTCCTTTATAGTAAAAAAATAAAGTTGTAGTATTTTTTATAGTATTTTATAGCCCATAATTAACGTTATATTTCTACTATATATATTTTTTTTTTTTAGATTTTTAACAAAGGATAAATATTTATTTACAGTAAAAAGTTCTTCAATATGGGGCCCACAGGAATATTTATTTAATTTTTTTTATCTGTTTTAAAGAAGAGAATTTTAATCGCAATAGCAACTGTCTCATTTGATTCGGTAACCAAAATCAATAATGACCCTTTACTAATTCTGCTTAGTCAGTCGGAGGCGTCAATGGAGGGGCGGACGCAGGATGCAGTAAGCAAGAAGAAAGGGGTTAGGCGGCGAGCTATGGAGGCGTATGTAAATAGGCCTAGGTTATTGGTTACGATAATGATGATGATGATACGGGGCAAAGCCGCAGTTCATTGTCATTATCATTTGGCCGACGAAGGTCCCAGATGGATATTAGTAAGTCGTTTCGCTTGGTTTTTGCTGAGATTAGGGTCCTGTCGGCCTTCCTTTTGGCTGGTTGCGCCGAGTCATTGTGCAAACGAGTCATTCAAAGCTTTTCACCTTATCTCTGGAAGCGTCGATATTTCCGCTTATGTAAGGAATCCTTTATAATTCCCCTGCATAAAAAAGGGAAAAAATCTGATGCTACCAATTATAGAGGCATCTCTAAAGTGTCAGTGATTCCAAATTTATTTGAAAAAATTATTACTCATGGTTTTATCATGGTTTTATCAGGCGTCGCTCCACTACCACTAACTGGCCTTCAAACAGATGTCATCTACACTGACATTAGTAAAGGATTTGACTCTGTAAACCACTCACACCTTTTGAGAAAACTCGATTTTTTGGGATTTCCAACTAACCTTCTTACGTGGATTTCCAGTTATTTTTCTGGAAGAACCCATCGCGTCCTTTTTAATGATGTATTCTCCTGCCAATTCCGAGCAACATCTGGAGTCCCTCAAGGAAGTCATCTCGGGCCTTTACTTTTTACCATTTTTATAAATGACTTGCCTTTCGCTTTACCGAACTCTCATGTACTTATGTACGCAGATGACGTTAAGCTGTGTTTTCAGTATAAATCTTGAAATATATTAAAAATAATATTATTTATTGTGTGATCGGCCATTTTAATTTAGTTTCTTATCGCAATCACTTAAAATATGGCTAGAGTCGTTGTGCCAATTTATTTGAGTTGGCTTTCGATAATTAGGCATAAATTCAAACATACTTTGAGTTATGACGACAATAAAAGCTCTCGAAATATGGGTGTCGCAAAGGAAGGGGGTGGCCAGGGGCCTCTTGGTTTATTTAAGAATAGTATTTACTTTTGGGACAACTCCGCTTCTGTCTCATTTGATTCGGTAACCAAAATCAATAATGACCCTTTACTAATTCTGCTTAGTCAGTCGGAGGCGTCAATGGAGGGGCGGACGCAGGATGCAGTAAGCAAGAAGAAAGGGGTTAGGCGGCGAGGTATGGAGGCGTATGTAAATAGGCCTAGGTTATTGGTTAAGATAATGATGATGATGATACGGGGCAAAGCCGCAGTTCATTGTCATTATCATTTGGCCGGCGAAGGTCCCAGATGGATATTCGTAAGTCGTTTCGCTTGGTTTTTGCTGAGATTAGGGTCCTGTCGGCCTTCCTTTTGGCTGGTTGCGTCGAGTCATTGAGCAAACCTCTTTCAAAGCTTTTCACCTTATCTCTGGAAACGTCGATATTTCCGCTTATGTAAGGAATCCTTTATAATTCCCCTGCATAAAAAAGGGAAAAAATCTGATGCTACCAATTATAGAGGCATCTCTAAAGTGTCAGTGATTCCAAATTTATTTGAAAAAATTATTACTCATGGTTTTATCATGGTTTTATCAGGCGTCGCTCCACTACCACTAACTGGCCTTCAAACAGATGTCATCTACACTGACATTAGTAAAGGATTTGACTCTGTAAACCACTCACACCTTTTAAGAAAACTCGATTTTTTGGGATTTCCAACTAACCTTCTTACGTGGATTTCCAGTTATTTTTCTGGAAGAACCCATCGCGTCCTTTTTAATGATGTATTCTCCTGCCAATTCCGAGCTACATCTGGAGTCCCTCAAGGAAGTCATCTCGGGCCTTTACTTTTTACCATTTTTATAAATGACTTGCCTTTCGCTTTACCGAACTCTCGTGTACTTATGTACGCAGATGACGTTAAGCTGTGTCTTTAGTATAAATCTCCCTCTGCCCAATACAAAAACTTTAGTCCGATCTGGACAAGTTCCAAAATTGGTGTTCTGCTAATGACTTAAAACTCAATGGGTCTAAATGCAAACTTATGTCATTCTATCGCTTAAGCCCCATCCAGGCAACTTATTTTCTCTGTGGGACCGCCCTAGAAAGATTAACTCAGGTTAACGACCTAGGTGTCCTATTAGACGTCAAGCTTAAATTTACCGACCATATATCGGCAATGGTTAATAAAGCCAAGGGTGTGCTTGGTTTCATTAAAAGATGGTCAAAGGAATTTAATGACCCTTATATAACAAAAACTCTTTACATATCTTTAGTTCGTCCGATTTTTGAATACGGTTCATGTGTCTGGAGTCCCCAATATGGGGTTCATCAAGACCGTATTGAATCAGTACAGAAGAACTTTCTCCTCTTTGCTCTTAGGGGTCTAAACTGTGATGCAAGTATCCAACTCCCGTCTTATCATAGCAGACTACTTTTAGTAAACTTACCACCCCTACTAAACCCTAGGACTATGCTGGGTGTAGTTTTCATCAATAACCTTATTAATGGTGAAATCGACAGCCAGAACCTTCTAAGTCTGTTAAAATTTAACGTTCATTTTAGGGTCTCTCGAACTTTCTTCCTCTTATTTCTTAACTTTTGTAGGTCAACATATTCCCAGCATGACCCTTTCACGGTATTATGTTCTGACTACAATAACCTCTATCCAATCATTTCACAGAACTCTTGCATGAAATCCTTTATTCTTTCCTACTTACGAGAGCAACAATGTAAGTCTTTCTCGGAACCTTTTTAGAATACTTAGTCCTCGTCTCGGATCTATCCCCGCGATTAGAGCCGTATGATAAACGGCAGCGCCCCTCGGCCGGTTGGGCGGGAGGATGCATTAAAATATAAAACAAAAATTAAAAGATATTTTAAATTAGTCACTTATAATGATAAGGTATCCTTGCACATTATATTTTGTTTTTGCGGCGAAAGAAATGGTATCAAAACTCTTTGTTTTGGATGATTATCTAAAGAATATGTCGCTAGATTTTATATATATTAAACATGGTTAGCTTGCTGATACATTCGCATATATTGTAAATATGTTTCTGTTTCGACAAAATCGTTTAGGTTTTTACTTTCCTCGAATGTTTCGAGTCGTTTGGAATTGTGTTTAACGTCAGCCGCTTTCACTGCTCGATGCATAGACGAAATCTATTAAAAACCTTATTCCTTACAATGGCTGATTCGTGTGCTAACTCGTTCTACTTCTGTTCCGTCGCCTCGCACTTGGTCAATCCTGTGGTAAACCAGAAAATATGGCATGAACTGCGAAACCTGAAGAAACCCGAGGCACCGGTGGATTTGAAATATTTTAAGACCGTCTCCGAGGGATTTCCCCATCGGGTAACTATCATTGTCCTTCCCCTAGTTACTTTTTTTATATTTGAATCCTTTCTCCCTTAGTTTGGCAATGATACTTGTCGGGTCAAGTCGCAACCGGCGGAACGGGAGGATAACATCAAGCAACAAATCGCATCGTCCTATCCTGTGATACACCAAAGGACTGTCCACTTATATATAAATTTCCTGGATCACAAGCTCAAGTTTGGTGGTTAGTCCTTGGAAAATACTAAAGGTTTCTATAACTTTTTGGAAATTTTTATTTATGGGAAAGGGTCTTTGTATTTTCATTGAAAATTTTAGGAGTTTGTGGGATTGTGATACGAAAACGTAGAAATCTTTAATCCCTAATCTTTTATACTCTGAAAGGTAACAAAAGAGAAACTCTAGGGTTTATAGAGCTTAAATTACATAAAGGAACTATTAGATTATAAATGTTTTGGGTATACAACTCGTAAACTAAAATAGGTCTGACAGGCCGTACCGCAGATTACTCTAAACATTCAAATTATAACAATAATTTTTTTGTACACACTTATCTTTTTCTTATTGCTTTTATATTTTTTCGTGCGAGGCAGGTACATAATTATGTCAACGTAGTTTTTGCGTAAGAATGAGTGAGATAATTCGACACAACTGGAAGTTGAACAGGATTTTTTTTTTGCTCCCCTGCATACGTACAGCCCACCTCCCGCCCAACCGACCGAGGGGCGCAGCCGTTTATCGTACGGCTTGAATCGCGGGGATAGATACAAGACGAGGAATAAGCATTTTAAAAAGGTTACGAGGAAGAGTTACATTGTTGCTCTCGTAAGTAGGAAAGAATAGATGATTTCATTCAAGAGATCTGTGAAATGATTTGATTGAGGTTATTGTAGTCAGAACATAGTACCCTGAAAGGGTCATGCTCGGCATATGTTGCCCTACAAAAGTTAAGAAATAAGGGGAGGAAAGTTCGAGAGGCCCCAAAAGGAACGTTAAATTTTAACAGACTTAAAAGGTGAAAGTACTATTTGTTGTTGCTTCTTTCGCTATTCCCTTTTAAAGTTTGCTTATGTTTTTCTCTAAGACCAACCTCTAACTCTTATACTACCATACAAACCTTTATCTTGTTCTAATTTTTCATTTGGTATACTGGTTCGTGGTATAAAAAAAAAAAAAAAATAAATAATTAATATATAATAGAAATAATGGAATTTAAAGTAGTCTGCGCTATTAAGTCTTGCAAACCTCCCCTGTTGGCTGTGTGACAACATGGTACATGCCAAATGTGCCGGTTTCACAGCTTCAGTGTCGGACGGAGTGTCCCGGAGCTCTGGCTTGCACTTTTGTTGCAGTGATGGATTTAACGAATTGAAAGCTGGTTTTCGCAAAATCAGCGATCATTTCAATGCGCTTGATTCTCAATTTAGTAACCTACAGCTACTAATAGAGTCTCCGAAGCGCAAAAAATCCACCCTGGTGGAGCCGTGTACACCAGCTAATTCTCTGGCCGCACTGCCAACTATCACTTAACCCCTGATCATCCTGACAACTCCAAGAGTCAGGACTGATAAAAATTCGGATACCGAATGCGTCAGTGATCGTGTGCAACTTTCTGATTTTCCCCCTATGGCATCACTAACAGTGACGCCACATCCCCAATTGATGCATACCCCTGTAAAACCAACGGGGAATATTAGGTCCGGACCCCCGGTACTGACTGGTGTCGCAGTCCTACAAGATGCGAGACCAAAGCCCCTAAACGTTGTTCCTCCAACGAAACAAATATTTGTTTCACGGCTTGCCCCTGATACCTCTGAGATCGATCTCTCGGCTTATATAAAAGCCAAAACAAAAGCCGAAATTAAGGTGGAGGACATCTCCAAATTTCAATTTGCACTCTCGAGGCGCACATCATCGTTTAAGATATGTGTGCTTTTGTCGATGATTGAGAAGGTGTGTTCGCCTGACTAACAAACTTACCAAACTTATCAGAAAACAAGGGGCCTTCGTAGTAAGTTCCCCATGCTATACTCTAATAGGTTTTTCTTTGCATCTCAGGTCATTGTCTTTAGTGAAACCTGGTTAAAGCCGGAGATCCTTAGCTCCGAAGTTTTCCCAGACAGGTGCACCTTTTTCAGACGCGACCGACCTCTCCAAAGAGGCGGAGGAGTACTAATCACTGTAGACTCCTCTTTACATTCTGAAGAGGTCAAGTAGCAAGAGTTTGGTAATTTAGAATTTCTTTGCGTTAAGATCACTTTGTCCGATCAATCGCTGTTTATTACCTGTTCATATATACCGCCTTCATCCTAACCGCCTACTTACTGGCATCATTTGTCTGCTATCCAGTAGGTTTTCAATATTATGTCCGATAGCGACCTGCTGGTGGTTCTGGCTGACTTTAATATACCAGAACTCACTTGGGCATTTGACATCTCTTTAGGTCAAATTAACCATGTCAGAAATTCTTTAGGTTGGCTTCTAGACTTATGCTTTGTGTCTGATCCAGATGGAATCACCCTTTCCAGAGCCCTGCATCTGGTGACCCCAGAAGATCCATATCATCCTTCGCTTGAGGTTTCAATCGAAACCATTGCCTTAGTTAAACCTCATAGCGTTGGTAATAGAATTCGCTGCTTTAGTAAGGCTGACTTTAAAAAGCTCAATAACTTAATTCTTTCCTTTGATTGGTCTGATCTTTTGGCATGCAATGATATAAATATCGCCTTAGAATATTTTTATAGGAGTTGAATAGTTGTTTTGACTCTTGTGTGTCATGGAAGTATCCGTCCGTTACAGACAACCCCCTTGGTTTACAAGGAGCCTAAATAATCTTAAACATATCAAAAATAGACTTTTGAACAAATATAAAAAAGCCGGCTGCAATCTAACTTTATCAAGGTACTTAGTAGCTCGGTCAAACTTCATAACGCTGCATACCGTGCATTACCGTGCATAACGCTGAATGTTATAGAGATTATATTCGCCGATGTCGGGTTCAGTTCACGCAGGACCCGAAGCAGTTTTATAATTTCGTAAACGCAAAGCGGAAACATGCATCTTCTCCTTCCTTGCTCTCGTTTGAAAATTCTTTTGCGAATACAGATCAGGGTATTGCAGATCTATTCGCAAAATTTTTTCATACAACGTATTTACCTTGTACTTTTTCTGATCAGCCCTACACATATGAAATTCATTCAGCCAATCTTATTTTTGGTCCATCTCTCCGAGCGTAGTTTGTTATCGGATTTTTTAAAGGTTAAACCGGTACTTTCACCAGGTCCCGATGGAGTACCAGGCTGTGAGCTAAAGAATTGCGCCTAGTCATTGTGCAAACCTCTTTCAAAGCTTTTCACCTTATCTCTGGAAACGTCGATATTTCCCCTTATGTGTAAGGAATCCTTTATAATTCCCCTGCATAAAAAAGCGAAAAAATCTAATGCTACCAATTATAGAGGCATCTCTTAATTGTCAGTAATTCCAAATTTATTTGAAAAAATTATTACTCCTCATCTGCAATACCTCTGTAGCTCAATCATTTCTCCATGCCAGCATGGTTTTATTAGGCGTCGCTCCACCACCACCAACTTGTTGGAGCTAACATCATTTATAATTGATGGCTTCCAAAATGGCCTTCAAACAGATGTCATCTACACTGACTTCAGTAAAGGATTTGACTCTGTAAACCACTCACTCCTTTTGAGAAAACTCGATCTTTTGGGATTTCCTGCTAACCTTCTTACGTGGATTTCCAGTTATCTTTCTGGAAGAACCCAACACGTCCTTTTTAATGATGTATTCTCCTGCCTAGTCCGAGCTACATCTGGAGTCCCTCAAGAAAGTCATCTCGGGTCTTTACTTTTTACCATTTTTATAAATGACTTGCCTTTTGCTTTATCGAACTCTCGTGTACTTATGTACGCAGATGACGTTAAGCTGTGTTTTCAGTATAAATCTTACTCTGCCCAATACAAACTTCAGTCCGATCTGGACCAGCTCCAAAATTGGTGTTCTGCTAATGACTTAAAACTCAATGGGTGAAAATGCAAACTTATGTCATTCTATCGCTTAAGCCCCATCCAGGCAACTTATTTTCTCCATGGTGTCCTGTCTTAGACTTCAAGCTTAAATTTACCGACCATATATCAGCAATGGTTAATAAAGCCGAGGGTGTGCTTGGAGTCTCCAATATGGGGTTCATCAAGACCGTATTGAATCAGTACAGAAGAACTTTCTCCTTTTTGCTCTTTATGCTCTTGCTCTAAACTGGGATGCAAGTATTCAACTCCCGTCTTATCATAGCAGACTACTTTTAATAAACTTACCATCCCTACTAAACCGTGGGACTATGCTGGGTGTAGTTTTCATCATTAACCTTATTAATGGTGAAATCGACAGTCAGAACCTTTTAAGTCTGTTAAAATTTAACGTTCATTTTAGGGTCTCTCGAACTTTCTTCCCCTTATTTCCTAACTTTTGTAGGTCAACATATTCCCAGCATGACCGTTTCACGGTATTAACCTCAATAACCTCTATCCAATCATTTCACAGAACTCTTGCATGAAATCCTTTTTTCTTTCCTACTTACAAGAGCAACAATGTAACTCTGCCTCGTAACCTTTTTAAAATACTCATTCCTCGTCTCGTATCTATTCCCGCGATAAACCCGTTGCATTTCCTAGCAACATCGCAGCTTGTCAAGTTCGTGACAAGATCCATCGCTCTGGTCTCTGGTCCACCTGCGAGGCCCTCGTCCTGGTCCTGGTGACCGTCGGCCAGGTCTACTACTTGAAATGTTTCTTCGAGGTGAAGCGCGTGGTGTAATCCTTTCGGATCCGCCAAAGAAGATGGGCTTGAGGAGAATATTTTGCTGTCTCAGTTTAATTTAAATGAATTATTCTTTTTGTAATTAAAATAAAAAACAAAAACTAAAAGATTTTTAAAATTAGTCAATTTTTTGAGCGAAAAAAAAAAATTCTCAAATAATGATTATTTATAAGTTTTATTTTTTCCTCAAAATAAAACTAATTTAAGAATTACAGGCTTCGTAGAAGGATTTTTACCATTTTTTTGCATTTCCTTGAAGAGTATCTCTGAAGGAACAAATCTATGATCCTTCTTTTCACCACGCCCGTCCCGCCCTCTTCCTATAAGAAAAATTTAAATATAACGAGTTTTTCGGCAAACCTTTATTAGCAATGGACCAACAGTATCAGCCATCTAGTAATAATGATGCATTTTATGTATATATATCCACCATCCCCTCCTCCCACACAATTAAAAAAAGTTTATATATAGTAAGTAGACGTTGTTTGTTTTAATAATTATTCAGTTTAACAAAAAGTAATTTTGATAAGGAGTCGCTTGAAAGGTTGCATCTTTAGTCTGTTGTTTTCACAAAAATCTAATACTTCTCTATTAAATGAGTTCTTGAACAGCATTGAGGTTGCATCAGATGAAGAAGTCGAGGATGATGCGGAAGGGGCGTGGTGAAAAGAAGGATCATAGTTTGGTTCCTTCAGAGATACTCTTCAAGGAAATGCAAAAAAATTGTAAAAATCCTTCTACGAAGCCTGTAATTTTGTTTCGCGGGGCGCTGCCGTTTATCGTACGGCTCGAGTCGCAGGATAGATCCGAGACGAGGACTAAGTATTCTAAAAAGGTTCCGAAAAAAAAGACTTACGTAGACGTAAGTAGGAAAGAATAAAGGATTTCATGCAAGAGTTCTGTGAAATGATTGGATAGAGGTTATTGTAGTCAGAACATAATACCGTGAAAAGGGTCATGCTGGGAATATGTTGACCTACAAAAGTTAAGAAATAAGAGGAAGAAAGTTCGAGAGACCCTAAAAGGAACGTTAAATTTTAACAGACTTAGAAGGTTCTGGCTGTCGATTTCACCATTAATAAGGTTATTGATGAAAACTACACCCAGCATAGTCCTAGGGTTTAGTAGGGATGGTAAGTTTATTAAAAGTAGTCTGCTATGATAAGACGGGAGTTGAATACTTGCATCCCAGGTTAGACCCCTAAGTGCAAAAAGGAGAAAGTTCTTCTGTACTGATTCAATACGGTCTTGATGAGCCCCATATTGGGGACTCCAGACACATGAACCGTATTCAAGAATCGGACGAACTAAAGATACGTAAAGAGTTTTTGTTATATAAGGGTCATTAAATTCCTTTGACCATCTTTTAATGAAACCAAGCACACCCTTGGCTTTATTAACCATTGCCGATATATGGTCGGTAAATTTAAGCTTGACGTCTAATAGGACACCTAGGTCGTTAACCTGAGTTAATCTTTCTAGGGCGGTCCCACAGAGAAAATAAGTTGCCTGGATGGGGCTTAAGCGATAGAATGACATAAGCTTGCATTTTGACCCATTGACTTTTAAGTCATAAGCAGAACACCAATTTTGGAACTTGTCCAGATCGGACTGAAATTTTGTATTGGGCAGAGGAAGATTTATACTGAAGACACAGCTTAACGTCATCTGCGTACATAAGTACACGAGAGTTCGGTAAAGCGAAAGGCAAGTCATTTATAAAAATGGTAAAAAAGAAAGGCCCGAGATGACTTCCTTGAGGGACTCCAGATGTAGCTCGGACTAGGCAGGAGAATACATCATTAAAAAGGACACGTTGGGTTCTTCCAGAAAGATAACTGGAAATCCACGTAAGAAGGTTAGTTGGAAATCCCAAAAGATAGAGTTTTCTTAAAAGAAGTAAGGTTTACAGAGTCAAATGCTAAATTACTAAAATCAGTGTAGATGACATCTGCTTGTAGGCCATTTTGGAAGCCATTAATCACAAATGATGTCAGCTCCAAAAAGTTGCTGGAGCGACGCCTAATAAAACCGTGCTGGCATGGAGAAATGATTGAACTACAGAGGTGCTGCAGATGAGGAGTAATAATTTTTTCAAATAGCTTTGGAATTGCTGACAATTTAGAGACGTTTCCAGAGATAAGGTGAAAAGCTTTGAAAGAGGTTTGCACAATGACTCAGCGAAATTCTTTAGCACACAGCCTGGTACTCCATCGGGACCTGGTGAAAGTACCGGTTTAACTTTTAAAAGATCCGAAAACAAACTACGTTCGGAGAGAGATGGACCAAAAAATAAGATTGGGTGGATGAATTTCATATGTGTAAGGCTGATCGGAAGTAGTACAAGGTGAATACGTTGTTTGAAAAGTACCTCGAAAAAGTTAGATTGCAGCCGGTTCTTTTATATTTGTTCAAAAGTCTATTTTTTATATGTTTAAGATTATTTAGGCTCCTTGTAAAACAAGGGGGGTTGTCTTTAACGGACGGATACTTCCATGACACACAAGAGTCAAAATAACTATTCAAACTCCTATAAAAATATTATAAGGCGATATTTATATCATTGCATGCCAAAAGATCAGACCAATCAAAGGAAAGAATTAAGTTATTGAGCTTTTTAAAGTCAGCCTTACTAAAGCAGCGAATTCTATTACCTACGCTATGAGGTTTAACTAAGGCAATGGTTTCGATTGAAACCTCAAGCGAAGGATGATATGGATCTTCTGGGGTCACCAAAGGCAGGGCTATGGAAAGGGTGATTCCATCTAAATCAGACACAAAGCATAAGTCTAGAAGCCAACCTAAAGAATTTCTGACATGGTTAATTTGACCTAAAGAGATGTCAAACATGCCCGCAATGAAATCATGGTGTGACGAAAGTGATAAAGCTGTAACGTTATCGATATTTGACCAAGTGAGTTCTGGTATATTAAAGTCACCCAGAACCACCAGCTGGTCGCTATCGGACATAATATTGAAAACCTACTGGATAGCAGACAAATGATGCCAGTAAGTAGGCGGTTCGGATGAAGGCGGTATATATGAACAGGTAATAAACAGCGATTGATCGGACAAAGTGATCTTAACGCAAAGAAATTCTAAATTACCAAACTCTTGCAACTTGACCTCTTCAGTATGGAAAGAGGAGTCTTCTGAGATTAGTACTCCTCCGCCTCTTTGGAGAGGTCGGTTGCGTCTGAAAGTGGTGTACCTGTCTGGGAAAACTTCGGAGCTAAAGATCTCCGGCTTTAACCAGGTTTCACTAAAGACAATAACCTGAGATGCAAAGGAAAAGCTATCAAAGTATAGTCTAGGGAGCTTACTACGAAGGACCTTAGACTTCTAATAGGTAAGAGTAATTAAGTTTGTTAGTTTTTTAAAATAGAAGTTGGCTTGTCAGTTGGTGTGGCTTTGGGGAGTTTGACTCCCACAGGCCTGGTATTTTTTTTTTACATTTCTCGGCTCATGTAAACACACCGTCTCAAGTAAATAAAACTCATAAATAATCATTATTTGACGATTTTTTTTTTTCGCTCAAAAATAATAATTTTTTTTGATTACTTATGAAATTGCTCAAAAATAATCATTACCGGTTAAGAATAAGAAAGAAATCGAAACTTTAAGAATCTTCACGGTTATACGTAGATCGACGAAAAAGGATTACAATTATGTATTTCTTATTGTTGTATGCCTATTCTAAGTACATGATTGTTTAGTTAAAAAAAAACAGGAATAATCATTATTTTCGGTCCCTGACGAAATCTATTCAAAAAAATTCCTAATAATGGCTGATTCGTGTGCTAACTCTTTCTACTTCCATTCCGTCGCCTCGCACTTGGTCAATCCGGTGTTTAACCAGAAAATATGGCATCAGCTGCGAAACCTGAAGAAACCCGAGGCACCGGTGGATTTGAAATATTTTAAGGCCGTCTCCGAGGGATTTCCCCATCGGGTAACTATCATTGTCCTTCCTCTAGTTACTTTTTTTTATATTTGAATCGTTTCTCCTCCAGTTTGGCATTGATACTTGCCGCGTCAAGTCGCAACCGGCGGAACGGGAGGATGCCATCAAGCAACAAATCGCATCGTCCTATCCTGTGATACACCAAAGGACTGTCCACTTATATATCAATTTCCTGGATCACAAGCTCAAGTTTGGTGGTTAGTCCTTGGAAAATACTAAAGGTTTCTATAACTTTTTGGAAATTTTTATTTATGGGAAAGGGTCTTTGTATTTTCATTGAAAATTTTAGGAGTTTGTGGGATTGTGATACGAAAACGTAGAAATCTTTAATCCCTAATCTTTTATACTCTGAAAGATAACAAAAAGAGAAACTCTAGGGTTTATAGAGCTTAAATTACATAAAGGAAGTATTAGATTATAAATGTTTTGGGTATATAACTGGTAAACTAAAGAAAAAGGTCTTAGAAAAAGGTCTACGATAATAATTCCTTTTCCATTAATATAATAATCCTTTTTTTTATTAATTTCAATTAAACTTTAACGAGTTTTTCTACGTTTAAGCTAAAAATCCGGAATGCCAGGGGCATGGACATCATCTCAAAATTCTATTATTTTAAAACTTTTTATTACGAAACCTTTTTTTGTTAACTTTTTAATAGACAAATAATATTTTTTCAACTGGTTCTATTTTTTCCAGACTTTTCCAAGATTTTTCTTTAAAAATCTAGAAAATTGGAAGACCATAGACCACTTAATAAATCCCTTATAAACGATAATACAATATAACAGAATATTCCCTCTTCTCCGCCTCACCAGGCACCAACAAGGAGCTAAAAGTCTACGAGGACATGACCCTTATCGCATTCGTGCAACGCCTCCTGGCCAAGAGATGCGTCTGGTTCTTTGGGGGCAACGACTTCTACCGCACCATGGACGGCCAGACCGGCAACGAGGGCTTCGAGCTGGTGGGCACTCACAAAGAGAGGCCAGGACTCACCCTCAGCTCGGTGCTCAGCTACGATGAGATCAAGCTGGCCGCCCTGCTGTACGTCTCCAGCCACTCGGAGTTCCTTAACAACGGATCCCGGGACAATGCCGGCGAGATGGTCCGCGACGGAATGACCATCGAACCGGAGGGTGTGATCATATGGCTGATTGGTGCCTGGTTTAAGAGGGCCAATGTGATGGAGTACCAGGAAATAATAATAACCGAGGATCAGAACACTTTCCTGCGGGGATACGGATACCAGAAGGCCAGCACTGCAGCCACCAATCTTCGACGCATTTGGCGCGACTTCTACGAGGTGCCGGTGGACTACACCTTCAACTGTCTGCTTCACGAGGACCACGGGTTCAATCCGCGCTTCGTGAAGGTCTCCGAGGGCTTCTTCGACCACCAGGTGATGCGCAAACGCTACTCCAATAGCGTTGATACCTTGCTGTTGGAGGCCCAGGCCAGATCCACCGAGGCCGGCAAGCCCGCCTACATTCACGTGGTGGGCATCGGCCTGGGGGTGTGGAAGGCCACTGGCAAGCAGACCCAGACCTTCTTCGAGGCTTTCGAGGCGTCGCTGTGGCGTCTGGGCGAGCGCCTGGACCGCATGGGCGTGGTGCACTTCTCCTGGATCCATTCCAAGCGCGTCGGCTCCTTGTACGTCGGGGCTATCCTGCCCCGTCACAGGCTCCAGAGCTACAGCGCCCAGGCACTTTCTGGTCGTCATGGTCCCGTAGTTGGTTACAACGTCGGTGCCCAGCATCTGCAGATCACTTAATTGCAAGTAAGTCCCAGTAGAGTCTGTTGTTGGGTTCGAGGCGTTGCATTTCCTTGCAGCTTGTGAAGCAGTTTCCTTGCAGCTTGTGAAGCAGTTTACAATAATACCATAGTTGCTCTGCTATACGGATCAACTCCGAGTCGCAAGTGCATTTGTGAACTATCAGGGTTCCGTTGTTTATTAATGTTCTTACGTTCACAGGCTCCAGAGCATCAGCGCCCAGGCACTTTCTGGTCAACGACGACCAGAAGGAAAATGATGTCGCAGAGTATTGTAAGACTGAGGAGTCAATTTTATTTATGAAGAAACCTTTCATATTGTATTAAAGCTCGTGCTATTATGCATTAATTCATTTCATAAGTTCCTCTAGTTCTTTGAGACATTCTTTAAATAAAAAGTTAACTTTTTCCTTATGTGATTTGAGGAAAATAAAGAGCCTATAGGCTAGATCCATTATCTGTAAACAAAATCGTGATTTGTTAAATAAATTATAAAAAAATATTGAAAATATAGACACATTTTAAAATTGTGTAAATGTAAATTAATAAAAATTAATAAATATTTAAAATTTTATTTATTTGAATTTCAAACTAACCTTAATGTCTTTTTTGTTATATACTAATATACTAATAACACTTTTAAATAATAAATAAATGTCCTTCAACTAAATGCGTTTATGTAATTAAATTATACTTTATGTTTTTTTTTTAACTATTTGTATTAAATCGTATTTAATTAAAAGACAAAAAGTAGTCACAACATAAATCTGTGCATAAGACATTCCCTGGTGTAATACGGTGTATATGTATTATACGTATTATATGTATACGTATTTGTGGTGTTATTGTTGCCCTTTTAATGTTTTTACCTATTCACTCACTCGCTATACGTTATTGCAGTGTCATTTGCGCAAACTGTTGTTAAGAGCCTTGCGGTGACACTACCACTCCCCCTTCTCCACCACACCCTACTTCGACTCCAATCAAAGCCACTTTTCTCCACTCATTTATAAATTCGAGTTAAACTTTTCAAACAGGCACGGATTTTCATGTATTTTGGGGTTTATTTCAGAATCCTTAGATAATTGTAGTTTAAATTTCAATCAATTTAAAAAGAATGTGTATTAAATAATAATTAAATAAATGACTTGGTCTTTATTAACTATTGTAATAATATTCGTAATAAGGTCCCTATATTTATTTCTGATAATTGTTTCCTATTTATTTTATAGTGTTTAACTCCTTTATAGTAAAAAATAAAGTTGCAGTATTTTTTATAGTATTTTATAGCCCATAATTAACGTTATATTTCTACTATATATACATATTTTTTAGATTTTTAACAAAGGATAAATATTTATTTCCAGTGAAAAGTTCTTTATTATGGGGCCCTCAGGAATATTTATTTAATTTTTTTTATCTATTTTAAAGAAGAGAATTTTAATCGCAATAGCAACTGTTAGGCTTCAAATATATTGAAAATAATATTATTTATTGTGTGATGGGCCATTTTAATTTAGTTTCTTAATGCAATCACACAAAATATGGCTAGAGTCGAGTTGTGGCAATTTGGTTGGCTTTCGATAATTAGGCATAAATTCAAACATACTTTGAGTTATGACGGCAATAAAAGCTCACGAAACATGGGTGGCGCAAAGGAAGAGGGTGGCCAGGGGCCTCTTGGTTTATTTAAGAATAGTATTTACTTTTGGGACAACTCCGCTTCTGGCCCATTTGATTCGGTAACCAAAATTAATAATGAGCCTCTACTAATTCTGCTTAGTCAGTCGGAGGCGTCAAGGGAGGGGCGGACGCAGTATGCAGTACGCAGGAAGAAAGGGGTTAGGCGGCGAGGTATGGAGGGGTGGATAAATAGGCCTAGGTCCTTAGTTAATAGTTACGATAATGATGATAATGATACGGGGGAAAGCCGCAGTTATTATCATTATCAATGGCCGGCGAAGGTCCCCGATGGATATTCGTAGGTCATTTCGCTTGGCTTTAGCTGCGGTGGGGGTCCTGTCGGCCTTCCTTTTGGCTGGTTTTCGGCCATTTTTCCCCTCCCCCACCTCACATGTTCGGGGGTCAAGTATCCTTGCCACATTTTGCGGCTTAGCTGTCTTACAAAGGCCCGAAAACGAAGCCGATTTCCTAGGACTCACAGCAACGCACCCACCCTCTTCGTCCTCCGCACATAATCTCCTTAATGCACTGCCATTTATATTTTAACTGCCCCGGGACATTGTGTGCATTGGAAGTATCCTTCAATTAATCCCCTCCAGTTGACCCTTAAAGGAGACTTAATATATTTTTTGATTTTTTTTCGTTTTGGGTGGGAAATTCCCTGACAGGTGGCTAATGACACTCCCTTCGAATAATTGATATGATTTTTCAATGAATCCTGCAAGGGGGAGGGTTAAATTCATTTGTAACTTTGGTTTCCCGCTACCATTCGTGGAGCTTTGGATTTTCCATTTCTTGGCTCAATTTTTCCACTTCCAGGCTTTGTTTGTTTGATTTATGCAATCCAGGACTCGTCCTGAATAAGAAATGGTTCACAGTAGCTCTGGATTCCAGCGTAATTCCTAGCTTACAATTCCATTGAAAGGTTAATGGATTTATTTAATTTAAAGCGAGCGACGCTAAACAAGAAATTCCATTACAAGGACGCCACCTTTTTAACGAGGACCACGGGTTCAATCCGCGCTTCGAGAAGGTCTACGAGGGCTTCTTCGACCACCAGGTACCTTTGATACCTTCCTCTTCTCTTGGAGGCCCAGGCCAGAGCCACCGAGGCCGGCAAGCCCGCCTACATCCACGTGATGGGCATCGGCCTGGCTGTGTGGAAGGCCGCAGGCCAGCAGACCCAGACCTTCTACGAGGCATTCGAGGCGTCGCTATGGCATCTGGGCGAGCGCCTGGACAGCATTGGTGTGGTGCAGTGGTGTAGAACCACTGCTCCGATGTTGACATTCGGTTGGGGAGTTTTCCATTTGGGTCTCTGCTGCAATGTTGTGAGGTATTCTTGGTGCCAGCGTTTCCAGAATCCTTGGTAGAGTGCTTGGACACCTTGCCAGTAGTCCAATCTATTTTCAGGAATGTGGCTCAGGTCCCCTTTGGGAATCGAAGTAAATGTTCTGCCTATCAACAGGTGTGCTGGAGACAGATAGTTGACGTCGATATCCGGTGTGTAGTACAGTGGTCTTGAGTTCACCACGGCACTGATCTGGGCAAGTAGAATGCGCATCTGCTCAAACGTTAGAACGGTGTTGCCTATGAAACGGCGCAGGTGAAGCTTAACCGAGCGTACGGATTTCCATTTTCCGCCCCAGTGGTGTGCGTATGGCGGAATGAAGACCCATTTGATGCCTTCATCTGCTAGTGTCTGTGTGACTAGATTCTTGGGTCTCTGTGATGCAAGGAGGTGTTGCATCTCATCCAGTGCTCGCTTTGAACCGACGAAATTTCTGCCATTGTCACTATAAATTTAGGCGCATTTCCCGCGGAGTGACATGAAACGTTTTAGGGCTGCCAAGAACGTCTCGGTGCTGAGATCTGTATCCAGTTCCAAATGTAGTGCCGACGTGACGAGACAGACAAAGAGGCAGATGTATCCTTTGACTTCTTTGGATTGCGACCCTGGCGATCCTTCAGGATGATAGGACCTGCGTAATCGCATCCAGAATAGACGAACGGAAGCGATTGTGGGATTCGGATAGATCATCCTTGTCGATGAATGGTGCCGGCTTCAGCAGTTGCGAACGGCTTCGAAGTGGCTGTTTGGCTTGGATAAGTTTGCGATCCTCCTGGAAGCAGTCTTGGGCATGCTTCAGAGCAAGGATACGTGCTGCCTGGATTTCATTGAAGGACAGCCTTCGTGACTGGAACGATTTGCGTGGGTCCCTGGCTACACAACGGTAAAGCGTAAAACATAGCCCAGTATGTGCCGAAAACATGAATCGATACATACTGAAGCGCAAGCATACAGAAAACAGATTCCGCTGGATGCTTGGCCCGATATGCAGAGTGTCATTTAGTGCCAAGCCTTTGGCGTCCTTAAATGACCCGTCGAATACCACACTAAGTTTTCGTCCAAGTACAGGGTGATGCGGTAAATAGAAGACTTGTCCTGTGTCTCAGCTTGGCTTCTCGACTTCTTGCATGTGGCCAAGCCTGATATACTCTTGCATGAATTGGATGTACTGCTCCCGCAAGTCCTAATTTAATTGGTGTCGTCTCTCTACGGCTGCAAAACGGGACAGCGCTCCCTTGAGTGTGTCTGCAAACTTTGGTTTCGTCATTTTGAACGGGAGTTCGTCGACATATTTGCCATCGTCATGTCGTTTGTGAGTTTGGAGAAAATGCTTCTCCACCATGTCGTGATCTGGATCCTTTTCCGTGTAGTCGCCGACGTTTTCCAATTCCCAAAATCTTTGAAGTGAAGCGTCAATGTTGCATGTGGAAAGTAGCGACGTAGCCCTTGGAGATTGCTTGATTCCAACCGATGTAATTATCCATCCAAATATGGACGATATGGCATTAAGATTGCCCATGTTGTCGTGCATCTTTTGGCCTGTCAGTGTGGCCCAAACGTAGTCGCTTCCCAACAGGATGTCCACCGAAGCAACTGAGGCGAATTTGCTATCTGCCATTAGGAAGCCATCGAACACCTTGAGTGACGATGGGTCGATATTGTTTCTTTATAGCGAGGATGTTATCTTACTAAGGACGTGTCCAGTAACATCCATAGTGTCGTCGGACACTCGTGATTTTATGTGTAGCTTGGTTAGGCCTCTGGTTGCCTCTGCCTTAATCGATGATATTCCCGACACCAGTGCGGGATGAAGAACGTGGGAGTCCAAGAGCGTTGATGCATCGTTCCGATATGTAAGATAGCTCTGATCCGCTGTCCAAGAGAAGCCGTCAGCTTGTATATGTTCCATTTGCGCCTTGAACATATACCAATGCAGTCGGCAGCGCACTTTTACGATGTTTGTGTGTTGGTGCCTTGTTGGGCCTTGCGCGCCTGCAGCCTGTTGTGAGCCGTGTGCTCGAGCTATGTGACTCACTGTCACCGATGTGGATTGAGGATCGACGCGTTGATCCTCGAACCTAGTTGACACAGGGCCTCCTGTAGCCTGTGAACTTTGTACTTGTGCATGTATTAGTGTGTGATGTCTACCTTGACATATTTTGCAGTTGAATTTGGATCCACACTTACTTGAAAAATGTCCAGGTTTTAAGCAATTGAAGCAAAGCAGCTTCTCCTTTGCCATTGCTCGTCTTTGCTCACAGTTGAGTGCCAGAAATTCTGCAGATGCATACAGGGCATGCTCCTTCATGTTTCCTTTAGCGCCACTGCCCCTCTCGACAGCCACCATTGCGTGCATGGACTTCTTGACCATGTCAGCATGGGCCGTGTGTTTTGTTTCCCCAAACGCTTTGGCGTTGACTCAGCTCAAATTCTTCACAGCGAGTATCCAGGAACTCGAACAAGACCTCGATCTTTGGCGAATCCATATCGCGGCTTTTCTCGATCCATTTGCGGCGTGTGTCGGCATCCATCTTCTGCAGTATCAGGAAGATGATCCAGCAATCGCGTGTGTTCTGGCCAATAGCATCTATTGCTCGAACTATATCGTTAGCTCCATCCGTCACTTTACTGTACTGTAGCACTGATACATCAATCTTTGTAGTTTCTGGCAATTGTGTAAACTTTTCCAACAACGAAGACACTATATGGCGCGGCCTGTCGTATCTCTCATTCAAACGCAACAATGCCGTTTCGTATGCACTGTCGGTAATTGGCAAATGTGCAATCAGATTTGCAGCCCCATCGCTCAGCAACGATTTGAGGTAATGGAACTTCTGGGTGTTAGACAACTGTCGATTCCTATGAATGGTACTCTCATATATGTCTCGGAATGCAGGCCATTCCTTGTAGTCGCCAGAAAATGGCTTTATTTGTATTTTCGACGCGTCTATGCCGCCATCTGGCGCCGAGTTGGCTGAAGAAGGAGAAGCGTTTTGTACGGACAAGCGCTCAAATAGTTGTTGTTGTTGCTGCAGTAACTGGAAGATAAAGTCTCTTTACGCGTCATAGGGTCGTTGTGTTGCGGTGTCTCTTGCGGCTCCAGTGGGCACTTCTTCGCGTTGAGAATCCGCCTTGCGTTCATGTACCTTTCTTCGTACACTTCGTATGTCATGATAGGACATTGCGTCTCCCAGTTTCTCGAACTCCCTCCATGCGATTTCCAGACGATCAACCATGACCTCCACATCACTTGTTGTTGTAGTTGCTGGTAGGCTGTAAAGGTTAACCATTATCCTTATGGTTGGATGCATTTATTACATCCAAAGAAAAGTCTTGGAGTGTTTTGAGAGATTGATATTATTTTATTAATGTTGGAGGCGGCAGTGGTGCCGCGTCCAGCTCTCGATTGATTCTGATTCTTACAATATTCCTTATTAGCTAAGTAAGGTCTAGGTCTCGTAGCCCCGCTGCTTACAGCGGCAGAGACGCTTATATATTCTTATGTATAAATCTATGTAGCTAAACGAGGAAATAATAATATAAACTTAAGTTCAAGTACCCGCGGTCTGCATGTGACAGTTTATGCTGACACTTGCAACCGGCTCGGAGTTCATTCGCTTGGTCAAGAACTCGTATATTAATTAGTACAAACGCAATTGCATATTACATCTCCCTCCTTTTGAAAAATAACGTAATTACATAAAGTTATTTTTATGTCATACAATTTTAGGGTAAAATAAATTTTAATTATTTGCAAAAATTTTTTTTGTTGTTTGTTTTTTTTTTTTATATGTGTAAATAATGTGTTTTTTTGTGTATATTGGCTTAATTAATTGATTGTATTAGATATATTAAAATGGAAATAGAATTCAATCTTATGTGTTTTAGTTTAACCAAATGAAACAAGAAGATTAGCAAGAATGTTAATTTTGGTTCAAAATAAAATTTAATTTAATTTAAATTTAATAAGCCTTTTTATTTTTCCAATTCATACAGAAAAACGTTCTGATTAACTCCTATCTAAATTTAAGTTAATGAATATTTTTAATCTATCCTTATGAACTGTTTGTGTCTTACTCATATCTCCTGATATTATAATTTTAGTTACAGTATGTGGGCCTGTATATTTAAAATCTAGCTTATGACCTGTTTCATTTCTTAACAAAACTTTATCTCCTATTTTAGGTGATATATCTATAGTTTTCCTATCATACAGTTCCTTATTCTTAATTTTATTATCTTCTATCATTATTCTAGTTCTTTTATAAGCTACTTCTAACCTATACTTAGATTCCTTAGCATAGTTATCTATGTTATAAAGGGGTTCTATTTTATCTACAGTACGAAAAAAAAAATGTAAATATGTAAAATGTATTGGTAAGTTTGAGGCTTTACCAAATACTAGTTCATATGGACAATACTCATGTGCCATAGAAGGTGTCGTATTGAAACAGTATACGAAATTTTGTAGCCATACGTCCCAGACAGTTTTATCTACTGAAATGTAGGATCGAATAAATTCATTGAAAGTTCTGTTGCTTCTTTCCACTGTTCCAACGGTTTGGTGGTGGTGTGAAGTTGATGTTATGTTTTTGATATTTAGATTTATACATAGTTCATCTATTATTGAATTTTTGTATTCTGTTCCCATGTCTGTAATGAACGTCTTCATTGGACCGTACTTCAGAAAAAAATCTTCAAATAAAGCTTTAGCTACTGTTTTTGCACTTTTTTCTTTAACCGGTATTGCGACGAGGTATTTTGTTAAGTAGCAGATTAGAGTAATAGTATACTCGTGCCTTGTTCTGATTTGGGTAGTGGACCGATCGTATCCACAATTACCCTGTCGAAAGCCATTTGTGGCGTTTCTGTTAAAGTAATTGGGGTGTTTGTATTTTATATAATCTTCGATTTTTGGCATTTAGGACATTTTCTTATATAATTGGATATTTGTCTTGTTATATTTTTCCAATGATAATGTCTTTTAATTTTTGCTAATGTTCTAGCTATGCCTGTATGACCTCCTTGTAATGGATCATCATGGAATGTAAACAGTATTGCTTCTATTTCTTTATCATTATTTGATAATCACAGGCTTGAGTAGCGCTACTCTTAGAGATTGTAATATTTTATTGCCCATTATTTTAAAAGATTCTATTGAGATAGTGTCAAAGATCTTTTCGCTCGGTGCCACTTTGAGTTAGCTGATATTAAATATACCGGCTTCTTTTTCAAGCGTTTGGAAGAATTGACCTAAGTCGAGAATTCCATTGGTGTACAAATCGCTAACATCAATTCTTGCCATAACTTTCTTTCCATGTTTTAATAAACATAGTGGGTCTGTTATTCGCAAGGTCACTACTTTTCGTACCTCATCATTATACCCTTGCAGAGGGTATTATAATTTTGGTCAGAAGTGTGCAACGCAGTGAAGGAGACATCCAGGACCCCATAAAGTAAATATATTCTGGATCAGGATCACCTCCTGAGTCGATATAAGCATGTCCGTCTGGCCGTCTGTCCGTCTGTCCGTCGGTCCGACTGTCCGTCTGTCTCTCAGTTTTTGAGCTATTGTCTTGAAACTTTGCACACACCTTTCCTTTGAGCTTGTATTTCTCATCGAAAATAGGTAGGTAAGTGGTCTGTGATCTGTTCTGACAGTAAAATGTCTGCCATAAATGTATGGTCTAAAATAAGTTATTGCCCAATGAATTGCTGTTAACTGTTCTGTTGTGCTTGTATTACTTTCTCCTTTAGTAAATGATCTTGATGCATATGCAACTGGAAGTTGGAGTCCGTTTTTGTGTTGAGTTAACACTGCTCCGCATGCTTTCTTACTTGCATCTGTTATTATGCAAAATTCCTAGCTGAAATCTGGATATTGCAATAAATTTGGATTTATTAGTGCCGATTTAAGATGTTCGAATGCATTCTGACAGTCTTCTGTCCATTTGAATACAACACCTTTGTCGCGATCAAGGAGAATTAAATCAACATTTAATTTCTGGTTTTGTTTTTTTTCCCTTTTAAACATTTCTTTTACAAATTATGCAAGAAATCACTAAAGGGTCCAATGACCGCAGCGACTCTCTATCAATAACCAACTACCGAAAGTGGATAGAAACGCAATGCGTTCCACAGAGCTAACGGCTCACACAACAAACGCATTGCGCTATGCAGACTCGGCTGTGCTTATCCTCTACGCCTGGTTTGTTTACATTTTTTATATTTCTTATATTTTCGTGCAATAGCCTAGCTGCTATCCACCTTTTACAAATTCTCGTTATGTGACGTTATGAATCGGCGAAATTTTTTATAAAACCTCTATAATAGTTGCAAAAGGCAATGTATCGTCTAGGGCTTTCCGCATCATGTGGGACTAGATTCCATTATCTGTGCATTTGTGTCCCAAAAATGTGACTTCATGCATGAAAAATGAACATTTTTCAGGATGTAGTTTTAGATTTTATGTCCTACATTTCTCAAACACATCAGTTAAGTTTTTAAGCATGTGTTTTTCGGAACATCCAATGACTATAAGATCATCCATATAAAGGAAAGCTTCTGAAGGTTCTAATCCGGAGAATGCTATAGTCATCATCCTCTGGAAAGAGTTTTTAAGCCAAATGGTAATCGCGTGAAGCGATATGAACCATTGTTTGTTGAAAAAGACGTTATATCCCGGGAACTTTCTTCGAGTTCAATTTGGTTAAAAAACATGACATTAAGTCTAGGCATGAGAAGGATTTTGCTCTTCCTAGTTGATCTAAGATGTCATCGATTCTAGGTAGCGGAAACTTATCAGACAACAGTTTTTTATTAATTTGACGATAGTCAATTACTAATCGCCATTTTTTCTTATCAGAATTGGGGAGATATTTCTTTGGAACTAACAAGAGTGGGCTGTTATATGGTGAGACAGATGGTTCGACTATTTTATTGTCAATTAGTTTTTTTACCTGTACCTGTATTTCGTCTTTTTGACTTTGAGGATTTCTATAGTTTTTTATATAAATTGGTTCGTCATCCGTCAATCTCAGTTTCTGTTTATAAAAGTTGTTCGTTGTTATTGCTCCGTTTTCTAGTCCAAATATATCGCTATATTTCGTGCATAAAGTTGTTAATTGTGTGTGGAATTGTGGGGGACAATTTTGAAAGTTGTGATAACACAGATTTTTCTCTACATTCAAAATTAGTTTGAACTATGTTGAAGTTCAAAAGTATTTCATATTTTTAAATATTAATATTTATTATTTTATCAGTACTGGTTGTATTTAGTAATCGGACAAATGCATTTTTCGTAGTTGCAACTGTGTTTGCAACATAAATGCCATCTTGAATTTCCTGATTGGGAATTAGTACGCTATCTTCATCTGACGATAGGTGAATTTTCCGGACGACTTGAGATCTTGCTGGCAGAATTACAGAGTTGTTAATAGATGTGTATGTTACTGGAACATTTACTGGAACATTTAAATTGTTTGGTATAATTATAAGCCAGTCTTCAGATTGATTAAGATCCAAATTGCAATTAAATTTTTTCATAAAATCAAGTCCTAATATTCCATCACAAGGGATACTGAATTTTGATTCTACTATATGGAAGTCATTTGGAATTATGTATTTAGAAGTCTGTATTTCTATAGAGATCAACCCTTTTGATTGGGTAACCTCTTGGCTTATGCCTTGTATGTTTATTATATCGTCTGTTTGTATATGTTTGAAAGTGTCAGAATTTTCCTTTAATAGAGATACTTCGGCACCTGGGTCTATTAAGAAAAATAATTTATTTCTTGTTTCGATAAAAACCTGTGTTCTTGTGATTACCACGACTACTACCTCTACCACGAAAATTACCTCTGTAATTGCTCCACGATAGTTTTGCTGTCTTCGGGCATACAATATTGTGTTGGCATTGACATGACTTAACAACATCCGATGTTTGACCTACAATTGTATCTTGAAGTTTCTTCACAATCGCTTCGATTGTTGTCTCGTTTTGTACTCTATAAAGAGTTGGCCCAATTATTTTAGATTTAATTACCTCAACGGCTAGTTCTTCGAATGTGCCTTTTGTAAGGTTTACTAATTTTAACGCTGTTATGAATCTTTGGAGATGGATTTTCTGTCCATCAAATTCAAGAATTGCGTTTGAAATGTCCTTTATGTAGGACCTTTGTGCGGCTGGGTCTGCCATGGTGGTACCATAATTTGGTATATTTTCTATTATACTTGAATTATAATCTGAATCTATATTATCATCCAGATCAGACATTAAAACTGCTGGAATAGTGAGGTTATTATAATCCGTTTCCTCGATTTTAGGATTCAATTCTAATTCACCTGACTCTAAATCTAATTCGGACTCTTCCGACTCTACTTGTTCCACTTCAGTTGGTGCTTCTGATTTTGGTTTATCATCAGCTTCAACTGTTAAAGAGGTGTTAAGTAAAGTCAGGATTGATATATCTAAGTCAAATTTTTGCTTAATTAGTATTACGTTTCCTCGAAGTCTAATTAAAAATTTGGATACTATGGACCAATGATCTTTATTAAGTTTTTTTCTTTGGCCTTGTATTTAAATATGTGCTTCGTTAAAGCACTTTACTAATATTTCTGCATGCTTCCTAACGGTGTTCTTCTGAATTGGTCTATTTTGCGTTAAAGATTTGTATGATTTTCCAAATTCAATTTTTATTCTAGTAAGTTCTTTTTATACCCTTGCAGAGGGTATTATAATTTTGGTCAGAAGTGTGCAACGCAGTGAAGGAGACATCCAGGACCCCATAAAGTATATATATTCTGGATCAGGATCACCTCCTGAGTCGATATAAGCATGTCCGTCTGTCCGTCTGTCTGTTTCTACGCAAACTAGTCTCTCAGTTTTTGAGCTATCGTCTTGAAACTTTGCACACACCCTTTTTCCTTTGCACGCAGTATATAAGTCGGAACGGCCGGGAGCGGCCGACTATATCCTATAGCTACCACATAACTGATTGATCGGAAATGCTATAACTTCCATGTTATTAAAGATAGAAGCTTCAAATTCTCTTTTATGGGAAACTCTTTTATGGGAATCTAAGCCGATCTGGATTTCATACGGATCGGCCGACTATATCCTATAGCTGTCATATAACTGAACGATCGGAAATGCCACAACTTTCGTGTTTTTGGGCGTAGAAGCGTCGGACTTCTTTTAAAATCCATTTTAAACGAATTTAAGCTTGTTTTAAATGTTTTTGTAAATATCGGCTACCTATATCCGATATTTACTATATCTTTAATCAATCGAAGCCGCTATTTAACTGCAAGGGTATATAAGCTTCGGCTCCGTCCGAAGTTAGCTTTCCATTCTCGTTCTTTTGTATTTCCTGCGCAGGAATTTTTCTGTTTACTTTGGTTTCTCGTAGTGACTTTTAAGACATTTCTGGTAATTTCTTTTTGTTGCTTAATAGTTATTCTTAATAACGCATTAGCAACGTAATTGTCCTTACCCTTGAGATACTCGACTGTAAAATTATATTCCTCTAATTCAAGCCGTATTCGTGTTAATTTTGAGCTTGTATTTCTCATCGAAAATAGGTAGGTAAGTGGTCTGTGATCTGTTCTGACAGTAAAATGTCTGCCATAAATGTATGGTCTGAAATAAGTTATTGCCCAATGAATTGCTGTTAACTCTTGTTCTGTTGTGCTTGTATTACTTTCTCCTTTAGTAAATGATCTTGATGCATATGCAACTGGAAGTTGGAGTCCGTTTTTGTGTTGAGTTAACACTGCTCCGCATGCTTTCTTACTTGCATCTGTTATTACGCAAAATTCCTTGCTGACATCTGGATATTGCAATAAATTTGGATTTATTAGTGCCGATTTAAGATGTTCGAATGCATTCTGACAGTCTTCTGCCCATTTGAATACAACACCTGTTTTACATAATCTCGTTATGTGATGGGAATAATCGGCGAAATTTTTTATAAAACGTCTATAATAGTTGCAAAAGGCAATGTATCGTCTAGGGCTTTCCGCTTCATGTGGGACTAGATTCCTTTATCTGTGCATTTGTGTCCCAAAAATGTGACTTCATGCATGAAAACTGAACATTTTTCAGGATGTAGTTTTAGATTGTATGTCCTACATTTCTCAAACACATCAGTTAAGTTTTTAAGCATATGTTTTTCGGAGCATCCAATGACTATAAGATCATCCATATAAAGGAAAGCTTGTGAAGGTTCTAATCCGGAGAATGCTATAGTCATCATCCTCTGGAAAGAGTTTTTAAGCCAAATGGTAATCGCGTGAAGCGATATGAACCATTGTTTGTTGAAAAAGACGTTATATCCCGGGAACTTTCTTCGAGTTCAATTTGGTTAAAAAACATGACATTAAGTCTAGGCATGAGAAGGATTTTGCTCTTCCTAGTTGATCTAAGATGTCATCGATTCTAGGTAGCGGAAACTTATCAGACAACAGTTTTTTATTAATTTGACGATAGTCAATTACTAATCGCCATTTTTTCTTATCAGAATTGGGGAGATATTTCTTTGGAACTAACAAGAGTGGGCTGTTATATGGTGAGACAGATGGTTCGACTATTTTATTGTCAATTAATTTTTGAACCTGTACATTTCGTCTTTTTGACTTTGAGGATTTCTATAGTTTTTTATATAAATTGGTTCGTCATCCGTCAATCTCAGTTTCTGTTTATAAAAGTTGTTCGTTGTTATTGCTTCGTTTTCTAGTCCAAATATATCGCTATATTTCGTGCATAAAGTTGTTAATTGTGTGTGGAATTGTGGGGGACAATTTTGAAAGTTGTGATAACACAGATTTTTCTCTACATTCAAAATTAGTTTGAACTATGTTGAAGTTCAAAAGTATTTCATATTTTTAAATATTAATATTTATTATTTTATCAGTACTGGTTGTATTTAGTAATCGGACAAATGCATTTTTCGTAGTTGCAACTGTGTTTGCAACATAAATGCCATCTTGAATTTCCTGATTGGGAATTAGTACGCTATCTTCATCTGACGATAGGTGAATTTTCCGGACGACTTGAGATCTTGCTGGCAGAATTACAGAGTTGTTAATAGATGTGTATGTTACTGGAACATTTACTGGAACATTTAAATTGTTTGGTATAATTATAAGCCAGTCTTCAGATTGATTAAGATCCAAATTGCAATTAAATTTTTTCATAAAATCAAGTCCTAATATTCCATCACAAGGGATACTGAATTTTGATTCTACTATATGGAAGTCATTTGGAATTATGTATTTAGAAGTCTGTATTTCTATAGAGATCAACCCTTTTGATTGGGTAACCTCTTGGCTTATGCCTTGTATGTTTATTATATCGTCTGTTTGTATATGTTTGAAAGTGTCAGAATTTTCCTTTAATAGAGATACTTCGGCACCTGGGTCTATTAAGAAAAATAATTTATTTCTTGTTTCGATAAAAACCTGTGTTCTTGTGATTACCACGACTACTACCTCTACCACGAAAATTACCTCTGTAATTGCTCCACGATAGTTTTGCTGTCTTCGGGCATACAATATTGTGTTGGCATTGACATGACTTAACAACATCCGATGTTTGACCTACAATTGTATCTTGAAGTTTCTTCACAATCGCTTCGATTGTTGTCTCGTTTTGTACTCTATAAAGAGTTTGCCCAATTATTTTAGATTTAATTACCTCAACGGCTAGTTCTTCGAATGTGCCTTTTGTAAGGTTTACTAATTTTAACGCTGTTATGAATCTTTGGAGATGGATTTTCTGTCCATCAAATTCAAGAATTGCGTTTGAAATGTCCTTTATGTAGGAGCTTTGTGCGGCTGGGTCTGCCATGGTGGTACCATAATTTGGTATATTTTCTATTATACTTGAATTATAATCTGAATCTATATTATCATCCAGATCAGACATTAAAACTGCTGGAATAGTGAGGTTATTATAATCCGTTTCCTCGATTTTAGGATTCAATTCTAATTCACCTGACTCTAAATCTAATTCGGACTCTTCCGACTCTACTTGTTCCACTTCAGTTGGTGCTTCTGATTTTGGTTTATCATCAGCTTCAACTGTTAAAGAGGTGTTAAGTAAAGTCAGGATTGATATATCTAAGTCAAATTTTTGCTTAATTAGTATTACGTTTCCTCGAAGTCTAATTAAAAATTTGGATACTATGGACCAATGATCTTTATTAAGTTTTTTTCTTTGGCCTTGTATTTAAATATGTGCTTCGTTAAAGCACTTTACTAATATTTCTGCATGCTTCCTAACGGTGTTCTTCTGAATTGGTCTATTTTGCGTTAAAGATTTGTATGATTTTCCAAATTCAATTTTTATTCTAGTAAGTTCTTTTTATACCCTTGCATTTAAGCTTGCAGAGGGTATTATAATTTTGGTCAGAAGTGTGCAACGCAGTGAAGGAGACATCCAGGACCCCATAAAGTATATATATTCTGGATCAGGATCACCTCCTGAGTCGATATAAGCATGTCCGTCTGTCCGTCTGTCTGTTTCTACGCAAACTAGTCTCTCAGTTTTTGAGCTATCGTCTTGAAACTTTGCACACACCCTTTTTTCCTTTGCACGCAGTATATAAGTCGGAACGGCCGGGAGCGGCCGACTATATCCTATAGCTACCACATAACTGATTGATCGGAAATGCTATAACTTCCATGTTATTAAAGATAGAAGCTTCAAATTCTCTTTTATGGGAAACTCTTTTATGGGAATCTAAGCCGATCTGGATTTCATACGGATCGGCCGACTATATCCTATAGCTGTCATATAACTGAACGATCGGAAATGCCACAACTTTCGTGTTTTTGGGCGTAGAAGCGTCGGACTTCTTTTTAAAATCCATTTTAAACGAATATAAGCTTGTTTTAAATGTTTTTGTAAATATCGGCTACCTATATCCGATATTTACTATATCTTTAATCAATCGAAGCCGCTATTTAACTGCAAGGGTATATAAGCTTCGGCTCCGTCCGAAGTTAGCTTTCCATTCTCGTTCTTTTGTATTTCCTGCGCAGGAATTTTTCTGTTTACTTTGGTTTCTCGTAGTGACTTTTAAGACATTTCTGGTAATTTCTTTTTGTTGCTTAATAGTTATTCTTAATAACGCATTAGCAACGTAATTGTCCTTACCCTTGAGATACTCGACTGTAAAATTATATTCCTCTAATTCAAGCCGTATTCGTGTTAATTTTGAGCTTGTATTTCTCATCGAAAATAGGTAGGTAAGTGGTCTGTGATCTGTTCTGACAGTAAAATGTCTGCCATAAATGTATGGTCTGAAATAAGTTATTGCCCAATGAATTGCTGTTAACTCTTGTTCTGTTGTGCTTGTATTACTTTCTCCTTTAGTAAATGATCTTGATGCATATGCAACTGGAAGTTGGAGTCCGTTTTTGTGTTGAGTTAACACTGCTCCGCATGCTTTCTTACTTGCATCTGTTATTACGCAAAATTCCTTGCTGACATCTGGATATTGCAATAAATTTGGATTTATTAGTGCCGATTTAAGATGTTCGAATGCATTCTGACAGTCTTCTGCCCATTTGAATACAACACCTGTTTTACATAATCTCGTTATGTGATGGGAATAATCGGCGAAATTTTTTATAAAACGTCTATAATAGTTGCAAAAGGCAATGTATCGTCTAGGGCTTTCCGCTTCATGTGGGACTAGATTCCTTTATCTGTGCATTTGTGTCCCAAAAATGTGACTTCATGCATGAAAACTGAACATTTTTCAGGATGTAGTTTTAGATTGTATGTCCTACATTTCTCAAACACATCAGTTAAGTTTTTAAGCATATGTTTTTCGGAGCATCCAATGACTATAAGATCATCCATATAAAGGAAAGCTTCTGAAGGTTCTAATCCGGAGAATGCTATAGTCATCATCCTGTGGAAAGAGTTTTTAAGCCAAATGGTAATCGCGTGAAGCGATATGAACCATTGTTTGTTGAAAAGACGTTATATCCCGGGAACTTTCTTCGAGTTCAATTTGGTTAAAAAACATGACATTAAGTCTAGGCATGAGAAGGATTTTGCTCTTCCTAGTTGATCTAAGATGTCGTCGATTCTAGGTAGCGGAAACTTATCAGACAACAGTTTTTTATTAATTTGACGATAGTCAATTACTAATCGCCATTTTTTCTTATCAGAATTGGGGAGATATTTCTTTGGAACTAACAAGAGTGGGCTGTTATATGGTGAGACAGATGGTTCGACTATTTTATTGTCAATTAATTTTTGAACCTGTACATTTCGTCTTTTTGACTTTGAGGATTTCTATAGTTTTTTATATAAATTGGTTCGTCATCCGTCAATCTCAGTTTCTGTTTATAAAAGTTGTTCGTTGTTATTGCTTCGTTTTCTAGTCCAAATATATCGCTATATTTCGTGCATAAAGTTGTTAATTGTGTGTGGAATTGTGGGGGACAATTTTGAAAGTTGTGATAATACAGATTTTTTTCTACATTCAGAATTAGTTTGAACTATGTTGAAGTTCAAAAGTATTTCATATTTTTAATTTTTAATATTTATTATTTTATGAGTACTGGTTGTATTTAGTAATCGGACAAATGCATTTTTCGTAGTTGCAACTGTGTTTGCAACATAAATGCCATCTTGAATTTCCTGATTGGGAATTAGTACGCTATCTTCATCTGACGATAGGTGAATTTTCCGGACGACTTGAGATCTTGCTGGCAGAATTAAAGAGTTGTTACTAGATGTGTATGTTACTGGAACATATACTGGAACGTTTAAATTGTTTGGTCTAATTATAAGCCAGTCTTCAGATTGATTAAGATCCAAATTGCAATTAAATTTTTCATAAAATCAAGTCCTAATATTCCATCACAAGGGATACTGAATTTTGAGTCTACTATATGGAAGTCATTTGGAATTATGTATTTAGAAGTCTGTATTTCTATAGAGATCAACCCTTTTGATTGGGTAACCTCTTGGCTTATGCCTTGTATGTTTATTATATCGTCTGTTTGTATATGTTTGAAAGTGTCAGAATTTTCCTTTAATAGAGATACTTCGGCACCTGGGTCTATTAAGAAAAATAATTTATTTCTTGTTTCGATAAAAACCTGTGTTCTTGTGATTACCACGACTACTACCTCTACCACGAAAATTACCTCTGTAATTGCTCCACGATAGTTTTGCTGTCTTCGGGCATACAATATTGTGTTGGCATTGACATGACTTAACAACATCCGATGTTTGACCTACAATTGTATCTTGAAGTTTCTTCACAATCGCTTCGATTGTTGTCTCGTTTTGTACTCTATAAAGAGTTGGCCCAATTATTTTAGATTTAATTACCTCAACGGCTAGTTCTTCGAATGTGCCTTTTGTAAGGTTTACTAATTTTAACGCTGTTATGAATCTTTGGAGATGGATTTTCTGTCCATCAAATTCAAGAATTGCGTTTGAAATGTCCTTTATGTAGGAGCTTTGTGCGGCTGGGTCTGCCATGGTGGTACCATAATTTGGTATATTTTCTATTATACTTGAATTATAATCTGAATCTATATTATCATCCAGATCAGACATTAAAACTGCTGGAATAGTGAGGTTATTATAATCCGTTTCCTCGATTTTAGGATTCAATTCAAATTCACCTGACTCTAAATCTAATTCGGACTCTTCCGACTCTACTTGTTCCACTTCAGTTGGTGCTTCTCATTTTGGTTTATCATCAGCTTCAACTGTTAAAGAGGTGTTAAATAAAGTCAGGATTGATATATCTAAGTCAAATTTTTGCTTAATTAGTATTACGTTTCCTCGAAGTCTAATTAAAAATTTGGATACTATGGACCAATGATCTTTATTAAGTTTTTCTCTTTGGCCTTGTATTTAAATATGTGCTTCGTTAAAGCACTTTACTAATATTTCTGCATGCTCTCTAACGGTGTTCTTCTGAATTGGTCTATTTTGCGTTAATGATTTGTATGATTTTCCAAATTCAATTTTTATTCTAGTAAGTTCTATTTATACCCTTGCAGAGGGTATTATAATTTTGGTCAGAAGTGTGCAACGCAGTGAAGGAGACATCCAGGACCCCATAAAGTATATATATTCTGGATCAGGATCACCTCCTGAGTCGATATAAGCATGTCCGTCTGTCCGTCTGTCTGTTTCTACGCAAACTAGTCTCTCAGTTTTTGAGCTATCGTCTTGAAACTTTGCACACACTCTTTTTTCCTTTGCACGCAGTATATAAGTCGGAACGGCCGGGAGCGGCCGACTATATCCTATAGCTGCCACATAACTGATTGATCGGAAATGCTATAACTTCCATGTTATTAAAGATAGAAGCTTGAAATTCTCTTTTATGGGAAACTCTTTTATGGGAATCTAAGCCGATCTGGATTTCATACGGACAAATGCATTTTTGGTAGTTGCAACTGTGATTGCAACATAAATGTCATCTTGAATTTCCTGATTGGGAATTAGTACGCTATCTTGATCTGACGATAGGTGAATTTTTCGGACGACTTGAAATCTTGCTGGCAGACTTAAAGAGTTGTTACTAGAAGTGTATGTTACTGGAACATAAATCGGAAAGTTTAAATTGTTTGGTCTAATGATAAGCCAGTCTTCAGGTGCTGTGCTGTCCCCTGCTGGCGGCGGTGACGTCACAATTGCGGGTGCTCCTGGCGGTTGCCGAGGAGGATTCCTTTTATACTGGAATTAGGTTGGGAGCACTTGCTCCGTTGTCACGGCCCTCGAGGCTTGGTGACCAATTCAATGAAAGTGATTTTAATGATACGGCAAAGGCCGGAGAATGTTCTTGCACTTCTTTATTCAACAAGGCTTGGATACAAACTGAGACTTAAAGCTAACAAAAGTATATTTCATAGCGGCCGCTCAAATATGCAGCGTTTGCCGGCTATGTAAGGGCATCCGGCCAGACGCTGTGTCAGCAGTTTGGCCGAAGCGGGCTCTTAGGCAACCGGACATAGCCGATGCACGGTTAACTACAGTTAACTACTCCCCCTTCAGGAATTAGGCCGCCCTCGGCCGACCCTATTTGGGCAATCATCTTCTTTAGTTGGGCCGCTGTTCTTCGGGCCTGTGTGCCTCGCCGATAGGTTAGACCGATGCAAATCAAAGCGCAGCATACTGCTCCCGCTATGAATACCATCTGGTATGTCTGATGGTAGTCGATTTCCTTCCCGAACTCCTTGATGTGTTCCAAGTTACGTTCACTCAATCGGTGAAGGTATGGAAGACTGAGAACGTTACGTTCCACGGTGAAACCCAACGTGTCCTTTTTAATGATGTATTCTCCTCCCTAGTCCGAGCTACATCTGGAGTCCCTCAAGGAAGGCATCTCGGGCCTTTACTTTTTACCATTTTTATAAATGACTTGCCTTTCGCGTTACCGAACTCTCGTGTACTTATGTACGCAGACGACGTAAAGCTGTGTCTTCAGTATAAATCTTCCTCTGCCCAATACAAACTTCAGTCCGATCTGGACAAGTTCCAATATTGGTGTTCTGCTAATGACTTAAAACTCAATGGGTCAAAATGCAAACTTATGTCATTCTATCGCTTAAGCCCCAGAAAAATTAACTCAGGTTAACGACCTAGGTGTCCTATTAGACGTCAAGCTTAAATTTACCGACCATATATCGGCAATGGTTAATAAAGCCAAGGGTGTGCTTGGTTTCATTAAAAGATGGTCAAAGGAATTTAATGACCCTTATATAACCAAAACTCTTTATATATCTTTAGTTCGTCCGATTCTTGAATACGGTTCATGTGTCTGGAGTCCCCAATATGGGGTTCATCAAGACCGTATTGAATCAGTACAGAAGAACTTTCTCCTTTTTGCTCTTAGGGGTCTAACCTGGGATGCAAGTATTCTACTCCCGTCTTTTCATAGCAGACGACTTTTAATAAACTTACCATCCCTACTAAACCGTAGGACTATGCTGGGTGTAGTTTTCATCAATAACCTTATTAATGGTGAAATCGACAGCCAGTACCTTCTAAGTCTGTTAAAATTTAACGTTCCTTTTAGGGCCTCTCGAACTTTCTCCCCTTATTTCTTAACTTTTGTAGGTCAACATATGCCCAGCATGACCCTTTCAGGGTACTATGTTCTGACTACAATAACCTCCTATCAAATCATTTCACAGAACTCTTGCATGAAATCCTCGATTCTTTCCCACTTAAGAGAGCAACAATGTAACTCTTCCTCGTAACCTTTTTAAAAAATACTTATTCCTCGTCTCGGATCTATCCCCGCGATTCGAGCCGTACGATAAACGGCAGCGCCCTCGGTCGGTTGGGCGGGAGGTGGGCTGTACGTATGCAGTGGGAGCCGCGAATAAAAAAAAAAAAAAAAAAAAAATATTCAAGGAAGGCGAGCTGGCAACTCCTGGGGCCCTCTTCTGGGCTGTGTTTTGATTCACTATTTGGGTTTCGTTTATAGTGGCACTCTCTGTGAACGTGATGAGATATGTGCCCTTTATATGGACGCAAGTACCATTGTCCACACTCACGCGAGCTGGGCGATCGTTTATAATTGCAATCCCCTCATCTACATAGGTAATGGGGTGCAGATCGCTCTGCTGGATTTCGCAATGCGCTATGCCTCCAGCATGGAGTTGTTGTGCGCACGATCTCTTTTGCGCCAGCTGGCAAAACGTAGCTCCTGGTGTCGTGGAGCAATTTTTTATTGTGTGGATCTCACCGTCACATTCAGCTGTCACGTTGTCTTCTAGCCTTAGTATGGTGTCGTGATGCGACACAGGAAAAACAGTGATCCTATTGCAAGCCGTTTTAATTTTTGGAAACTTAATGATAAAGTGTAAGATGTTATTGGATTGTAAGATTTTAACGGACGATACGGACAAAATATCTTTGATGGCGGTCTCCGTGGGCTCTTCCATCCACACACCTTCCAGGTCTGCATGATCCAAAATGCTAGGGCTAACAACGTTAACTTTGGCAAGTGCCACTGCTAGTATTAAACCCTGCAGCTCCATTGTGATCATCCTATTTCGAGTTAAAAGCATCTCGAATAGGTGCCCTGTGTCAACTTGGGACTTTTCGGCTGACCTCAGAAGTTGGTTGACGGTTTCGAAATTTTATTAATTTGATTCTGGATTCTATTGTTAATATTAACCTGCCTATTGTTTGCATTTATTAGTTGGAATTCCTTAAATTTAATTTTTTCGAAATCCTCCGCGTCCGGTGTTCCTGCCACTACTTTCAAGACGGTCCCCAAGAAGTCTAAACTTCTGGCTACCCTATGATGGATACTCAATGAATCGAGCAGGTCTCGTAGATGGGCAACGTCAACCATCAAGAGTTTCTGCATGTGGGACTGAGGGAACATGTCGGTCATTCTATTGGTTTCCTCTATGACGCGTCTATATTCTGAGAGGTTCGCCGAGTGTTTGATAAACGCGAATTCCTCCCATACTAAAATTCTTCCATCAACGATGGGAATGTATTTGGCTTTGGAATAATCCGTGACGCGTGCTGATGTTGCGGTCAAAAGAAAAATCAGGGATATGGCTGTGAACCTGTAATTTGAACGTGCTGTAATTTTGTTTAAATTGGGAAGCCCACCACCGAAGCTTGATTAAATACTAATGATAAAATAGTAATGAAACTTAAGCCAAGTGGCTAGAAGTAAAGATAATAGAAAATTAAAAATTATCAGGCGAGCGATAACTTGCTTTGCTCAGCCTACCTAAGGTTGTCCTTGTGGACCACCCTCCCCTTAATGAGGACTGTGGTCCCCATGTCCGCTTAAACGGTTTTTTCTTCACACAACGGTGAGAGTTTGTTGCCTAGGCGCCGGTTGGACTTCACTAGGACTTTTTCGCCAACTCCGTATACTCTGTTTTGTCGGGAGGCGTTCTCCCTATTCCGGAGCTTGTCTTGGGCATGTTTAATCTTATCCTGTATTTCGAACTGTTGATCATTTGATTGTGTCTGGACCACGTCGGCCGGCCTCTTGTCGATGACCGAATGGATAGATTTGTTATATTTGGTTGTAGCCAGTAGGATTAGCTCTACGGTATCGCTAATGCCTTTATCAATTTTGAGGCATCTAGCAAGCTCTACCAGAGTGCTATGGAAGCGCTCCACTTGTCCGTTTGAGACACTGTGGAGGGGCGGCGCGTTTGAGATATTTACGCCGAAGTGGTCTTCCAGCATGGCCACCATGGAGTGCGAATTCAACGATGGTTCGTTGTCGCAGTATATGACTTTGGCCTTGGGGAAAACGTTCATCAGCTGTAGGAGTGCTGGCTTGAGGTCCTCTATGGTTCTAGAGGGGATCGATTGGACTACAGCAAATTTTGAGAACTTGTCGATGCACGTAAGGAAATACTTTTTGTCCGTGGAGAAAATGTCTATGTGTAGCATTTCTCCTACTTCAGATGGGATTGGTGTTTCGCCAAGCTCCTGTTTCTTTGGATATCTATCGTATTTGGCCTTAGCGCATGTTTTGCAAGTAGCGACTATTTCGTTCGCTAATTTTGTCATTTTTGGGAAGTAGTAAGCCGATCTGTGAGCTCTTTTGGGCTCGACAGTGAGTATTTCACGTCTTTCGGCAATTGCAAAAATGTCAGTTACTCTGTTTTTGCAGTGCCAGAATTTGGTGGCGGGGAACTGCCGAACCAAATGTTCCTGTATCATTGCTAGCGTGTGCAAATCGCAATGAATGGCGTTTACGCCTTTAGGAACTATGACGGACTCGAGCTCTTCTATCAGTGACTTCTCGCAAGTGAAGTCAATGTTATGTCGCCTCTTGTTTCCAAAGAGGACAAAGGTGCGTTTCAACGGTGAGCGTGTTTCTTCTAGAATTATTTGGTTCTGGAAACAATTAAGGGGTTTTTCCGTTGATTGTATGGTATTTGTTAGCGACAGCTCACTGTGAATTGTGGCCGCGCTTGAGAATGCCTCTTCCTCTTGTAGAACGTTAAGTTGCTGTCTGGAGAGGGCATCCGCAACGAGGTTGTCTTTGCCAGGCTTGTAGAAGACCTTGGCACCACACTCGTCGATTCGTTCTTTCCACCTTTTAATTTTTGTGTTCGGATTGGAATCCGATACCGCGTAAGTTAGCGGTTGGTGGTCGGTATAGATGTTTATATTGTTGACTGCATACAAGTAGTGACGCAGTTTTTCTAGCGCCCAAACTATGGCTAATAGCTCCCTTTCGTTGGTGGCGTAATTAACCTCTCTGTCCCTTAAAGTTCTAGAGATCATAGTAATGGGTCGTCCCTATTGGGAAAGCACTGCGCCAATGCCGTATGCTGAGGCATCTATCGTTAGATCAAATGCCTTTATTCTGAAGTATTTGGCATAGCCTAAATTCCCTAATATCATAGAGATATTTGGCATGGGATAGCGATCTGGTACAGCTCTTTCGTTTAATTTTCGAAAGTCTAACACCAGCCGCATTTTTCGGTTGCCAGTTTCGTCAGTGCCCTTTTTATCTACTACCCATATTGGGTTATTGTAGGGGGACCTTGATTTCTGGATTATACCGTTTTTTAACACCAGTCGCATTTTTCGGTTGCCAGTTTCGACAGTGCCCTTTTTATCTACTACCCATATTGGGTTATTGTAGGGGGACCTTGACTACTGCTGTAGGGGTAGGGTCTAGCATATATGGGTTCCTCATCAACTGTCCTGATGGTGGTCACCACTGACGTGTTGTAGGGTAATGCTTCATTTGGGTTTGCGAAGGAATTTTTTCTGCCCCAAAGCATTTTTGAAAATTGCTCCCTGACTGAAGGTGGTGCGTTTGAGCAGTCCACTTTAGTAAAATTTACGGTGGGCATGATTGGAATTCTAGATTTTCTACTACCGAGCCCCATTTGAGGTGGCCGGATGCTGGACAAAGCGATGCCCCTGCCTTTTTTACCGGGTCAAGACCAATGATGGGATCAAAGGAGGTCAAATTTGGTAAGATGAAGAATCGTGGCCTTCAAGTTAAAAATTACAAATTTATTAATATTAATATTACTGCCGCCTGCGTATGCGTCTTGTGCTCCCTTAAATCCAGGCAGGCACTTGACAGCGTCTAGGGGTTCATCACATTCTGACGTCGTCCCTAAATTTCTATGGGTTCATAGACTCTGATTTGGGGAGGTCCCGCTTGGGCGGGAGTGATTTGTACCGCATTGACCTGTTCGGTCAATTGCTGTATAGCTAGTCGTAGTTCGCTTTCCCTACGTTGGCTTTCAATATTTGCTTCTTGCACTGCATGCTGAACGGCCGCCTGTATGGTGGCCGTCATTGGTTCCATGCTAAAAGCCATACTCGCGAATGTGTTTGAGTTTCTCGGAGTGGAAAATTTGGTCGGCCCTTCGATCTCTGATTCAGAGTCGCTTGAGAGTTGTTTTAAATTCCTATACTGGTCGAAGCGATTGTTCATGTGGAGCTGTGTCCATAAAATCACCCAGAGGAATTAATTCATGCTCAAATTGCATGCCTACAGAAGCAGTTGGGATAGTGAAGGGGCCACGGGGGCCGAGCTATAGCTTTAGTAAACAGAAGAACTGTGCGGCTGCCTTGTCGACAGAGACGAGGTGGGGGACGCGGGAATAAACAAAAACGAAATAAAAACAACAAAGTGTCACACACTGTATGCGCGACAGTATCGTGTTCCCGAAGACGGAGTGGTGAGGCAAAACGGAAAGAAAAATAAATAACCAGGCTGGAGCTAGCTCCAAGAATTCTTGTGTAATAAGAGACGTATATAAAAGTTGAATTAACTGTATGTAATTATAAGAATTTTTTGCTGCAGCTAAATTTTAGCTCTGGTTAAGAATTTTTGTTTCGTAACTTATGCTGTTGCATAAATTAATTATTGATTCATTTACCAAAACAAATGCAAACAATGTATTTTGGAAAGCGTTTATACAAAATTTTATATAAAAAATTATCACATAAAACTCAATATTATTATTTAAAAATAATTCCACCAATCAACCAATTAATAAGGATTAACTTTTATTTTAATTGTTAGTGGAGCTGCAGATTTTATCTGGCAGCAACTGTTAAAATTTTTATTTTTTTTCTTTCTATTCTTTTTTATAGCAGACTTGAAGGTTGTAAAGATAAAAGGCTCACTTACATGATTTTTACGTTGGGCGCCAATTAGTTTAATTACTGTTTTCAGGGTGTTAATAGTGATCCCACGCTGCAGTCGGTGACGTGTCAGTGATGGGGTTAAATCCTAGGTTGATGATTTAAGGTGCTGTGCTGTCCCCTGCTGGCGGCGGTGACGTCACAATTGCGGGTGCTCCTGGCGGTTGCCGAGGAGGATTCCTTTTATACTGGAATTAGGTTGGGAGCACTTGCTCCGTTGTCACGGCCCTCGAGGCTTGGTGACCAATTCAATGAAAGTGATTTTAATGATACGGCAAAGGCCGGAGAATGTTCTTGCACTTCTTTATTCAACAAGGCTTGGATACAAACTGAGACTTAAAGCTAACAAAAGTATATTTCATAGCGGCCGCTCAAATATGCAGCGTTTGCCGGCTATGTAAGGGCATCCGGCCAGACGCTGTGTCAGCAGTTTGGCCGGAGCGGGCTCTTAGGCAACCGGACATAGCCGATGCACGGTTAACTATAGTTAACTTATATATTCTGGATCAGGATCACCTCCTGAGTCGATATAAGCATGTCCGTCTGTCCGTCTGTCTGTTTCTACGCAAACTAGTCTCTCAGTTTTTGAGCTATCGTCTTGAAACTTTGCACACACCCTTTTTTCCTTTGCACGCAGTATATAAGTCGGAACGGCCGGGAGCGGCCGACTATATCATGTTTTTGGGCTAGAAGCGTCGGGAATCTTTTTGGAATGGAATCCCGATCTGGATTTCATACGGATGGCCACATATCCTAACTGTCATATAACTAAACGATCATGCCACAACTTTCCATTTTAAACGAATAAAGCTTTTTTGTATTAAGGATCGGCTACCTATATCCGATATTTACTAAATCTTTAATCAATCGAAGTCGCTATTTAACTGCAAGGGTATATAAGCTTCGGCTCCGTCCGAAGTTAGCTTTCCATTCTCGTTCTTTTGTATTTCCCGCGCAGGAATTTTTCTGTTTACTTTGGTTTCTTGTAGTGACTTTTAAGACATTTCTGGTAATTTCTTTTGTTGCTCAATAGTTATTCTTAATAACGCATCAGCAACGTAATTGTCCTTACCTTGAGATACTGACTGTAAAATTATATCCCTCTAATTCAAGCCGTATTCGTGTTAATTTTGAGCTTGTATTTCATCGAAAATAGGTAGGTAAGTGGTCTGTGATCTGTTCTGACAGTAAAATGTCTGCCATAAATGTATGGTCTGAAATAAGTTATGCCCAATGAATTGCTGTTAACTCTTGTTCTGTTGTGCTTGTATTACTTTCTCCTTTAGTAAATGATCTTGATGCATATGCAACTGGAAGTTGGAGTCCGTTTTTTGTGTTGAGTTAACACTGCTCCGCATGCTTTCTTACTTGCATCTGTTATTACGCAAAATTCCTTGCTGACATCTGGATATTGCAATAAATTTGGATTTATTAGTGCCGATTTAAGATGTTCGAATGCATTCTGACAGTCGTCTGCCCATTTGAATACAACACCTGTTTTACATAATCTCGTTATGTGATGGGAATAATCGGCGAAATTTTTTATAAAACGTCTATAATAGTTGCAAAAGGCAATGTATCGTCTAGGGCTTTCCGCTTCATGTGGGACTAGATTCCTTTATCTGTGCATTTGTGTCCCAAAAATGTGACTTCATGCATGAAAAATGAACATTTTTCAGGATGTTGTTTTAGATTGTATGTCCTACATTTCTCAAACACATCAGTTAAGTTTTTAAGCATAAGTTTTTCGGAACATCCAATGACTATGAGATCATCCATATAAAGGAAAGCCTGTGAAGGTTCTAATCCGGAGAATGCTATAGTCATCCCTTGAAAGAGTTTTTAAGCCAAATGGTAATCGCGTGAAGCGATATGAACCATTGTTTGTTGAAAAAGACGTTATATCCGGGAACTTTCTTCGAGTTCAATTTGGTGAAAACCAGACATTAAGTCTAGGCATGAGAAGGATTTTGCTCTTCCTAGTTGATCTAAGATGTCATCGATTCTAGGTAGCGGAAACTTATCAGACAACAGTTTTTTATTAATTTGACGATAGTCAATTACTAATCGCCATTTTTTCTTTTCAGAATTGGGGAGATATTTCTTTGGAACTAACAAGAGTGGGCTGTTATATGGTGAGACAGATGGTTCGACTATTTATTGTCAATTAGTTTTTTTACCTGTACCTGTATTTCGTCTTTTGACTTTGAGGATTTCTATAGTTTTTTATATAAATTGGTTCGTCATCCGTCAATCTCAGTTTCTGTTTATAAAAGTTGTTCGTTGTTATTGCTTCGTTTTCTAGTACAAATATATCGCTATATTTCGTGCATAAAGTTGTTAATTGTGTGTGGAATTGTGGGGACAATTTTGAAAGTTGTGATAATACAGATTTTTCTCTACATTCAGAATTAGTTTGAACTATCTTGAAGTTCAAAAAGTATTTCATATTTTTAATTTTTAATATTTATTATTTTATCAGTACTGGTTGTATTTAGTAATCGGACAAATGCATTTTTCGTAGTTGCAACTGTGTTTGCAACATAAATGCCATCTTGAATTTCCTGATTGGGAATTAGTACGCTATCTTCATCTGACGATAGGTGAATTTTCCGGACGACTTGAGATCTTGCTGGCAGAATTAAAGAGTTGTTACTAGAAGTGTATGTTACTGGAACATAAATCGGAAAGTTTAAATTGTTTGGTCTAATTATAAGCCAGTCTTCAGATTGATTAAGATCCAAATTGCAATTAAATTTTTTCATAAAATCAAGTCCTAATATTCCATCACAAGGGATACTGAATTTTGAGTCTACTATATGGAAGTCATTTGGAATTATGTATTTACCTTTTGATTGGGTAACCTCTTGGCTTATGCCTTGTATGTTTATTATATCGTCTGTTTGTATATGTTTAAAAGTGTCAGAATTTTCCTTTAATAGAGATACTTCGGCACCTTCTATTAAAAAATAATTTATTTCTTGTTTCGATAAAAACCTGTGTTCTGGTGATTACCACGACTACTACCTCTACCACGAAAATTACCTCTGTAATTGTTCCACGATAGTTTTGCTGTCTTCGGGCATACAATATTGTGTTGGCATTGACATGACTTAACAACATCCGATGTTTCACCTACAATTGTGTCTTGAAGTTTCTTCACAATCGCTTCGATTGTTGTCTCGTTTTGTACTCTATAAAGAGTTGACCCAATTATTTTAGATTTAATTACCTCAACGGCTAGTTCTTCGAATGTGCCTTTTGTAAGGTTTACTAATTTTAACGCTGTTATGAATCTTTGGAGATGGATTTTCTGTCCATCAAATTCAGGTATTGCGTTTGAAATGTCCTTTATGTAGGACCTTTGTGCGGCTGGGTCTGCCATGGTGGTACCATAATTTGGTATATTTTCTATTATACTTGAATTAGAATCTGAATCTATATTATCATCCAGATCAGACATTAAAACTGCTGGAATAGTGAGGTTATTATAATCCGTTTCCTCGATTTTAGGATTCAATTCAAATTCACCTGACTCTAAATCTAATTCGGACTCTTCCGACTCTACTTGTTCCACTTCAGTTGGTGCTTCTGATTTTGGTTTATCATCAGCTTCAACTGTTAAAGAGGTGTTAAGTAAAAGTCAGGATTGATATATCTAAGTCAAATTTTTGCTTAATTAATATTAAGTTTCCCGAAGTCTAATTAAAAATTTGGATACTATGGACCAATGATCTTTATTAAGTTTTTTCTTGGGCCATAAAAAAGATAAAAAAACGTGCTTCGTTTGAGCACTTTACTAATATTTCTGCATGCTTCCTAACGGTGTTCTTCTGAATTGGTCTATTTTGCGTTAATGATTTGTATGATTTTCCAAATTCAGTTTTTATTCTAGTAAGTTCTTTTTATACCCTTGCAGAGGGTATTATAATTTTGGTCAGAAGTGTGCAACGCAGTGAAGGAGACATCCAGGACCCCATAAAGTATATATATTCTGGATCAGGATCACCTCCTGAGTCGATATAAGCATGTCCGTCTGTCCGTTTGTCTGTTTCTACGCAAACTAGACTCTCAGTTTTTGAGCTATCGTCTTGAAACTTTGCACACACTCTTTTTTCCTTTGCACGCAGTAATGCCACAACTTTCGTGTTTTTGGGCGTAGAAGCGTCGGACTTCTTTTAAAATCCATTTTATACGAATTTAAGCTTGTTTTGAATGTTTTTGTAAAGATCGGCTACCTATATCCGATATTTACTAAATCTTTAATCAATCGAAGTCGCTATTTAACTGCAAGGGTATATAAGCTTCGGCTCCGTCCGGAGTTAGCTTTCCATTCTCCTTCTTTTGTATTTCCTGCAGAGAATTTTTCTGTTTACTTTGGTTTCTTGTAGTGACTTTTAAGACATTTCTGGTACTTTTGTTGCTCAATAGTTATTCTTAATAACGCATCAGCAACGTAATTGTCCTTACCCTTGAGATACTGACTGTAAAATTATATTCCTCTAATTCAAGCCGTATTCGTGTTAATTTTGAGCTTGTATTTCTAGAAAATAGGTAGGTAAGTGGTCTGTGATCTGTTCTAACAGTAAAATGTCTGCCATAAATGAATTGCTGTTAACTCTTGTTCTGTTGTGCTTGTATTTCTCCTTTCTCCTTTAGTAAATGATCTTGATGCATATGCAACTGGAAGTTGAAGTCCGTTTTTGTGTTGAGTTAACACTGCCCGCATGCTTTCTTACTTGCATCTGTTATTATGCAAAATTCCTTGCTGAAATCTGGATATTGCAATAAATTTGGATTTATTAGTGCCGATTTAAGATGTTCGAATGCATTCTGACAGTCATCTGCCCATTTGAATACAACACCTTTTTTTACATAATCTCGTTATGTGATGGGAATAATCGGAAACGAAATTTTTTATAAAACGTCTATAATAGTTGCAAAAGGCAATGTATCGTCTAGGCTTTCCACTTCATGTGGGACTAGATTCCTTTATCTGTGCATTTGTGTCCCAAAATGTGACTTCATGCATGAAAAATGAACATTTTTCAGGATGTGTTTTAGATTGTATGTCCTACATTTCACCAACACATCAGTTAAGTTTTTAAGCATATGTTTTTCGGAGCATCCAATGACTATAAGATCATCCATATAAAGGAAAGCTTCTGAAGGTTCTAATCCGGAGAATGCTATAGTCATCATCCTCTGGAAAGAGTTTTTAAGCCAAATGGTAATCGCGTGAAGCGATATGAACCATTGTTTGTTGAAAAAGACGTTATATCACGGGAACTTTTTTCGAGTCCAATTTGGTGAAAACCAGACATTAAGTCTAGGCATGAGAAGTATTTTGCTCTTCCTAGTTGATCTAAGATGTCATCGATTCTAGGTAGCGGAAACTTATCAGACAACAGTTTTTTATTAATTTGACGATAGTCAATTACTAATCGCCATTTTTTCTTTTCAGAATTGGGGAGATATTTCTTTGGAACTAACAAGAGTGGGCTGTTATATGGTGAGACAGATGGTTCAACTATTTTATTGTCAATTATTTTTGTACCTGTACCTGTATTTCCCTTTTGACTTTGAGGATTTCTATAGTTTTTTATATAAATTGGTCGTAATCCGTCAATCTCAGTTTCTGTTTATAAAAGTTTGTCGTTGTTATTGCTTCGTTTTCTAGTCCAAATATATCGCTATATTTCGTGCATAAAGTTGTTAATTGTGTGTGGAATTGTGGGGACAATTTTGAAAGTTGTGATAATACAGATTTTTCTACATTCAAAATTAGTTTGAACTATGTTGAAGTTCAAAAGTATTTCATATTTTTAATTTTTAATATTTATTATTTTATCAGTACTGGTTGTATTTAGTAATCGAACAAATGCATTTTTCGTAGTTGCAACTGTGTTTGCAACATAAATGCCATCTTGAATTTCCTGATTGGGAATTAGTACGCTATCTTCATCTGACGATAGGTGAATTTTACGGACGACTTGAGATCTTGCTGGCAGACTTAAAGAGTTGTTACTAGAAGTGTATGTTACTGGAACATAAATCGGAAAGTTTAAATTGTTTGGTCTAATAATAAGCCAGTCTTCAGATTGATTAAGATCCAAATTGCAATTAAATTTTTTCATAAAATCAAGTCCTAATATTCCATCACAAGGGATACTGAATTTTGAGTCTACTATATGGAAGTCATTTGGAATTATGTATTTAGAAGTCTGTATTTCTATAGAGATCAACCCTTTTGATTGGGTAACCTCTTGGCTTATGCCTTGTATGTTTATTATATGTCTGTTTGTATATGTTTAAAAGTGTCAGAATTTTCCTTTAATAGAGATTCTTCGGCACTTCTATATACTTCTTGTTTCGATAAAAACCTGTGTTCTGGTGATTACCACGACTACTACCTCTACCACGAAAATTACCTCTGTAATTGTTTCACGATAGTTTTGCTGTCTTCGGGCATACAATATTGTGTTGGCATTGACATGACTTAACAACATCCGATGTTTCACCTGCAATTGTGTCTTGAAGTTTCTTCACAATCGCTTCGATTGTTGTCTCGTTTTGTACTCTATAAAGAGTTGACCCAATTATTTTAGATTTAATTACCTCAACGGCTAGTTCTTCGAATGTGCCTTTCTAAGGTTTACTAACTTCAACGCTGTTATGAATCTTGGAGATGGATTTTCTGTCCATCAAATTCAGGTATTGCGTTTGAAATGTCCTTTATGTAGGACCTTTGTGGCTGGGTCTGCCATGGTGGTACCATAATTTGGTATATTTTCTATTATACTTGAATTAGAATCTGAATCTATATTATCATCCAGATCAGACATTAAAACTGCTGGAATAGTGAGGTTATTATAATCCGTTTCCTCGATTTTAAGATTCAATTCAAATTCACCTGACTCTAATTCTAATCTAATCTGACTCTTCCGACTCTACTTGTTCCACTTCAGTTGGTGCTTCTGATTTTGGTTTATCATCAGCTTCAACTGTTAAAGAGGTGTTAAGGTAAAGTCAGGATTGATATATCTAAGTCAAATTTTTGCTTAATTAATATTACGTTTCCTCGAAGTCTAATTAAAATTTGGATACTATGGACCAATGATCTTTATTAAATTTTTCTTGGCCATGTAAAAAAAAAAACGTGCTTCGTTTGAGCACTTTACTAATATTTCTGCATGCTTCCTAACGGTGTTCTTCTGAATTGGTCTATTTTGATGTTAATGATTTGTTTTTTTTTTTTTTTTTTTTTTTTTTTTTTGTGAAATGTGGAAATTTTATTCTTAAGATTAAGGCACTACTACCCTATTGACAGTTTAATCTAATCAGTATTTACATTTAACTAAAATACTTAGTCTAAGCGTTACTTAGGGCAAGAAGTGATTTTGTTTTATGAAGGGAAATTTAAACAGGATGAGAAATTTATTATGCCAAGATCCGGTCTGGTAGGTCCCACCCTTAAGGTGTCTTTTTTAGTCTTCTCCTGACTCGATTATTTGGGTCAGCACTGTTAATAGCAGCAGTGCCAAGTTCTTTTGGCTAGGCTGTTGGGGTGCTCATTGAGTCTTTTCATGTATTTTTGAGCAAGATTTTGCAGCTTGTCTCCAAGTTTGGGAACATTGAGATCACGTTCGATGTCTCTGGTTCTTATAAACCACGGAGCTCCAGAGATTGTTCGAAGAGTTTTAGCTTGCAAAATACGGATTTTGTTAAGGTTGGTTTTACAGCAATGCCATAAACCTGGAGCCCGTAGAAAAGACTAGGCGCCAATATGGACTTATATATTTGAACCTTACTACCAAGAGCGAGCTTGTTGCGTGGTGCAAGAA